>JAJOZX010000383.1:340000-542500 GCA_023014485.1 Bathynomus jamesi
AAAAATGCCCCAAAGGGCCCTTTGTTGCCAACCGGGGTTGCAAGGGGCATGCAACTTGGAGGCGGAGTTCTCCCCTAAGCTATTCCCCCCAAAGGGCCAGAAAGGAGGAGAGGTGTTCACCTGGCAGGAGCCAAGTACATATTAAGACTTCAGCCGAGTAGGCGTTGTTTTATAGGCTCCTAATCAGCCAGTTGGCTGAATCAGTCAGTTGGCTGAGCCAAGGGGGGGGGGTACACCTGAAGGAGAGAGAGAGAGAGAGAGAGAGAGAGAGAGAGAGAGAGAGAGAGAGAGAGAGTAGTTGCCTTTGATTGCAAGGCATGCAACTTGGAGGCGGAGTTCTCCCCCAAGTTATTTTCGTTTACCTAACCTAAGAGGCCTCTAAGGGGTTTTCCTAAAGGGCCAGAAAGAGAAGGACCAGAGGTCCTTGCTCGGCTGGGAGCCGAGCTTGAATGACTCCGTCAGTCGTCTCTCGGTCTTTTATAAACCTCTATTCTGGCTGAGTTGCCAGATAGCGCCATGTATTCAGTTGCTGAGTTGCCAGATCACGCCATGTATTCAGTTGCTGAGTTGCCAGATCGCACCATGTATGCAGTTGCTGAGTTGCCAGATCACGCCATGTATTCGGGTGCTGAGTTACCAGATCGCACCATGTATTCCAGATAGCGCCATGTGTTCCAGATAGCAAAAAACCATATATTAATCATCCATTTAAATAGTGCACCACAATATATGATGGTAGATGAATCCAATTAAATTCTGTTTATTAAATAAATAATTTTTACACACTTAAAATTTATTATAAATATTTAAGTCACGAAACGAAATGAAAATTTATGAAACAATTCATTTAAAAGTTGAAATTAGCCAAAACACAATTAAATTCTGTTTATTAAATAAATAATTTTTACACACTTTTAAATTCTGTTTATTAAATAAATAATTTTTACACACTTAAAATTTATTATAAATATTT
This sequence comes from Bathynomus jamesi, assembly GCA_023014485.1. Taxonomy (NCBI): domain Eukaryota; kingdom Metazoa; phylum Arthropoda; class Malacostraca; order Isopoda; family Cirolanidae; genus Bathynomus; species Bathynomus jamesi. The sequence goes on from JAJOZX010000383.1 coordinate 340,974, forward strand.
AAGTCACGAAACGAAATGAAAATTTATGAAACAATTCATTTAAAAGTTGAAATTAGCCAAAACACAATCCGACGAAACAAATAACGTAGTTAGCCTACACATAATTCAACCAACCATAGAAAACAGAATTATAGAAAACGAATTAGGTTTTTATGGATAACTAGTTTATCTTGACCTAAGTTTACTATAATTATATATATAGTCTTTTAAACATCTTGTGATATGTATATATATATATATATATTTTTTTTTTTCTTTATTAAAACAAGTTTGAATGTATTTACTTTGCAAACAACATGAGCAAAATTAAACGATAAATATTTTATAATTTTTTAAGATAGATAAATAGATATATATAGTGTTTCACTATAGATGTATAGATGTATATAGTGTTTAACGATTAGAAACAAATATAACATTAACTTGAACTTCATTAAACTTGAAATTAGCCAAAACACAATCCGACGAAACAAATAACGTAGTTAGCCTACACATAATTCAACCAACCATAGAAAACAGAATTATAGAAAACCAATTAGGTTTTTATGGGTAACTAGTTTATCTTGACGTAAGTTTACTATAATTATATATATACATTCTTTTAAACATCTTATGATAGGTATATGTAAATATATACTGTATATATATTATTTATTTTTCATATTATAACATTTAATTTTATTTTAGTGTTTATTTATGCAGTGTTTAGTTAGCCTCTTCATTTAAACTATAACATTTATAGTGCTGCAGTTAAACCATCCTTAAAATGGCAGAGTTTGTGCCGAATTGGAAAGGTTTTCACTCCGCCTTAGACCCACAGTTTAACGTGGAAACTGAATGCTTTTTTAAAAATATAATTAGGATATATTTCTTTATTATAAAATAAGTTAACAATTGAAATTATGTTAACACAAGAATTTGTGAAAGCAATACTAACTTGTAAGTAAAAATAAAAATATAATATAAGGGACTACCATAGAAATGTAAGTGTCTATAATTTATTCACAAGAAACACGATTTTATATATATGTTACTCGTCCGATCCCGTTATAGCGGATTGGTACACGTCATAGCTCCACCCAGCTACATCGGCAGCCAATCACTACGAACATCTGGTCTTTTGGGCGGAGCTTGGCGATTGTGCATATAAAAGGGGCTATTTTTCAGTTGGGAGTAACAGTAGCTATTTTCGCGTCAGTGAATAATCATTCCCTCCACCATGGACCTGTACGTCTCCCCAGACTTATATGAAGAAAGTGACGCTGCAGCATTAACGACAATTAGTCTTTTTAACGCGATTGACCGTGATGAATTATTCCCAACGCAAACCGTAGAAGATATTTGCAGTGACGCTCCTTACAACCCGACGCAGGGACTACCATAGAAATGTAAGTGTCTATAATTCGATTTATATATTTGGAGAGTTGTAGTTTCTCGTCAAATAGATACTCGGCAAAATTTTTTATGTCAATCAATGTTATTTGGTTTTACCTCTTATCCCCATTATGCTAAAATCGAATTTTTTTTATGGCAATCAATGTTATTCCTCTTAAATGAAAATATCTTCACATAATGGGGATCTGTCTGTATACTCTGTATATGTTTTAAAAGAATGAACATTATTCCTTTAAGGTCCGATGAGGATTTGACACGTGTTATACAATCTTTTGAAGAATCTCGGAATACAGAGGATATACTGAACAGTCAGCAATGTCACACATCCTCCACCATGGACCTGTACGTCTCCCCGGAATTGTATGAAGAAAGTGACCCTGCAGCATTAACCGCAATTAGTCTTTTTAACGCGATTGACCGGGGCGAATTATTTCCAACGCAAACCGTTGAAGATATTTGCAGTGACGCTCCTTACAACCCGACGCAGGGGACCGCCATAGAAATGTAAGTGTCTATAATTCGATTTATATATGGAGAGTTGTAGTATCTCGTCAAATAGATACTCGGCAAAATTTTTATGTCAATCAATGTTATTTGGTTATCCCCATTATGCTAAAATCGAAATTTTTTATGGCAATGTTATTCCTCTTAAATGAACCAAAGATATCTTCACATAATGGGGATGTGTCTGTATACTCTGTATATGTTTTAAAAGAATGAACATTAGCCCTTTAAGGTCCGATGAGGATTTGACACGTGTTATACAATCTTTTGAAGAATCTCGTGTCATGAATACGGAGGATATACTGATCAGTCAACAATGTCACACCGAAATAATGTAAGTGTTTTTCAATCTTTTTGGGATAAGAAGACAATATATTTTCATAAATTTATTAAATGAAAGAAATCAGTACAATAAACAACTACAGAATATACCGTTACAAATATACGAAAAAAACATTATAATATACAACGAGTACGTACAATTGGAAAACGGATTTTTATCTGTCTGCATACCATTTCATCGTTTCGGCGAGTGTGACACGGGTCAAATAAATTTAAAAAATTTATAAATTCTTTATCACTTGACATATGCATGAGAAATGAGACGCAGTACATTCCGCAAACATTAGTAAAATATCCTTGTACACGAAACGGGTTCCATACAACTTCGGGAATATGTAATTGAGCGAGAAATTTTACAATAATAGGGTCACTCCAGGGTTGAGTACGGAGTGAATCAAAATAGTACAGGCGCTGTCTATTTTTAAAATAGACAGCGATCCAGTGAATCCCTTCATTACCGATGACATCTGTGTTCACAATAAGACTACCGCATTCTCGCGTACTTGGCAAACTCAATGTTTCATTCTTCGCAAACACGCCGATAAATTTGGAACGTGTGACTCGCTCCATTACTTTCTGAAGTGTATTAGCATCCATTTTAAAAGTCAGTGATAACGCTCCTAAATCTATCTACTTCTATTAGGGCTTGCGATTCGAGATATACTAGTACACTAATAGGAGCGTCTATAGGCTTGGCGAATTCCAGCCGCACTGAGATGTTTCCGCTCTGCTGTGGGGTTAAATGGGTATTTACGCTAGCAGATAAGTCAGGTGTAATGTCAAACGGATAAAGGTTAAATTGATCAATGAATTCTTCCTGCGTTACCCCATTACCAAGCTCATCACAATCACCTGCAATATGGGTCAGATTACTATAGGCTCTGGCACAAAGAGGTAACACAGCGTCTGATGAATAGTCCGTACCCATTGTTCCACCCAAAGCAGTGCCATTAACGTATAGAGTTATATTTTTAAGTCCGAAATTCTCGAATTTAAAGGCACTCTTTTTATATTTTCCATTCACCGAAGCGTGGTCCTGCATGCCGATTAATATCCTTTTAGGAAGATTTCCCAGGGCAATGTTTTCTATCTGCTTCGATGCCAACCCTGCAGGAACCGTATATAGTTTGATTTGCACTCTGTTAATAGGATATTTCACTGCAGCGTTTAGTAAATTTTTCTCAATTTCTAGTTGTTTTGGTGAACTTAATTTCACTCGCCGTACGCGGAGGTATGTATCCATAATGTGAACCACAACGGGCTTTGCACCCTCTTCTTGATCCGCATCCAGATTTAAGCAGATCTCAGGACTCGTGCGGGTGAGCTTTATTTTCATATCCACCCCGTTCACAAGCAACTTCGCCTGGAAAGTGAAATCTGTATGCAACCGTCCAAAACACTCGTATATTTTCTTTTTAGAATTTTTAAATTTGTCCTTTATACTATTTTCATCTTTAGTTTGATAATATCCCTCGGCACTTAAAAAGGTAGCCTTCGCTTCTTTGGAAAAGTTGAGGACATTTTCCAGATAGGCTCGTAGATGATAGTACCCCGTGCCTGCCGATATGTTGGTCTGATTTAAATATACGTCACACTGGTTGAATATGGAGTGCAGAAAGTTTGTTTCAGGGTATACAGCATATTTGTCATCGCAGACCGTTCCATCAGAATGGGCTATACGTAGCTTAGCGTACATGTGCACACAGCTTGGATCAAAAAAGTAAGGACCTGAGCTGGGTATCACGAATTCTATAGGTGCACTCGGGGAACTAATTGTGTTTAAAGGGTTAATTGTAATAAAGTCACTGTGCTCAATAGAAACTTGGGTTGGAGGTAGCTCAAAAAGGGACAGCTCCGATTTACAGCATTGTGAACTACATGGGTGGAAGAAGCGTGCCATGGGGAAAAAGTGACTCCTCTCTCGACAAGTGGTAAACAAACTATGATTCATGAGATCAATGTCCTTAGCTTATATCAGTCAAAAAAGTGGTCAACCATAGGTTTCATTCGCTTACAGCACTTCTTTTTTGATAGCCTTTTACGTTTAATACCACGTGACCCCTTCTTCTTCCGGGCAGCCCGCTTCTTCCCGCCACCACGCATTTTTCTCTTTGCATCTTTGATGATTTCGTCCCGTGTACGCTTTAAATGTTTTTTTAGAGCCTCTTTAGGTTTAGCCCAGGCCAATATGTCTTCTGCAGTGTTAATACCTGATTGCAGCGCTTTCCTTCCAAGGTATCTGGCACCCCCTCTTCAGCAAAGGAACAGCCGTACGTAGTATGGATGAAAAAATGGACCCAAGTCCACTACCGCGCTGGTATCGCACCCCTCGATAGACGGTGAAAGGCTTTCTATCCATTATAACTCAGTGCGTCGAAAGTGTAGCTTCACTGTTAAGCTCCCGTTACCGAATGGGAAGTTTTCACCCTCAATCGTTCTTATATATATTGAGATATTGGTTATTAAATTAGTTGCGACATTCACATAATGGGGTCTGTCATATGTAATACTCAAACTCCTTCCTCTATGGTTGGGGATGTGAGCAATGCGCAGCAGGCGTGCCTGGGTATCCCCAACAAACTGGTTCTCCACTATATTACTGTAAATATAGCACATGTCTGGGGACCTTTCAGCCAATTTCTCCATCTTCAATTGATACATTAATCTGGACAAGCCATGCTGTCTCGTGAAATGTGTCTCTTTGGAAGGCTGCGCTATATCGGCCATTGGCTAGAATTTGGAACTTTCTATGGTCTTTAATACGTCTGTTAGTCTTTGATTTTAGGATTAATGTATGTGCAGGGTTGTTTAAGCCTCTCACAACATCCTCGGCCGAACCATATTGACCCGGTCCTAGTCTTACTTCTGTACTGTAATACTGTGCAATCTTAGTCCGAGCGATGCGCATAGTTTCATCCATAGCTACCCCAGCTTTTTCACACTCGTCAATGTCTCTAAGAATCGTAAAAACGGTTTCTTTATGTTCAATATTTAAAAAGATGGTGTCCAGCTGAATTTCGCATATCCCCACCTCATACGAATCACGACCCAATTCAATGTGCTTGTGGAGTTCTGTTACAAAGTTGGCTAGTGTGTTGTTAGGGTGTACAGACAGGGACGAGGAGGACGGGAGTGTGACGTAGAAATGGTTAGGAGCCATGTTGCATACTATTTAAGCTTCATTATTGCATCAGCTTTTATATAGGTGTTGAAGCTTTCTGGGTACCCTAACCATTTCACCAGGTACATTTTTCTCCTTCCTGAACCTTTGCTTCCTAAAATTTTCTCAATTTTAAACGCATTTTTTCCTAAATTAAACGCAACTTTCTGCAATTCCTCGCGGTAAAAGCCTCCTGAGATTTCTTCTCCATTCAAATCTTCAATGTAATACATCATTATCTCACCTTTAGGTCTCATAGCCCTAACTTTAAAAATCTCGCGTGTCCATCCTTGCTCAAAACCCTTTGCGAATTTGTTCCCCGAACGCGACAGCCTTACATAATCATTGATTTTGAAGCGCGCAGAGTGTGGTGGTGGTGGTGGTGGTGATCCATCTCTCCTCGGGAGCGTACCTCTTTCTAAAACTTCGTTAGGTGTTGTCCCAATCGTGCGATGGTGTGAGCGGTTGTAGGATGACACCAATGATTCCAGAATGTCTAGAAATCTGTATGTGTTTTTATGTGTAAATAACGGTGCATGCGTTCCTTTATGGTGCGCTGAACTCTTTCAGCTAAAGAAGCCTTATTTATAGAATTGGTTGTGTAATAGCTGATATTAAACTCTGTCAACATGTTCTGAAAAGCACGGCCTATAAATTCCTTCCCATATCCGTACAAAAATAGCCAGGAACCCTGTTTTCTTTTAACACTAGCGTTTTGGTGGCTTTAGCAAACTGTTTCAGGTGATTTATTTTCAGAAGAACTAGTCACAGTATCTAGAGAATACGTCTATTATGAATAGAATGTAGCGGTAACCATCGTTATACAGAGAATATCTTTGCATGTCTGTTAAATCTGCTTGCCAAATAGAATCAATCGAGGAAGCCGTTGTCTTGGCTGTTTTAAACCTTTTTCTCACAGGCTTATGAAGCGTATAAGCGTCCTGCTCCTCAAAATCTTTCAACATCTTTTTTTCCTACTCCGTAAACACTTCTGTACAGTCTATCTATGCCGCCGTAAGAGGATGGGTTAGAAACGTCATAATAGCGTTTAGTTAATACGTTAGCTATTTGCGTATTTTAGAGGCACGTGGGTAGGGTTGGTTTAACCTCTTCTTGCTCCTCTTCAAAGGTGTTACCGCCGGGGGTGACGGCGTCTTCAATTGTGTCACATGCGTTGCATGTTCCAAGTCTTTTAACCTGTTCAGATTTCCTATCAACGTTTTAGGGACATTTATTTGTTGTAGTCTTGCTTTAATATGCTTCCAGCCTGATGGTGATGACCTATCCCACTTTCTCACCAGATCATGGACAATGTCTACGATATTCGATCCCTGTACCTTTGATCCTTCCACAATGATCTCGCCTGTATCGGTCCATTTTATGGCGGGATCCTCATTCAATAGATTATAAAGACTTAAGCCTTTACTCCTCAATGTATGTGGGAGGGTGCTTTTTAATACATGTTCGATATGTTGTGTGGCTAATCTTTTTGGTTGGTCAGCTGTATCGTCGGGCTCAGATCCTATGTCGCCATGTCTATCGTCCCCCGTGCTGTGCCTAATAACCACAGGAATCTCTGTAGGGCTCTTATCATTTTCGTACTCGTGAAGAAATTTCTGCAGAGCTTCTTGGTATAAGATTCTTTTCTCATCAGGTGTTTTTTCACTGTTTGATAGAGCTAGCAATTCGTTTTCCATTCTTTTAAGTCTGCTTTTACGGGGATCTAGATCCGTGTCTGGATTCCTTTGCAGTGAAGCGTACACCTCGTGGGGAATCACTACCACTTTCTTCATTATATTAATCTAGTCAGTAAAGGACCCAAAACCGAAAATAAGATGGGGAGAAATGACCCTCCTGTTGTACAATAATTCGTTTTTTCTTCGCTACAGTTTGACTTTTACGAGCGAGTGCACGTATTATGTTCTTGTAGCGGCGTAGGCGAGCCTTCTGATGTTTTCATTGATACATTGCAATTATAACGTTAAGACAGATTTCACAGATGCATTTTAAAAAGTCGGCGTCGATATTTTTAATAAACATCTGCTGCATTGCCCGGGGCAGTCGATGATAGATTTTTATTAATTCACGGTATTTCTTTAGTCTCTTTGTCATTCTGGAATATACACCGTTTCAGGCTCGTTTGGAAATATATTCGTTCGCAGAAGCACTCTAAACGTGTTTCGGGATGAAGGTCGCAAAGCAAATATCCGTAACGCGTGCTTGTAGCTTCTTTATAAACTTTCAAAAACTCCTTACGCTGATTCGGGAACATTTGATTGGCTAATACCCCAATTTGTGATACATCTCTACGTTGTGCGAATAAAACTAGATATTGCGTATTTACGACACATCGCGCATGTATCTATTTTGAAAAATAGATTCTGATTGATGAAGAACACGCTTATGTTAAGATGGTGGGAGAATACTGTAAATGTCTCGGCAAACGTTTTATCCATCTCCAACATGAGATCGTCAATTACAATGATTGTATGTTCATTTCCCTTTAAAGAATTAACGTCATATACGCTTTGTGGAACAAAATTCATCTTGGTACTCGTTGAACACTGATTGATACGTCGAATAGCACCATATAACTTTATGCAAATTTAGAGAACATCTCTCCCTTTTCTTTAATGATTTTAAGCATAAACACAGTTTTACCGCATCCTGTAGGTCCAGATATAATACATGTGGATGGGCTCGTGAATCTGAATTTTTTACAGAGTCCATTTCTAACACGTCACACTCCTAAGCGGTCATTTACAAATATTACAAATTTTTTGTGCTGTTCCTTATATTTTGCTTTCTTCTCCACAGAACCGTGGAATGACGATGAGGTAGAGCACCCGATCATTGACATTACGGATGACCTCGACGACAGTGTAGTTTGATCTCCTCCCCTGCCAACGAACCCTCACCAGCGATACGGTAGCACGTCCAAAGCGGAGGTGTGAGAACCCCACGTCAGGTATAAAGCGACCGAAATACGCGCCTGTTGCAGCGGTAATAGATCCCCAACCCTCAACCTCTTACGCAACAAGCCCCCCAGCAGCACCTCCCGCTAATATATCCCCTTATTCATCCGCCGCCCCCCGTTCTGTTAAGTCTACAATAATAGATCCCCAACCCTCAACCTCCTACGCAACAGGCCCCCCATCAGCAGCACCTTCCGCTAATATATCCACTAAATATCGCCCCCCCCGTTCTGTTGAGGATGCATAAACGCTGGAATTGGTGCGATCGCAGCCCCCACCCCAGCCTTGACTAGAAATCGGTATAGAGTCAGGGTCGACCTCTAGAGCCATGTATAGCAATGGAATTGAGCGCGGGCTACGCCGGTTGTACAGCATATTGTAGAGTTTGCTCTTCAGAATCGCGACGAGCGTGAAGTCAGGACGAGTCTGTCCTTTGGATTCAGGTCAGATGACGGTGATGTAGAACGATTATTGGGTGATAGTGCCATTTAGACGTTTGGCGGCTGAAGATGTAGAATATATATTAGGACGTATAATGCAAGCCTCCCAAATAGTATAAGCCTTTAATATGGACAACTTCACGGTAAATATTGACCGTGTATTCCGTGTTGCGGGTCATAGTGCCATACCGTATACTCTTAACTTCAATTCTCCGACTATTTACCGAAAGCATATAAACGTCGATCGTGGTTGCGGCTTTATAGCAGTACTCTTAGCACGTATGTTTACTGTACAAAATACACGGACTCAAAAATTTGGTGCCTACGGTCGTGGAGCGTGCCCGTAAACTAGCTGTAGACTGTGAACTTGAATTTGACTGTAATATGGGTCCTGAAGAGCTGAGAAGGGTAGAACAGGAAATGAATGTCCGCATAGTTGTATTTGGGTTGGATGATCGTCGTAGGACTGTGTATGTTTTTAAAAGCTGTGTGAGAGATCGTACAAGACCCCTACTTATTTTAGGATTGTCAGGGACAACGTATCTCCCCATCCGTAATATAAGGTGGCTTTACGCGAGTTATGACAAAAGTCGAAAATATGGGAGACATCATGATTTGTGTAAGGGGTGCCTCGAGTTTGCGGATGATATAGTGAGACATTGTAAAGAATGTCACATGGTATGTGAGCAGTGTAAAAGCACCAAATGTGAAAGCCGTGTAGTTGAAGCTGAGAAGAGAGACTGTGATGTGTGTAGACGCACATTTTTCAATAATAGCTGTTTTGATTTCCATAAATCAATTGGCACGTGCAGGAAAATGAGAATCTGTGAATGTGGTATGTTTCACACAATGGATAATTGGGGAAATTTAAGCACAAGTGTGACGTAATTCACTGTCCTACATGCCAGGAGGAATATAAGGCGGATGGAGTAAAGCATGTGTGTTATATGAAAGATGCTAAGCCTAAAAATAACCCTTGTATAACTGTATACTACGATATAGAAACATATACGAACGCTGAAACCAAAGAGGTAATTCCACATTTACTTGTGAGCCAGACCATCTGTGATGAGTGTATGGGTATCGAATGTGACGAGTGCCCCAAATGCGGTAAACGGACAAACGTTTTTAAAACGAATGTCCGCGATAGTCCTGTGAAACTATTTGTGTCCTATATTGTCAAGTTAGCCGACAAGTTCAAAAAAATGACTGTGTATATTCTCGCCCATAACGGGGCAAAGTTTGACACGCAGTTCCTTTATAAGGAGTTGCTTGAACACGAATCCTCTGAGATATTTACAGGTGATCCATTGAAAAGAGGCAACAAATTAATACAGATGCAGATAAGAGGCAATGTACAATTTAAAGATACTTTATTATTCACACCTTGTAAATTAGCAAAGCTACCCAAGGTGATGGGAGTAGCAGCTGAAGTTTCCAAAGGATACTTCCCTTACACTTTCCTCACCAGCGAGACTTTAAACTACGTAGGCCCACCACCCCCCAAACATTATTTTGACTGTATGGATGAACGTGAAGACTTTGATCGATACTACGACAGTTTTAATGAAAGTAACCCTTATAATATAGCTGATGAATGTGAGCGTTATTGCGTGAATGATGTGCGCGTGCTTAGAGTATGTTTCCAGGCCTTTAGAAGGATGTACATAGCCCGTTTCAAATGCGATCCACTGCAAGTCGCAACCACCATCGCATCATTATGTTTTACGGTGTTCAAGAATAACTTCATGCCTAAAGACACCTTAGCCATTATTCACCGAAACAACCCCGCAGTTACGGACACAAGGCTATTTACTGGCTCATACACCTACAGCAACAGACAGGTGTATACATAAAGCACGCCCGCAACACGGGTGAAGTACCCATTAAGATTAATGGACGTGTTTTTTGGGTTGATGGGTTAAGTGAAAACCGTGTCACTGGTGTGAAGACTGTGTACTCCTTTAACGGTTGCTGGTGGCATGGATGCCCCCGTCATGAGTGCGGAATCGCCGGAGATATCCACGGTAGGTCTCCTGCCGACTGTCTTGCATCGACCCGCACCCGCGATCAACTTATAGGATCACAGTTCACTCACAAAGTCTTGTGGGAGCATGAATATGATGCACGGATGGAGACAGACGAGGTGTACCGTGAGGAAATAAACACGATCAAGCGTTCAATGGTGCTGGATCCTCTCAAATGTGGTGATAGCTTGTTTGGAGGACGTACAAATCCTTTCAGATTTCTGTTCTTTATACCCATACGTGATGAAGAGCAACCCGTACCTCGTGGGCACTCCTGAGAAACTGGTGGGACCTAGCCTACCCTCCACCAATGAATTTTCAAAAAATTTGAATGATCGTTACTTTGGGCTCTCTTTCGTAGACGTACTCCCCCCACGCAATTTATGGATGCCGATCTTACCTGTCGTTATCGACGACAAGCTCATGTTTCCCCTGTGCGTGAAGTGCGCGGAAGAGGATAACGGCGAATGTAACCATATACCCCACCAGCGTAAGATCAGAGGCGTATATACAAGTCCTGAGCTGGCCCTAGCCGTACGCCATGGTTATAGAATACTGAAGATACATGAGGTGTGGAGGTTTCAGAAGCTACCCAACCTTTTCACACCATATATAAACGCCTTTTTGAAGGATAAGGTTGAGGCATCAGGGTATCCGCGAGGAGTTGATACCGAAGATGAAAAGTCTGCCTATATTCAACGTTACCGCGACCGCGAAGGTATACAACTTGATCGTGTCCAAATTGTAAAGAATCCTGGCAAGCGCTTTAGTGCAAAGTTGTGTCTAAACAGTCTATGGGGAAAATTTGCGCAGAATACCGGCAGAGGGAGCATTCATTTGGCACAAAGTTATAGCGATGTCTGGGATTATGCCAATGCTCCCGATAAAGAGGTCATGGAGATCGTGAATGTAGGTAATACTTACATAATAAAGTACAACAACACTGAATTTGCCACAGATACCTCAAGGGTTACAAACATACCTGTGGCCAGCTTCACAACAGCCTACGCCCGTATAAAACTTTGGGGTCTATTGCATTCTCTTGGGCGGAGAGTATTGTATGCCGATACAGATAGCGTGATATTCACAGAGAGGGAGGGTGAATACATGCCCGCTATTGGGGAGTTCCTCGGCGAGCTCACTGATGAGATCAAGGACGAGTATGGGGACAACGCTTACGCCGACTCTTTTGTCTCAACAGGACCTAAGACTTATGGGGTACGGGTCAGGGTGGGGGAGGAAATGAAATATATCGTGAAGGCAAAGGGTATTACGCTCAACCATGCGAATCGGCGGGTTGTTAACTTTGAATCGTTGAAGGATCTAGTATGTTTGGACGATGATGAGGGCGAACAACCTCCCCAACTAATTGTAGGCACCCACAATTTTCGGGCGCAGAAGCTGGGGGGCGTGAAGGAACTTAGGGGTACGAAGGTGTGCCGTAACACCTATAGGAAACGTTACCAGTTACCTGGTACCTATGATACCGTACCCTTTGGATACCAAAACGTATGATGCTTCTATTGTTAACTCACACGTATTTGTCTTGTATATAATCGTATCTATTGATTTATTACACGTATTTGTAAATATATATATAACTTGAATATCTCATTTATTAAATCGTATTTGTAAAGTATCTATTGATTTATTACACGTATTTGTAAATATATATATAACTTGAATATCTCGTTTATTAAATCGTATTTGTAAATATATATAACTTGAATATCTCGTTTATTAAATAAATCATGTTTCAATTAGCGTTTCACTTTCTCCTTTGTGTGTGTGTGTGTGTGTGTGTGTGTGTGTGTGCGCAGGTGAAAGTTCTAAGCTCCGCCCACTGTAAGACCGTGAGTCATGCTACTATCTGGGAGTCCCTGCGTGGTCAGTCGACTGCAGTAAGCCCGAGAGATCAGACGTGTATTCAGATCAGACGTGTATTCAAATGGCTACCTTTAATATTGCTTGTACAACGTTTATGAAATGGTATTCAGCAAAGTGTCAGGATGTGGTGGATACCGAAAAACTTCCTATTCCTCCCTCCTATACCTCTTTTAAAAACACATTGGATTGTGCGAAGTTCCAAGATGTACAAATACTCTACGGATGTTCTGGTGAGACCGTTGAAGGCTTTCGTTGCACAGACGATGTGCTGAAGTATACTGCAGAGCTAAACTTTATAAAGTCTCACATACACCGTGAAGTAAAAGAAACAACGCGTGCAGAAGAGAAGCAGCAGGTATGGATAATGAGTCTTGCGGATGGGTGGTGTGACAAGCGGTATTACGTCATGCTACACCATGTCGATTACTCATACCCTACGACTGAAAATGTGAATCTCGTGATCATGGACAATCTTAAGTATTTTTATCACTATATTAACGTATATCATGATGAGGTTCGTAGTGAGGTTGTGGCTAGTGCCCTGCGTGAGTTTTTAACAGACTTTAGAGACGAGTATCGTTTGATGGGCAGAAAGGAAAAATATGAGCATATGTTCCTCTCAAATAGTGCGCCGGAGTGTGAAGATGTTTAGTAAAACATAAAATGTTCCTAGTTCTTATCCTGAGGTAAAATGTCTGGTGCGTAGGCTGGTAGTGATGAAATTAATTCTTGTACCGAAAAACAAATATGTACAACAATTCGGTACGACTCGCGGATCATACGAACAAGCCCATTCACGTATCATCGAGTCAGCCGCCCGTCGAACCGTTCCTGCCTACCTGCGTGCCTCACACGGCTCATAGTTATCTCAGAGCTTGAACCGAGTGGACGTGCGCTCCTCGAATACGATGGAACTTCCTTTGAGCAGCATTCTCAACGCCTCGTACGATGTGTCCGTGACGAAATCGTTGCGCGTGTTCAGGCGTAATTCCGGTACCATTAGCTATGTACTGGAAACGGAATGTAGACAAACAAACAAACGGGTTTATTTAAGTGTCGAGGAGATGAATAGAATCTTCGTGATAGTTGAGAAGTGGAGTGAAGATCGTTATAAAATACCTGCTAACGTAGGTACAAGAAGAGAGCAGATTAGTGACGCACCCTCATACGCCGTTGTATGTACGTTGTGTATAAATAACGATCGGCCGTGCATTGATATACGGCTGATGTGGAAGAATGCTTCTGATAATAACGCTCTTGTTCCTACGCGAAACCGTTTCATCCTCGACAGAATGTTTGAAATCGTCGGATTCCGCAAGCTGAAACCTATATTAGACGCGCGTGTTACGGACATGCTTTATTTTGATACAGTACTTGAATACGCCTACACCGCTCTGCTCGATGGGTTTACCGAGTGTAGGGCTGGTGAGAATGGTCTAGTGCTGGATGTTTATTTAAAAAGTTTAGACTCTTTGAAATACCATGAACTTTGGTACAAAGCAATTGATCGGTACAAGGCTGAGCTCACCTACACCGTTCACCCTGAAGAACTATTTCTTTATATAACGCGCAGTTGTCGTAACGATTTAGAAGATTATTTCAATTGCCGCTATGTTGAGTGAGTTCACGATTGAAAAGCTCGAGTCGGTAGAAATAAACCCTCGATTGGAAAAGCGTGCTTATAAACTTGTGTTTAATAATGTAGCTAACGATGAACTCTTTGTGCGTGCTTTTGATTGTATTCTAGACGTATTTAAAGATGACTTACCAACCGGTTGTAAAGTGGGAACAAAAATAGTACTGAACGATATGAAAGCCCTTCATATCGAATACAGGTTTCCCTATACTTTAAGCGGTGAAATATTATTAAGCCGCATATACTGCGTAATGCAGAGCAATAATGATGTAATTGTAAACTCGATTAAGACCGAGTTTAGTATTTTGAAAAAAAAGTGAAATGTATTTATATATTTTGCTTGATATTTCTCCTGTACTGTTATGATTATATGCATATTTCTATTATTATTGAATGTATTTATATATTTTGCGTGATATTTCCCTGTACTGTTATGATTATATGCATATTTTCTATTATTGAAATGTATTTATATATATTTTGCGTGATATTTCCCCTGTACTGTTATGATTATATGCATATTTCTATTATTATTGAAATGTATATTTATTTCTATTTGAAATGTATATTTATTTTATATATATCCATAATTGTGTGTATATATTTCCTGTACTGTTATGATTATATGCATATTCCTCAATTGAAATGTATATTTATTTTCTATATATTTATAATAAACAGAATGATGCAATGTTGTTTTACTTAATTATATCATGTTACGCCTTCTAAACCTACTACCGGTATTCTAAACCAACTTTTAAGAAATATAATAATGTATACAATGGTATCGCTAAAAAGTGGTATCTGGCAACTCAAGTCATTTACGCCTTCTAAGCCAACTGGCTGATTAGGAGTCTATAATAGTGTATACAATGGTATCGCTAAAAAGTGGTATCTGGCAACATTTACGCCTTCTAAGCCAACTGGCTGATTAGGAGTCTATAATAATGTATACAATGGTATCGCTAGAAAGTGGTATCTGGCAACTCAGTCTTCGATTAGAATTAAATGAATACATGGCGCTATCTGGCAACTCAAGCCATTTACGCCTTCTAAGCCAACTGGCTGATTAGGAGTCTATAATAATGTATACAATGGTATCGCTAAAAAGTGGTATCTGGCAACTCAGTCTTCGATTAGAATTAAATGAATACATGGCGCTATCTGGCAACTCAAGCCATTTACGCCTTCTAAGCCAACTGGCTGATTAGGAGCCTATAAAACAACGCCTACTCGGCTGAAGTCTTAATATGCACTTGGCTCCTGCCAGGTGAACACCTCTCCTCCTTTCTGGCCCTTTGGGGGGAATAGCTTGGGGGAGAACTCCGCCTCCAAGTTGCATGCCCCTTGCAACCCCGGTTGGCAACAAAGGGCCCTTTGGGGTATTTTTTTCTTTTTTTTTCTTTTTTTTCTTATTTTTTTTGCAACCCCCCCTTTGCGACACCCCCACCCCCTTTGCAACATTACATAATAACTTGCAACATTCTTGCACTCTCCCCTTTTGCGGCTATACTACTGCACTGTACATCCTCGCAAAATTGAACAGTTCACGAAAAAGTATTTTAAAAATGTATTTAAAAACAGGTATTTACAAATACTAAATACTTTTCGAGAGTATTTAAATACGTAATTAAATATACTTTCCAAAAAGTATTTATAAATACATGTATTTAAATACGTATTTAAGTATTTTCAAATACATTACTGCCCATGTCTGCACAAAGTGGAAGCTGTCATTAAAGCAAAAGGAAGTCATATCGATTATTAATAAGATTATGCCATTAAATTGTTAATTTCTTTACTAATTTATAATAATAACATTTAGAAGCAAATAATGTAACAATAAAAAATCAAAGTTTGTTGTAATTATCCTATATATTTGTACAATTTACAATAAATTGGGTGATTATAAGGTGGACGCAGACTTTTGAACGCCACTGTGTGTGTGTGTATATATATATATATATATATATATATATATATATATATATACACACACACAGTATATATATATATATATATGTATATATATATATATATTAATTGCCGTAACTTGTGTTTTAATTGTGATACGTTGTTATTGTATAGTAGTGCGTCGGCTTGTGTCGTAATGTGAGACATAAATCCCTTCTTAGGTTTGAATGTAAATTCTTTGAATATGAAAATAAAAACCCACTCTAATAGACAGAGTTTATTTCCACGACAGTTTCGACGCCCACTGGCATCCTCCCGAGGAGGATGCCAGTGGGCGTCGAAACTGTCGTGGAAATAAACTCTGTCTATTAGAGTGGGTTTTTATTTTCATATTTTGACCTTCACGTAGAAAAAAGTGAAGTTTTTTGCATAAATTCTTTGAACATTTGTGGTGACCTTTTTTAAAGACATGCATTTATATTCCGGTTTAGAAACGCGAATACATGATGGGTTCGAATCCCATCGAATATTGCTCCCGTTGAACCATTTCTCTGGTTCCTATACGTCCCGTTTCCCCAGGAACTCTCCATTTTCTTGATCGCTTGATCCCGAATCTTGTTTTTTTTGGAAACATAAAAATTTAACATTTCCAAGTAATAAGACATAAAATGTATGTCTGAAATTCTAGTTTCCAGTCAGTCATGTACGTGTTTAATAAACATACGAAGGTAAATGTAAAGAAAAGTCGCGAAATGGGCTATTTTTAAATCTGCCACATACTTAAGATCAAATTTTGCGACTTGCGACTTTTTTGGGCTACTTTGGAATTGAGCAGCACGAATTTTATAATGTTTTTGCTATATATAATTATGTTAAATATAACGAGCACTAGTATACATCATCAACTTATATATATATACACACACACACACACGTATACAGGGTGTTTCAGGAGGAAAGGTCAATACTTCGAGAGGTGATATTAGCGGTCATTGTGAGAAAAAAGTTCATATGAACATGTGTCTAATTCTGAATGGTTACGGAGATGGAGCTGTTTGAATCTGATGCGCGCGCAGCTCTTCCTCCCCCTTCCGTCCCCTATAACCTTGAACCATGTAAGCTGTATTGTAAACTGTAACAAATTTGTCATTTCTGTATCTGATACAATTCAAAATGCCAATGTTTAACATTACATGTTAGAAACAGTAATTGATTTCTCTTTCTTGATTACCATTAACAATGCTTTTGTATTTGTAGATTCAAACAGCTCTATCTCCGTAACCATTCAGAATTAGACACATGTTCATATGAACTTTTTTTCTCACAATGACCGATACTATCACCTCCCGAAATATTGACCTTTCCTCCTGAAACACCCTGTATATCAAGGTACGTGACTCGATTTTCTTTTGCACGTTATGCGAGTCCTAATTATTACTCAGTTGATTTTTATTCTGCAATATGAGCAATATCTATACATAGGGCATCAATGATCCTTTTAAACAACTTTGATTTAAATAGGACTCTTCTATACTTTCTGTATACGATGTTTTCGGGTAAAACCGAGTCGACTTTTTCGATCTGATACCAACCGATACTTTACCGATTCCGACCTGTACAACACAATTGAAATTTATCCCGAATTGTTTGAATGAATGATTATAACTCAGCTTCTTCAATATTTCCATTTCACCAAATTTACTGAGATGAAATCAGCATCTCTATTATTCGTTTCTTCAAAATAGATAAAGAATTAGTGAGAGTCAATTAATAAATTAATAAACACTAATGATGATATTTTTAAATACATAATAATTATTAATATTTTTTAATAATTTTATCAAAAGGGGTAAGAAATTATCATCATTATTTTTATTTTATAATATAAATTTAATTCCACTGATAATAATATTTTATAACACATTTTTGGGAAGATATGAAATTATTAAATATTATTGGATAATTCTCTTTATTAAAATTCAATTTCTGATTTCTTCTTTGTTGAGGTACTTTAAACAACGAATAAATTGATCCATTTACTCGTAGATCTCTTTTTTAACCCTTTCGCTCCGGGTGTAGCATATAAACTACGAGTCCAATTTGCGCTCAGATCCGGGTGTGGTAAATAAATCAACTCCTAATCTTTTCTGAACTTCGGGTGTAGTTTATAAACCAAGGGTATATCCCTCTCTTTTCACCCTCTGGAGTTGAAAATGGGGGGATATATGTATTATAATTAGAATTAATATAATTCGTTTCAAAGCTATGCCTGTAGTGAAAGGGTTAAACCATTCTTGTTTACGAAAGAAAAAGGGTTGAAGATTACTCGTTTCCTGCAGAAGTTTACGCGCGAGGTCTCAACTCGGAATTATTACGACTGAAATGATGCATCAAATAACCGAGAGTAAATAACAACGTTGCCTCACACTATTTTTCATGACAGCTGCATGTATCATCGGATTTAAGAGGAATGTTATTTCACTCATAATAATCCACGCATTCTCAACCGAGCGCCGGCATATGCACGCAACAAGTAGCATCTAAAACCCCCATTTTTTCCGACAAAGGGGGGCTGCGAGGGGAAAGGGTATGAACTCCGAGACTGACACGAGTATTTTGCAGAGTATAGGTGGCGCGCTTGGACAACTTTAGCCGAGGAGGAAGTGGCAGAAATCGAGCTCAGGACTTTCCCGTTGGACCGCTTTTGGTTCTAAACTACGAAATCACGGAGTTGTAATAGATTTTCTCGCGTAATCATCTTTATGGAAATACGAGACTGTACGTGCAATCTGCAATGTCACTGGAAAATGTCGGATTCTGTCACAAAGTCTCGCGTCGTTGGAATCCGTACATACATCAATAATAAAACAAAGGAAGAGACTCTAAAGCTTGAAATACATATTATTATCATTATTAAACTGATATTATAGTTTCAGCAGAAAGTATTCCATTAAATCTGATTTTTTTTAGTCCAAAACCCTGTTATTAAAAAAAAATGCAAATGTAAATGTGAATTATTTGCGAAGATTTTTCAACAAATCATTTGAGACAAAGATTCTTACGAGTCATTTGACATTTCCAAAACCAGAAAAATCAACCTCTTTTTTTATTCCAGTTTTATCTTTCAATCTAAACTGATTGATCAATTTTATTCCATTTTCCCTCACAACTGGAACTAAAGTCGTTGTCATCACGTTTTCTATACAAAACATTTATTTATTTTTATTTATTTTTTATTTATTTTTACTAAAAACTTTTGTTATTTAGGAAAAATAAATATTTCAGATAAGGTTTTCTTCCTTTGTTTTATTTCTTTCCGTCTATTGTAGATTTTCTCTCGACATTCAATAGATAAACCATTTGGAAAGGATCATATGTGGGAGACTATTTCTTTTTGAAGGACATCTTTTTTTTTTTTAAACTACCTATTTTGTATTTTGTATCTATAATACATTCGTATAAAACCTATGTCCTTGACACATTTAATAAGCCTACATATATATTAGTGGTGGATCAATTTTTCAACATCTGCGGATGCGGATGCGGATTTTTAATTTCAATATCCGCGGATGCGGATATTTAGTTAATCTATGAATATAATATAGAATTATGAATATATGACATAATTTTTCAAATTTCGTGATATTACTATTATGGGAGGCAATGCATAAGAATTAAAATTAATATTAATGTTTTCATTATGATAAAAATAATAACTTTCTCAAGAGTTTCAGCCACAGAAAATTCAATTAAACAAGTTTCATTCAATTTTCAATTGCTAATTTTAGAAACTGTGCAAATTTTGCAATAAGTTTGCTATAGAAAATTAGCATTTTTATTTTTGCTAAAGAATTTACTATTTTTTGTATTTATTTACAATAATCTTGTTCGAAACACGATAGACTGCTTGACCTTATACGAACAATTTCATTCTGAAAAGTTACTGTGTTACTGTGAAAAAAAAAACCAGTGGAGTAGGCACAGCGGCACAGGCAGTGTTTGTTGATTTAATGGTATTTATATTTTGAGGTTTATAATATATTTGTTTGTTCATTAATAATTAATACTTTACATGAAATGTGCATGACTGGGCTTTATAAGCTACTTTATAAGCTAATTTAATTGTAAATTGCATAATTTATTAGAGGTAATATCCGCATAACATCCGCATTCAGAAGTGCGGATGCGGATGCTAAAAATGATGCGATATCCGGCCCACCACTAATATATATATATATATATATATATATATATATATATATATGAGAGAGAGAGAGAGAGAGAGAGAGAGAGAGAGAGAGAGAGAGAGAGAAGATCATTCGATATATATATATATATTATACACACACACACACACGCATCTGGAACTCAGAGTTCCCAGATACACGATAATTGGGCTTCCTGTACGGTGGCCGGTATATTCCCCCACGGTATATTCCACCACGGTAAATTCCACCAGGTAAATTCCACCAATGGTAAATTCCACCAAAGTAAATTCCACCAATGGTAAATTGCACCAGGTAAATTCCACCCCAAATTATTTAAAATAAAATATGATATAAATAAGTAAAATGTAAATATTTTATTGATATGTGGGTACAAATAGAAGAATACAACGAATATTACAATAATTTATGGTGCTCTTCCAATATGTGCTCTACCGCGAAATTTACATTCCAATACGTGATCTACCTTAGATTATTCGGATTAGCAGCAGGTACGTTAGTTAGCCTTATAAGGCTAACTAACGAAAATATCACGACTTAACCTAACCAATCGTCAAGGGCGTATAGTTGACCTAACGATTGGTTAGGTTAAGTCATGATATTTTCGTTAGTGCTAATCCGAATAATCTAAGGTAATATTTACATTTTACTTATTTAATAATATTTAAGTAATGTAAGTAAAATGTAAATATTACCTTAGATTATTCGGATTAGCACTAACGAAAATATCATGACTTAACCTAACCAATCGTTAGGTCAACTATACGCCCTTGACGATTGGTTAGGTTAAGTCGTGATATTTTCGTTAGTTAGCCTTATAAGGCTAACTAACGTACCTGCTGCTAATCCGAATAATCTAAGGTAGATCACGTATTGGAATGTAAATTTCGCGGTAGAGCACATATTGGAAGAGCACCATAAATTATTGTAATATTCGTTGTATTCTTCTATTTGTACCCACATATCAATAAAATATTTACATTTTACTTATTTATATCATATTTTATTTTAAATAATTTGGGGTGGAATTTACCTGGTGCAATTTACCATTGGTGGAATTTACTTTGGTGGAATTTACCATTGGTGGAATTTACCTGGTGGAATTTACCGTGGTGGAATTTTCCGCGGTGGAATTTACCTAGAACCTCCTGTACGACGTACGATGTCACGTCTGCGATAATACGATATTACAAGACTTTATACGATAATTTTGTCATATCATACGATAATTTTGACAGACAGCCCCGTCATTTTTATATTGTAAAGTCCGAAAATATATCAATAAAGAAACGAAACACCAGAAAAGTCGCTGATCGAAAGTGTTTCACATTTAATTATGGTATAATGTGGTCGGGGTGGGAGGTCGCCACACCTATCAGCCAGCCAAAATCGTATCTGAACATGTTTCAAACACGTAATTTTGCATAACGTTTCTGGCCGTTTCAATGGATTCCCGCTTCCCGAGGCATGACGCTTGGCTATATTCTGTTGATTTTCGTCGTCAGTAAAATAACCGGCTAACATGAAGTAGACTTTTTTTAAAAGTATATTCAAATGTTTACTAATAAAAGTTTATTAGCGTATATATGTAGAAAGGAGGTGCCAAGGGCAAGCCGCCGCAAAAAAAGCTCCCCCTATATAAGAAAGCGAGAGCCAAAATCAAAGTTTCTGAGGTTTATCAGCCATTTTTTTTTATATATAAATTTTGAAAAAATTGTGTAGTTTGCAAAATACATGTAAGCGTACTGAAGAAAAGAGGGAGAAGTGTGTGTTTGAGAGCATGCTGGAATGCTCATACGGTAGACCGTACGACGACACGGAAAAATATCAGCTAAAGAGGACAGTGACAAAGAAACGGGAGTTCCAGCAACTCTGATTCCTACCTAACATCTCCCCCCCCCCCACTGGTGTACTTTTCCGTCGATTGGTGTCTACACTCTCATATATATATATATATAATATGCTACATTTGTTCTAATTCTGCTACTTTTCATCAAAAGTATCATAGTTGGCAACACTGGCTCACGGGCAGAGATGGGCACTATCGCGATGCATGTATCGGCGTTACGTATCGAGCGATACTTTTGTATCGGTAACGGTATCGACTTATCTACTTGATCGATGTATCGGTATCGGTAAGGTCATTTTTCTTAAATGTATCGAAAAAAATCGATTCATCGATACACCGATACATTCATGGAAATAACTGAAAGTAATAGTAAGTAAAATTGTAAAAAGTTGTATAATCCGCAAATTTTCTGAACTTTTTTTTTCACATAATATCGTTTTAAGTTATAATGTTGAAGGGATCTGATATTTACAATTATATCATACATATCAATGATATCATGTTAATAATATTTTTCGCGCCGCGCA
Source organism: Bathynomus jamesi (assembly GCA_023014485.1). Classification (NCBI taxonomy): domain Eukaryota; kingdom Metazoa; phylum Arthropoda; class Malacostraca; order Isopoda; family Cirolanidae; genus Bathynomus; species Bathynomus jamesi. The sequence continues at coordinate 363,856 of JAJOZX010000383.1, forward strand.
TCCACAGAAATATTTCTCTTTCCAAAGCTATTAAGAGGAATAGACTATCCGATAAGATGTTTTGGCCACTGGTATTTCTTAAGGGTAATACTCGTTATTAGTGATATCACAATTCACAACCATCTTAAAGGGGCAGTCTATTTCTCTTTCCAAAGCTATTAAGAGGAATAGACTATCCGATAAGATGTTTTGGCCACTGGTATTTCTTAAGGGTAATACTCGTTATTAGTGATATCACAATTCACAACCATCTTAAAGGGGCAGATCACCTACAATTTCTTATGTTCCTCGTTAAAAGTTTATAACTTTTAAGTTTTTCTGTGAGCTAACTTGGTATAAAATACATTTTTCTTAAATGAATTGATCGTTTTTTACACCCAAAGTAAAAATTTATTTACATATTAGTAAGATTTGTTTATTCATACAGTATTGTATCGCGATACATGTATCAGCATCGATATCGCTTTAGTCATCTATAAAGTATCGATGTATCGGTATCGCTTTAGACGATTTACGAGTATCGATGTATCGATATCGCCTTAAGGATTTTCGTGTATCGATGCCCATCACTGCTCACGAACATCATGCAGGATCAGGAGATTCGTGATACTGCGTAGGTGTTGCTAATAACAATGGCCTCCAAGGACAATACTGGTTGTAAATGAAGCTCAGAATCTGGACAAGCTTTCCACAAAAAAGTCAAGAGAGGGAAGAAGAGAACAAAAATAGAGGAGTAAATGAGAAAAACAGTTTCAGTGGTTAAAACCAGAAAGAAAAGACTCTCCGTTGAAGGCATTATGTAATCTGTGTGGAGTAGAGTTCAGTGCACAAACAACACCAATGAAGCTCTATGAGAATAATGCAAAACACCAGCAAAGTTGTTCCTCATCTAAGTGTAGCTCTATTAGTGATCGTTTTGCAAATGTTCACAGTCATTCGAACGAAAGTGATGCAGTTATATTAAGTCAGCCGAAATTAAACTAACTGCATCTTTACTGGAACATAATATAAGCTTCAGAGCGGCTGACCACCTGTGTGATGTTCTGCAAGATTACATTTTTTACTCTAAAATTGTAAAGGATTTGAAAATGAGGCGTACCAAGTGTCAGAGAATGTGTCGAAATGTGCTGGCTAAGTATCACAAAGACGAAATGGTAGAACAACTGAAGAAAATCAAGATTAATATCTTAGTGAATATGATATTCCTGTTTCCAACATGATTGGACTTGGGTTAGATGTTTGCAACACAATGATGGGGTCACAAAATTTAGTATGTACCCAGTTTAGAGAAGTGTGTCCAATATTTACACTATGCAATGCATATGCTATTCTGTCCCTGGCAATCTCTGTGCCACAGAAGCTTGCAAGCAGTTACCAGATAAAATTGGACAGCTGGTTCATGACATACATAATACAATAAAACCCTCGTCCAAGCACTTCGCCCAGTTCTGAGTTTCAGGAACTTTATGGGTCTCAAAAACATACTGTAGGGTATTATCTCCATCAAGAACGCGTTGGTTCTCGTGCGTTTGTGTGGTGAGGAGAATGCTAGAAGAGTGAAGATCATTCCAGCTATTTTTCACAGATCTACACCTGCAGCAACAGAGGAAATCTAGTCAGAGTACAATAGGCTAGGTATGTGAACAACTGAATAATCCTCTGGAAAAGCAATACTTCTATTTCCTAGATGGCATTTTGCCGAAATTGACAAGGTTAAATTTACTGTTCCAAAGTGAAACATTTGTCATCACAACATTATTTGACAAAGTATGTGAAATGTACAAGGAATTACTGTACTTAGTGTACTAATGTAGTTAAACCGTGAGTATGTGGTGAAACTCACTCTCGCAAATAATAATCCAAGTAATGAACACAAGTTTCTTTTGTTGGAACAAATATATTTGGGAGCTTCAGTGATCAAAAGAATGATGGATAATCCACAGTCTTATCAAGAGAAAGGAGAATTAGTCCGGTTTCGTAAGATGTGCAGATCTTTCCTCATGACTGCTACTGTACAAATTAAGAAGACATTTGATTTGGCGACTCTGTTCTATCAAAGTTGCGAGTATTGGGTCCCCATAACGCCCTTAGTTACTTAAGTGTACGAGAACCAAGCCTTATTCCCTTAGCTCAATACCTTCAAAGAATAATCTGCCAAGATGATGAAACACTGCAATTGTTAAACAATAAGTGGTGGAGGTTGGGGATGGATGATTGGGTTGCATAAAGGCTCTGGTAGATAGTGTTGGAAATGCCAAATACGGGTGTGTAGGAGATTTCGCTCTTGGAGTTCTCTCGCTATCCCATACCACTGCTGATTGTAAACGATGTTTCTCGGTAGTCAGTCGGGTGAAAAGAAAAGACAGGAACAGACTCAAGATACCCACCATTAGAGATATACTCTTAATAATAATAAACAAAGTATTTGTAAATACCCACGCGAAAACTGTGTAACGTTTAAACCTTCAAGAAATATGATTCGCAGCATGACGATCTCAGTTTTATATCCCAGCACACAAGACAACACACCTGACTGTGGACAAAATTTTTATATAGAGGAGCCAAAATTCACCACAGTAGCTCAGATACCGGTAATTAACAAGCGTTTAAAGTATAACTGAGTAGATTTTCCTCTATGGTAAACAGTATTATTTTCTAGATATTTCAATAATTACTTTGTTGAACATTGGAGTAAACATTTTGCTAAGCATTTTTTTACAGTCGATTAAATGTTTGAAATATTTAGATTTGTTCCTCCAAAAAATGTGACAATTGAGAACAGAGCACAGACAAGAAAAACCTAATTTTTATGAATGAAAAGATCACAAAATAAACTTTCTGGAGCTCCACAAAGTTGGGACAACTCTAAATATCTGAAATTTTTAGCCGGCTGTAAAAAAACAACAGACGCTTTTCGAAACGTTTATGCCAATGTCAAGCAAATTATTACTATAAAATCTAGACGGTAATCATTTGAAATCACTAGAAAATTGGATCAACTTCATGTTTAGGTACTTTTAGAGAACGGGAAGGCCCAAGCGCTGACGTTTCCACCCCCATATAATGCCAGATCTAAGCCCCATTGAACATATGTGAAAACGACCAAGAAATAATGTCTCAAAATGACGCCAATGAACTTAGTGAACCTTTGACCCGTTGTCCATTCTAAATGTGATCAATTCATATGAAAAGGTTCATTACATATTCTGGTTGATTCGATGCTTGCGAGATGTGGAACCATCTTCGATGTTCGAGGAGGTAACACTAAATATTGAATATTTGTTCGTTTTTGTGAATTATCATGTGACCTTTTGTAATTTATTTGCACTCTGTCTCGTATTCTGCAATCGAAAATATTTATTCCACTAGAAATACAGCCATCTTTTTTTATTTCTTGACTTTGGTTCAGAATTGTATGTACACTCCTACTCACAATATATATATATATATATATATATATATATATATATATATATATATATATATATATATATATATGCGCGTATGTAGAAGAATTACGGCATTTGATTGAGTGAGGCCCGTGGTGTAATGGTTATCATATCTGACCGGCAATCGGAAGATCCCGGGTTCGATTCCCGGGTGGTTACCTCATTTTTTCATTTGTTTCGTTCTCTCTCTCTCATCTTGCGCGGAATATTCTCCTATACAAGCGTCGTTCTTTACGTTAATTATACTGCGTGTTTGCAGTTTAAATGTATATATATATATATATATATATAATTTAGGGTGTCACTTAAATGCAAAGTTTGAAATTTTCATGCTGACACCCCGCGAATCTATTCCATTGGTAAAAAAACATGGTGACTGAAAAATCTTTTTATTTGAATAACTATAAAAGGTCGCCCCCGCCTTCCAAAGTTTAATGCTTGCGCGGCGTCTCCATAATCGTTCATTAGATATCTATATATCTCTATATATGTGTATCTGTGTGTGTCTGAATATCTGAGAAATAAAGTGAACAATACTTAACGATTCACCGTTTCTCATTTCAGCTACGTGATTTCTGGTGATGGAAACCCGGAAGTGTATATACCTATTAGGGGCAGCGGTTGATGAGGTGAAAGGATGCAAGCTTCCTTCCTACAGGCAAGCATTCGGTTACTTCCTTTACCTTCACCATGAAAAGAAAATGACAATACGTGACGCGTTGAGGAAGTCACTTCGAGCAGTGATGTCCTTCTGGGAGAAAGCTCACATTCCAACCAGACTCGAGACACACTGCGTCAGCAAACTGGATAAAGTCTTCGAGGAGTGGAAAGGACTCAAAAAACACGCCTCAAGGACGAGCGATTCACACAAGACGAAAGAAAAAGAATTCATTGAACGCCTCGATCGTCTCTTTGACATCGCCCACGCTGATTGTGAGAATTGGTCAAGTACCCAGAGGATTGGAGTTCCTTCAGCAGCAGCGCCAGAAGGACGTCCAGGTTCAATGGCAGGTTTGGACATGACCCATCAGCGCCAAGTCAAAGATTGTACTCGACGTCGGGAGGAAGAGGAGAAACGAAGAAAGCGATCAGCAGCTGAAATGGAGGCAGTATCCAACGAAGCGGTTTTGGAGTCCTCATCCTCCAGCTCAGATGATAGCGAAGAAAAAGGAGCATGTGGTGGTTCGTTAGCGTCTAAACAAAGAGCAACGAAGAACATCATGACATCGGAATTGGCGGCAGCGCTTGATCGCACGCAACTCTCGTCAAGAAAGGCCACATATCTGCTGTTTGAGGCAGCTTCCAGCTTAGGGCATGATGCTAGCGACTACAACATCAATCGTGGATCCATTCATCGTCAGCGTGAAAAATTCCGTACCCTTAAGGCTCGGCAACTGAAGAGCGAGTTCCAAGGCAATAGTCCGTTGACTGTTCACTGGGACGGAAAACTCATGCAAGATCTGACGTCACGAGAATATGTTGACCGCTTACCTATTCTTGTATCTGGTTCCGGGACAGAGCAGCTCCTCGGGGTGCCAAAACTTCTGTCAGGAACCGCGCTGGCACAAACAAATGCCATCATAGATTGCCTGAATGAATGGGGAGTGACCGATCATGTCAAATCTATGTGTTTCGACACAACCGCGACAAACACAGGCCACCGTGGAGGAACTTGTGTTCTTCTGGAAGAAAAAGTTGGACGTGACCTGTTACACTGCGCGTGCAGACACCATGTACTGGAGTTGGTGCTACAGGCGGCATTCGCAGCATCGCTAGATTCAGTATCTACCGGTCCAGAAATTCTGCTTTTCAAGCGCTTCCATGATTATTGGACCCGCATTGACCAGCAACAGTTCCAAACTGCGGACACAGATGCGTTCACCAAAGCAGCTATTTTTAAGCATAGAACGGAGCTCATTGAGTTTGCAAAATCACAAGCACTTCAAGTTCGTGATGACTATCAGGAATTCCTCGATCTTTCCGTCATCTTTCTTGGAGGAGTTCATACAAGGGACTAAACTTCCGCGCCCCTGGTGCTATGCACCGGGCGAGATGGATGGCTAAGGGGCTCTATGCCATCAAGATCTGGCTCTTCCGAAGACAGTTTAAACTGACGAACACTGAGGAACGCGGAATTCGAGATATCTGCCTCTTTTCTGTTCTAGTTTACATGAAAGCGTGGGCAACAGCTCATCTGTCCATCGAAGCTCCGCTGAATGATTGGAAATTGATGAGGACGCTCCTTCGATACCCGCACAAGAAGATCTCTGATGGTACCACCAAGAAGCTGTCTCCGCACCTGTGGTACCATTCGGAGGAGGCAGTGGGTCTGGCGTTCTTTGATGAGAGGATATCGATGGAAGTGAAGTGCAGCATGGTTGCAGCGTTAGATCAAGAAGCCCCTCACATACCGCCAAAACGACCTTTGGTTCTTGATACTATGTTCCTCAGTGACAGCAAAGGACTGGAGCAACTGATCACAAAGAACACCCGAGGATTCTTCTCAAAACTTCAGTTGCCAGATTGCTTTCTGCTCCACCATCCCAGTTCATGGACGTCAAACTCAGAATACGTGCAAGCTCGGGATGTGGTCTCCAAACTTGCAGTGGTGAACGACAGAGCAGAACGGGCCGTGGCTCTGGTGAAGGAGCTGAACGGAAAGTTGACAGTGAAAGAAGAACAGCTCCAGTTCCTCGTTCAAGTTGTCACTGACCACAGAAAGCAACACCAGCTCCGAACAAATCAGAATTAGTGAGGACGCGAAAGAACTAATCACTGATCAGCGTATGAGCACCAATTTTCTGCTACTGTATATGTATTTTATTTCTCAAAGTTTTGCTTTTGTTGCTTCTCCATTTTGTACCATTATTCGCCAAATTATGTCTTCTATTTTGATTATATAATAAACTGTTTGTATTCTTTGCGTTTTAAGTGTCTTACTTTCGTTATTTCACCAAATTGCCTTGTTTTTTATTATCTGGTTCGGCCCAAGCTGTGAACACTGAACAGCTTGTTGACGTCAACAAATGGTCTTGTTTTCAGTGACGAGGGCGACCTTTAAATGATGACCAATCAGGACCAAATTTCTCTTCCGTATGTTTTACACCAAATGGAACAATTTTAGGGGGTGTCATAGGAAAATATCCATCGTTTAATTTTCCCCCTATTACCTAGTGACACCCATATATATATATATATATATATATATATATATATATATATATATATATATATACAGGGTGTTCCATAAATGCCTTTGCCCCTGAACCTTATCTTACTGGAATAGTGTGAAGTAAAGGGAGTAAAGGGACTTATGGGTCGCCTCTATATATATATATATATATACACACACACACACACATATATATACACACACACACACACACACACACACATATATATATATATATATATATATATATAAAACTCATAATGGGCCCCTGAGATCATCTTTTATGTTACACACAGACCGTGCATGGAACAAAGAATTCTTCTGGGAAAATTAAATCCACTACAAAAATCCGAATAAGTAATTGTAAATGACAAACACTCTAGTTTTTTCCTTTTCATTGCCCACGTCGGGATAACATCATGAAAAGGAAAAACTATTAAATAGTGTTTTAAAACTGTATTATTAAAACACTTTTGCACCTAATCAAACCCTATTTCAATGTATTGTTTGTAATTCCTTTCGTTTTATAAGCAAAATACATATTTTGTCATGGTGGAGGCATAGTTTTGATCCCTATTGTATATATATATGTATATATATATATATATATATATATATATATATATATATATATATATATATATATATAACGCTGAGAATTTTAGAAAAATATGCTCCGAAATCACAGCCAAAAGGAAAGAGGAGCTGGCTAGAAAGGCAAAGAGAAGACTATTCCGCAAAAGAAAGAGAGTGGAGGCGAAGTTAGGAAACTGCGGAGATAATGGCAGGAAAATAATAAAAGAAAAACTGGAGGGTATCGATAGGGAATACAAGCCCTGATTAAGGACCATACGGAGAGGGAAGAGGAAAAGGCGGTAGAAGCAATAAAGGAAAATCCAAAATACTTCTATAGCTATGCAAAAAGGAAAACAAAAACGCGCGCCGCTATTGGGCCCTTAAGGACGGGAAATAATGAACTAACCGACGATCCAAAAGAAATATCTGATACATTGAGAGCTCAATATGAATCAGTTTTCAGTACCCCAAAAAGTGACAAAGCGATACCTGACATAAATGCATTCTTTGAAGAGGAATTGCAAGGAGAGTATATAACAGACTTTGAGTTTACACCAGAAGATGTAGCGAGAGCTATAGAACAAATGAAACTACATTCAGCTGCGGTCCGGACAATTGGAACGCATTATTGATTAAAAACTGTAAAAATGAAATAGCTACACCTTTATACTGGATATGGAGAAGATCCCTAGACACTGGGGAAATACCGAGCATCTTGAAAAGAGCAAACATTGTCCCTATATATAAAGGAGGGACAGATCTCAAGCAAAGAACTATAGACCAGTGTCATTGACGTCCCACCTCACCAAAGTATTTGAAAGAATAGTTAGAGAGAAAATTTATGATTTCCTGGAGACACGGGAAAGATTCAACGAAAATCAGCATGGATTCCGATCAGGTAGATCATGCCTATCACAACTAATAGAGCACTACAACAATATCCTAGATGCATTGGAAGGCAATGACAACTACGATGTTATATACACAGATTTTGCTAAAGCTTTCGATAAATGTGACCATGGTATAATAGGACATAAAATTAAAGACATGGGAATAACAGGCAAAGTGGGAAAATTGATCTACAACTTGCTTAGTGATCGTCTGCAGGTCGTCAAAATTCAAGGTATATCATCATCAGAATCGGAAGTACGCAGCTCAGTACCACAAGGGACAGTACTGGCCCCACTCCTGTTCATTATCATGCTAACAGACATAGACAGCGGAGTAAACAGCAATAGTATAGTAACATCCTTTGCAGACGATACAAAGATCAGCAGAAAAATCAGCGATGTACATGACGTGGAGGCCTTGCAGAGGGACACGAACAAAATATACAAATGGTCAGAAGACAACAACATGTCATTCAACGCCGAGAAATTTCAACTCTTGAGATATGGTAGAAAAGAAGAACTTAAACAGACTGCATATTATGCTCCAGACAGGAAATTCAGAGAAGCATGAAAGCGATTGATCTCGGGATAATAATGACAGATGATGCGAAATTCGAAACACAAAATCAGATAGCGATAAATAAAGCAAAAAGAGTCGCCGGACTGGACTGGAAAATAGGAAAGGCAGAATGTGTAGTGTTCCCAAATTAAAAGCACGACAAGGGACCTCCTCAACCCTGAAGGAAAATAGCTTGGTTGTCAGGGGGGCCAAGACTTTTCAACCAGCTTCCTAAGGACCTCAGAAACGTAACGGGGGTCAAAGTTGAAGTCTTCAAGAAAAGACTGGATGCCTGGCTCAGGACAGTACCAGTGGAAGTAATAAGTGGGTTTAGCTATGGGCCTCAAAAGCTGGAAGTGGTCCGGCCCTCTCTGGACCTCTGAGAGGGCCTGTATATATATATATAATGATGGCTAGGCTAACCTAAATTAAAAATATTTTATTACAGCAGAAGTTTTGAAAATTTTTATTTCCTTTTTAAGTGTTTTGAGTTATTAAAATTATTAATAAAATATTAAAACGTCTAAAACCGTTTCATTTTTGAAGCAATAAAGCTGAAATTTCGAAACAAACCCTTAAATTGCGGAAGAACTCGTAAAAACCGGTGGAAAAATAAAATATTACAGCGATTATCAAGTTTTTGTGATTACACTAAGCCAAAAAAATTTTTTTTTTAATTATTTATTTTAAGCAAAATAAAGATGTTGCTTTTAGGTAAACAAAATTAAGGTGTTCAAGATTATGAGGAGCAATTTCGTTAAAAGTGAATGATGTGACCACAAAATAATGAGGTTTAAGATTATATTGTACGTACGTGTAAATGCTATACTCAGTTTCACTCCAAAGGTGGATGCTGCGTATATGTACGCAATGACCTAACTTGCTCACGTTGTATTCCCAAACTTGAATCCTCCGAATTCTATACCCTCTGGCTAAGGCTAACGTGCCAATCTCAAACTAAATACATCTGCGCTGTTTACCTTTCTCCTAATTCCACTGACTATCCAAAACGCTTTGACTACCTCACTTCCAAAATGGAATACATTCTATTCCGCTCTCCCTTTGCTGAAATCTCCATTTTAGGAGATTACAATGTTCACTACCACCTTTGGCTTTCGTCCCATCTCACGAAACTTCTATCTTGAATGACACAGAGCAGATTGTCCAGCACCCTACTCGTATTCCCGATCGCCTTGGAGATAGCCCCAACATGGATTTATTTCTTACCTCTCATTCTTCTTCTTACTCTGTGAAACTTTTTTCTCCGTTGGGCTCCTCCGACCACAATCTTAGATCTGTTTCCTGCCCTATCGCTCCAATTTGGCCTTTGGATCCTCCAAGAGGAGGCGCTTTTGGCACTTTGGCGCCGCTGATTGGCCCTTGGGCAGTGCTTCTCTGATTTCCCATAGAATGATTACTGCTTCCGTGACCGGGGCCCTTCCGAGTGTGCTGAGGGCATTACGGAGGTGATACTCTCGAGCATGGAGGCGTACATTCCATATTCTATTCCTACTACAAGTGCAAAAAATTGGGTTTAACTTTACTTGTTCTAATGCTATCCGCAACAGAGAGGAGGCTTTCAGAAGGTACTGTCCCCATCCAACTCCTGACTCTCACTCAGCTTATATTTTTGCACGGATTAATGCAAAATCTGTTCTTCGACTCGCCAAAAATTCCTTCATCCGACAAAAATGTAAAAATCTATCCAATTCTAATTCTTCTCGCTCTTTCTGGCATCTAGCTGAAAGCCTCTCCAACAACTTTACTTCCTCTTCTTTCCCTCCTCTTTTCCATTCTGACGGCACAGTTGCCGTCTCTTCTCCTGACAAAGTTGGACTCTTCGCTCAAACTTTCGCCTCCAACTCAACCATGGATGATTCCGGTGCTGTTCCTCCATCTCCTCCTCCCTCTGACTTTATTATGTCTGAAATTAGAATCTCTTCTAAAGATATTCTTTGTGCCCTATCTGGGCTCAACTCTAGGAAGGCGTACGGTCCTGATGGTGTTTCTCCTGTTGTTTTTAAGAACTGTGCTTCTGTGCTGACACCCTGCCTAAGCAAACTCTTTCGTCTTTGTCTTTCATCTGGCACTTTTCCTTCCTGCTGGAAGTTCATTTTCATTCAGCCGGTCCCAAAGAAGGGTGACCGCTCTCAACCCTCCGACTATCGTCCAATTACCTTGATTTCTTGCCTTTCTAGTTCTTAAATCTATTCTTAACAGGAAGATTCTTAAACATCTCTCTTCTCACAATCTTCTTTCAGATCGTCAGTATGGGTTCCGCGAGGGACGCTTTACTGGAGATCTTCTTTACTATTGCGCTAAACATATCAAAAGCTTTTGAGAGAGTATGGCACAAATTTTTAATTTCCAAACTGCCCTCCTTCGGTTTCTATCCTTCTATCTGTTCCTTCATCTCTAATTTCCTTTCTGGCCGATCTATAGCTGCGGTTGTAGATGGCCACTGTTCTTCTCCTAAACTATCAACAGTGGCGTTCCTCAGGGTTCTGTCCTGTCACCCACTCTTTTTTTTATATATTAATGATCTATTAAGTCGCACTTCCTGTCCTATCGACTCCTAGGCCGATGATTCCACTCTTCACTTCTCCACCCACTTCGCAAAGCGTCCCTCTCAACAGCAATCCATGCTTCGCGTAGAACGGCTGTGGTACACCTGACCTCTGATCTTTCTGCCATTTCTGATTGGGGCAGAGAAAATCTTGTGGCTTTTAATACCTCAAAAACTCAATTCCTTCATCCGTCTACTCGTCACACGACTATCCCCTTACCTTACAATACACAACCTTCCTCCTCTCTTAACATTCTTGGCGTTTCCTTTTCTCGTGATCTTTTTGGAAAAATTATATATACTCTCTTTCCAAAACAGCTTCTAAGAGGTTAGGTGTGTTGTACCGGTTCCGCAGTTTCTTCACCTTCGCTCAGTTGCTGTCTCTGCACAGGGGTCTTGTCCGCCCCTATATGGAGTACGCTTCTCATGTGTGGGTTGGCTCAACCCACACAGCCCTACTTGACCGGGTGAAATCACAGGCTTTTCGTCTCATCAGTTCCTCGCCTCTTAGTGATTGTCTTCAATCTGAACTCTCTAACCGCATGCCTCCTCCTTTAAGGAGAACACGTAGTATCAGACTTTCAACATTCTCATTCTTTTTCTGTCCAACTCTCTAATGTAAGGATTAATGATATTTTCAATCTTTCATCTACTCAACCGGTCAACTCTGGAACAATCTTCCTCAATCCATCTTTCCCCCTGTCTATGACCTCCAATCTTTTAAACGCAGAGCGTCCAGGCATCTCGAAAACCCTGGACCTTGATATTGGCTCACTTCTTCTTCTATGGGACGTTTCTGCGGGCATTCGCCCTTGGTCCCTCCTCCCTGTATAAAAAAAAAAATGTAAACAACTGTTGAGAAAATCAAAATTCCCTTAAATCGCACAAGGGATAACCTGTATTTACTTGGAATTAACTCTTTCCAAATTTCCTACATGAAGAGAAACCCATTTTATTAAATATAATCTTATTTTGTGTTTGTTATAAATCAAATTTATTTTCAATTAATATAATTTACCTAATTTAATTTTAACAAACCTCGACATCATAAAACACGATAATTAGTTTACTTAAACTCCAAAAAACTTTTGTTTGTATTAAACAAAAAGTCTTTTTTTGAGTTGTATTCTAAGAAAGTTAAACTATTATGATAAATTATATTCTCTCGCGAAACCAATTAACTTTGTTACTTGGGTTTTTAAAAGTTATACAAAATTCTAAAATAAACTTTATGGCAAGAAACGAACTTCAAGTATGTTGCTAATAAAATATTAAAAGTATTAGAAACTATTCAGACTCGGGCGAAAAATTCTATTCCAATTAAGTTACAAAATAAATAAAATACAAATTTAGGATTTAGACAAATTATTATTATTGAAAGTTTAACGTTATTTGCTTAAACTGTCTTTCAGGGGACGGATGGTTTGGTAAAATTCCTGCTTGCAGCTGCCATGGACTAAGATGATAAACGGACCAGTGGTATCTCGAGGGTCTGGTCCATTTTGTAACTAGTTTCGAATAGCCACATATGGATACTAATTACAGTAGTATGTTGGAATCCTGGGAACAGCCCATATTCTAAACATGATAATTTCATTGCATAATGGTTTGGGCATCATTTCGGGTGTTGTAAAGAAACACCGGGTATTAATCGTGGGACATCTTAATTCTCCTCGAAACCCATCTACAGGACTCTTGCGAATCACCTCCCCAATTGCTGCAATGGAGGTTTTGCAGTCAGATAACCACGTGCTGCTAGAGGGTTGTGCCACACGCGATACTTCCCAAATCACGACTCGGTGAAAGTCAGAGAGGGTGCTGCAAACTCTTCCCTGGGCACCTGGAAACCTTGACACGAACCTTACTGAACGTGGTTGGGGTATCTTTATGATAAATCAGTCACAAAAACGACAACCTTCTCCCACATTTGTGTTAGTCAACTCTAAAGAAAAATTTCAACTTTAGCAAAATCTTGGCCCTTTCATGCTACGAAAACAGATTGCCCTTAGGTTAGGTTAAATTACACTAAGCTAGATTAGCTATTACCTAACTATTTACTGATTTAACTATTAACTATTTACTGACTTAACTATGAGCCCTCACTTGCATCCAAAACCCTTATCACGCCTTTCTCGGGTCGATGACACTAAGGTTAGGTTAGGTTAGGTTAAATTAAATTTGGTTAATTTGTCTTTTAAATATATGGATTTAAGGAAATCTGTACCCGCTTATGCGGAGATGCGCATATTTCTGTGTGTGTGTGTATGAGAGAGAGAGAGAGAGAGAGAGAGAGAGAGAGACAACTTGACAAGAAAAATACTTCATGCATAAATTTCTGCTCCACCGGGGACCGATCTCGGGACTCGTTATCCGATGAAAAATGTTACCACTTAACCATTGACAATCTTTTTTAATGCTTTTTCACCTCTATTCTCCAATACACACACACACACACACATATATATATAATATATATATATATATATATATATATATATGTATATATATATATATTGTTGTATAATTATAAAATATACGTGAAATTTGATTTTGATGGAGATTGTATTTCATTATTATTGCGACATTAAATGCGTTACATTCATTATGACGTGTAATGTTCGAAACACACACACACACACACACACACAACATATGCGCGTATCTCCGCAAAAGCGAAGTCATGATTTTTTAAAATCTCTTCAGACAACTCTCGAATGGTCGCACATCCGCTGTTTCACATTTAATTAACATCGTACAGTGCTTACAAGAAGTCTCACGCTTCTGTCTCGTCCCAAGCTAGTCTGTTAGGTATAAAATGGGCTGTCCTTATGGCAGCGGAGGTGTATTCGGATTGGTGCACATAACTGCTCTAACACAATCAATGACGTCCATTATTACGTCACTTCTGCTATATTTTAGTGTTTAAAATACAAATGATTAAGAAGCAGAATGGAGCAAGTTTCGGGATGTTGGGATGGTTATGGAGCAATCCTAGTCATCATAATATTAGCTGGGCATTACATTATACCGTCTCAATATATACTGTAGAGTGTAGACTATAGAGAACGACTAATTCGGCAAATATCCCAAATCATGGCATGATACCTAAGTTATTTTGACGCAGGTCTAAATTATTTGCTCAAATGCAATTATTGATATTAAGTAATTGTTAGGAATTGTTGTCAATATTGTTGTTTGTGATATATATCCTACGTGAAGAATCTAATGACCAAATTCCTCAGTGAACCTCTCACACGCTCGCATTTCGAGGAAGTCACGGTCGTCTCACTAATAGATAGTTTATCCATTGTTTTAAGTGGTAACCTATTAAACGAATTATGTTAAACCTATTCCATCTTATGAAAGTCATTAGTCTAAAGCAAGACTGGTGGGCCGTGAATCAGAGAAATTTGCATTTGATTTGTTCATCGTAATTATTACGTAATATAGTATACCGTATATAGTAGTATATAAGAGTTTATTGGTAGCATATCATATGACAATTCCCATAAACATGTGATGACCTCGATGTTGCCAGTTTTTATTTTTTCCCTGAAACTATTACCTTCTCATAGTTTGTTTCAACAATGCATATATTATCATCTCCACGAGCGTAGACATTGCAAGAAAAGATTCTAATTAAGGATAAGTAAAGTTCTTTCATGGTCACAATACAGTGTGTATATACTTTTATAGATGTCAAACGTAAAAATATAATAAAATTCTATATTAACATAAATATATATTCGATACACATTTACGTCATGGCTTTAACATCAGTATTTCGTATAGCTTCCTACAGCATCAATAATTTCTTGCAATCGTTGCGGCATAGAAGAGGCCAGATTGTAGGGAATGTTTGGTGTTCGGCGTAAGCTCTCCCAACTATTCCTCGTGTGAGCTAAAAGTGCTTCAAATGTTCTTTCATTGCGTTGCTCCCATTCGTTAATCATTATTGCCCAAAGGTTTTCAATCGGATTCAAATCAGGAGAACGTGGTGGCAGAATTAGATTAATAATCTCTGGGTGATCTTCGTACCACGCTCTCACGACGTTACTCCTATGAATGGGACTGTTATCTTCCATTAAGTAAAATGGTTCCGATGCTGGAACCAGATACGCACGAACACTGGGTAGCAGCACCTCTTCCAGTATCTGGCAATATTGCTGTTCAGTAAAGCGTCCATCTACTTGAGTCAATTCTCCGACACCATAGCCAGACATCCAGCCCCAAACACACCGAGATTGATGTGACCACTACGTTTGCTCGGGAAAACATTTCCTTCTTCATAGCGTTTTCCGCGCTGCCTCCAACAATGCAGGGAACCGTGATTCTGTTGAAAATGTTTTTTCGTCACAGTACACAACTTTTCTCCAGAATTCTTCCTCCTGCGGCAAGTATTGCAAGGCAAATCCCATCCGCGCCTCTTTATGCTCAATCGTCAATGCAGGTTTTATAGCTGGACGGCGAGAAAAATACCCTGCCTCGTGAAGTCTGTTGTTCACTGTATTTGCGCTACAACGAAGGTTCAGGTGTCTGTAAATATGCGTCGCTGGAACAAACGGATGCTCTCTGGCATGATTAACAATCGCAGTATCTTCCTCTTGAGATGTTGAACGCGGAGGACCAGACCTCGGCAAAGTAGCGATTGAGTTTTCTGCTTCATACCGATGAATCCACCGTTCCACAGCAAAGCTGGGCACTTGCGTTTTTTTTTTGCGGTACTGCGGTACTGCGGTACTACCGTGTTTGTCGGTACCGCGGAAAGTACCGCTGGAAATTTGAATGCGGTAGCGGTACTGCTGTACTTTCAGCGATCCTTTGCGGTACTGCGTTATGCGGTACCGGTTTGGTAGTGCGGTAGTACCGCAGTACCGCAGTACCGCAAAAAAAACCGCAAGTGCCCAGCTTTGTTCCACAGTGCTTCGATGAACGTCTCGTCGTCTTGATATTTCTCTTATTGGCACACCATATTCATGCAATGTCACCATTGCTCCCCGCATTGCCTGGGTCGTTTCGTGGTGCACAGACGGCCTTTCCATCTTTGTGTAAATGGCTTATGTGAAGCGTGCTGGGATGATAAAGGAAATGAGGATACCATGCACCCCTTCTGAAATTGATTTCGGTTGTGAAGGGTACCAACCCTTCGAATGGTAATAATAATCAGCCAATTTCCTATTTTGTTGAACATATGCATAAAAAATTCGTCTTAAAAGCCAAAGATCCAAAGATTGTCAGCAATAGTTTATATCCCAACTGAATATAGTCAGCCATCAACAGTATAATCATATTTTATTTCCATAACTACTCATGACTACTCTGTCATAGTAAATAACCTTATTATGACTTAGGTAGTAGTGGTAATTCTGAGTGGCGGCCTCTAGCCACATACGTTAAGCCTATCAGTGCGTCTAAGACCAGACTCTTCTGTTTCTGTCAATTCATTGTTAGTTTAAGGTATTTTGCTCTTTGTCTTTCTAGGTCTAGGGCATTAAAATAAATATTTGAGTTTGTGTTTAGCATTTCCTCCTCCCTTCGTAATTCCCCACCCAACCTCGTTTCCTTCGATATAGCAACGCTTACCTCCATCCTCATTCCACTTCCTTCATTAAACCTATTATCGCTTTTACTGTCCCTTCCTTCCATCCTTCAATGCCAGCGTTCTTAAACCTAGCACATAAATTATATAATATGGAATCTAACACCTTAGATCTCTACGCATTCATGTTACTTGAAGACGCCTGTGTCTTAGGGGAATCTAAGTGTTGAGAGTGGGCTTGAGGGGTAGTCTATAGATTATTACAAATGACCTTGAATGCTCCAACTATTTAAAAATGATTATTTATTGCGCACATCATATGGCATAATACACACATGAATTTAAGTATCTCTTACACTATAGGAATGGAATCCTACCAGAGTTAAAAAGTCGCAAAACATGATAGATTAGTTTGTATTACGAGGTCACTAAGAGAAAAGGATTTGGAGTAGAGCGGAAGGCAGAGAGTATATTTTCTCGAGTTTCGGTTATTATTAACGTTATATGGATACATTGCCATGCGGTGTGATCAGAGAGGAGAGAGAGAGAGAGAGAGAGAGAGAGAGAGAGAGAGAGAGAGAGAGAGAGAGAGAGAGAGAGCTTTTAAATCACACCTTTTAAATGGTTTGTGGGTAAGGGCTTCACGTATGTTATTTTAGTCCAGGGTAGTTTATGTGGAGGTGTTAACTAACTTGCACTTGGGACTGTTAATTGTAAGACAACTACCATAGCTGGGACTGAAACACGTTATCCCCTGCATACTCTATATATATCCTGGCGCCGATGCCAGTGCCAGTGATGCTTCTCAGTTTTGTGCTCCGTCTTACTATCAAATTAACAGGGTTTAAAGTTAGTGAACCGGTATGTTACCTATACAATAAAATTTGTAAATGTGCCAAGATTACACAGTTACAATCTTATTAGATGGCCCACAATACTTAATTAATAATAATACATATAATATATCCTCAAAATTTTCTAACGACATCCGGCACTACCTTCTTGAACCTATGAGGAGGGAGGTAAACAGTGACCTTGAAATAGCGGGCATACGAACGAATGAACGAACTAAACGAATAAACGAGTGAATTTTAACTACATAAACGGTTCAAAATATTTTCAAAAGGCCAGGGAAAGGCTCTGAAATCTTAAATGAAAGACCAAGCAAATAAATAGGTTTTATTACTTTAGATATAGTTACAAACTTACACGCTTACATGTTTTAAAGGGACAAGGAGTGGGCACTCCTTGTAGCATCCCCATCTCGTTCCCCTCTCCCGCCCTACCCCCATCATATACACTGCGAAGTTTCCGTTTAATAGTAAAAGTTTTGACGGTGATCGCGGGAAATGTATGTTTCATTACGGTATAATCGTACAGTGACTCCGCGTGTATACTTTTTGTGTCATAGAAACAGTTACATAATTAATGTGAAAAGATGCCTGAACATCGAACCGTTGGTATCCAGAGCATGATTTAAAGGGACGAAAAAGTGGGACCCCTTTCGGCGTTCCCCCCATCGCCACCCCCAACCAGCCCCCACCAGCTACGCTCCCCCGCAAGCCGTTACAGATACAATGGGGTCGTCTGCGTAAATCTTGTAGAAAATCCTCTGTTATGTTTCATATTCGACAAAGTAGATCATATTAAGTCAGACCTTCTTGTATCTGTCTGTCATGATTTTTATGATTCAGAAGAAATAGAATATGCGAGGGTCAGTGGCGGTCCTAGCTTACATGACGCCCTGGGCGAACCTCACCTTCAGCGCCCCCCCCCCCCTGTTCGCCAACACACACACATTCGAATCCCCCAAAATAAAGGACAGACATAACTCTTTCACAAAATAACTTTTTATTGGACTAATTGTTGGAACTTCAGAACCAAAACAAAGACTCAAATTTCTGAATTTTACAAATCCTTCATCACGTAAATAGAATAACTCACTTAAGAGAATGTAATTATGATACTATGAACAGGAAAAATACAAATTAAATTGCACAACTGCCATAAATAAACTAGAGAATCAAATTTCTAAATTGTACAAATGCTCTATCACATAAATAGAATAAGACACTTAAGAGAGGGTAATTATTATGCTACACTTTGAACAAGAAACAAAATAAATTGCACCACAGCACAACTGCCATCTAAAGCCTGACTCTTCTTACCTTCCTTGATGCAAAGTCATGAATTAAATCATCATATGAAATCTGCTCAGCAATTGTATGATTTATACTGATGATGGCCAGACCGGTAAGCGTTCCTGTGACATAGTTGACCTCAGGTAGGATTTGATGAGCTTCAGCTTTGAAAAGCTCCTCTCTGCTTCAGCAACAGTGACTGGAAGAGTAAGACCAATTCTGAGAGCAGTCCACAAATTTGGATATATTTCAGAGAGCTCCCTTTCATGGATAAATGTCAGCAGTTCAAGCAAGGATATGGTCTTTGATGGCAAGTCAGGCAAGTTCTTCAGCTCCTGTGCAAGCTCTCTGCCATCCAAGTCAGATTGTCCCTTAAAGTGTAGTGTAGTACTAAGGTTCACACATTGTTCTGTCAGCTCCTCAAATGTGAGATTTTGGAAATGTGTCAGCACTCCAAACTTCTCTCCCACAATTTCCAACGTGGAAAATCTTTCCTGAATGGCTGATGTTGCAGCATCAACCACTGCATTGAAAAATGTCACCTCCAGCTTCTTCAAAGCATCAATCAAGGGCTCATCAGATGCTTCATAGGAGAAGTGCCGCTTTGTGGACCTCAGCCGTTTTTGTTTTAACACAGCCTCCACATTCATTTGTTCACAGATATCTGTGGCTGCCATTTGTGCAGCCACAAAACCTGTTGCCCTGTAATTGCGGAGACCTCTCTCTGTTTTTTTTAGGAGATTTACTGCAACATCAACGTGCATGCTAGGAGACTGCATCTGCTTGCTCACATGCTGAATTTGGCACAACAGGTCATGCCACACCACTGAACAAATGGCGAAGCGGTATGACCCAACCTCCTCTGACAGAGATTGAGCCTCGACCTTTATTACAGAGTCTTTGGTGTGGTCCCTCACCTCGATCAGTGCATCTCTCACTGCAGCTGCCTGATATCTCAGGGGCTCCACACTCTTGATCTTGCTTTCCCACCTTGTATCAGACCACATCTTCAATGTGATGTTCACATGTTTTTTCAAAATGGCCCATCGTTGTGTGGAGGCTGAAAACAAGTTGTAAAGCTTCTGCAAGATGCCAAAGTAACTTGTGGCATCAATAGATCCCTTAGCAGCATCGGCCACAAGCAAATTCAGAGAATGAGCCCCACATGGAACAAACAGAGCTCTGGGATTAATTTCTAGGAGCCTGGATTGAACACCCTTGTTTTTTCCCCTCATGTTGGCCCCGTTGTCGTATGATTGTCCTCTACAGTCCATGAAAGGAACTTTTAGCTCCTCCAGTCTCTTCAGAATCAGAGATGCCAAATGTTGACCAGTGGACTCCTCTGCCTCCAAAAACCCCATGAAATGTTCCTTTATATGGGGCTTCCCCTCCAGTGACACAACCCGAATCACAACTGACAACTGTTCAGTGTGGCTGATATCTGGAGTGCAATCTAGAATTATTGAAAAAAACTTTGATTGTTTGATGTCGCTCACCATTGCTGAAATGGTCTTGCTGCTCGACAAATCAATGAGTTCGTTTTGTATGTGGTGGCCGAGGTAGCTGGTGTGACTGGAGGTCCCTTTTTGGACACGGTTAATGTGCTCTTGCATTATAGGATCAAATTGTGCCATCAGTTCAACTTCTTTCAGAAAATTGCCATTTGATGGTGAGAAAATTTTTCTGTATGTCCCCTTAGTGCCAAATTCCTAACTGCCAGAGAATGCACATAGCAGTGAGACGTGTCAGCACCGCTCTCCATCTCAACTTCTCAGCCTCCAGAAGTGCCATCTCCTGCTTGTCAATGGTCTCCCCCTTTCTCATCCTCACTGCCAGTTCTTTCCAGATTTTCATAGAATTTAGGTGTTTTGAACTGTTGTCATGTGAGTGAGCAATGAGCTTGCATGCTTCCAGTCCGAGAGTCCCAAACTTGTTAAATTTATTTTCCTCTTGGAAAATAATGTACAACAGAACAGAAAAGGCTGTTGTTTTTTAAGGAATAGACCAACCAACTTCTGGTTATATTTTCCCCACTAACCAATGACTTCCTGAAGTATTGATGGTGGAAACTTCTTCCGTCACTGTCGTTTCTAGGGAATACAAAGTCAGATGGTACTTGACTTGGTCCCCTGGAAACCAGTTGTGTCCGAATTCTCTCAGTCAGAACTGAAGGCCAGTTAGCAGGGTCGGTGGACAGAGACTCATCCTCAGGAGGCGATTCTGCTCCAGGCCTTTCTAATAGAAAGAACAAGAGCATTACTCATTAGTATACACACCTAAGTTAGATAACACATTATTCACAGCACTTTGTTATGGTGGTGGTGTTATGGAATTATGGTGGTGAAACACCACACATACCCAATAACCCAGACCCAGTGATAATAACATTATAATTTATAACTGTTTGCAAAATGCTTTGCAGGGATGCACACACATACACATACACACACACGCACACACTCACAGACATATGTGCACACAAACTCACCTGAAGAGTCCTGCCGGGGAGAAGTAGAAGCAAATGGGTCTTCATCCTCAGGATCAGACTGCATTTGTGGAGACATATGTGAGGCTGAGGAGGTAGATGGCTCCTCAGCCTCAATAATGGCAGAAGTAGACGGCTTCTCATCCTGGCTAGTGGCAGAGGGTGTTCCAAAATATTTCAAAGTGCCCCTGCAAATAGTAAAATAGAACATAACAGACCAATGCATGAATAGGCTAGTACAATTAATTTAACATGTTATTAAGCACAATTTATTAAACTTTTAGAATAGGAAACAAATGAATAATACAACCTCCTTGGTTAATGGCTAATTATATACATAATAGTACACTTCAAATGACTCAGAAAGCTATATCACAAAATAGCAGTGCAATATAGCAGTGAAGAGTAGATGACATAGCTCTATACCTTTATCTTTTGCTCGTTTCTCCTCTTCTTCTTTCCTCTTTTTTCTAAACTGAGCACCTGATAGCTTTGACCTCTTCTTATCCATTTGCGGTTATTTGACAGACCTTAGTGGCTTAGTGTGAAGATTCGTTCTGTAATAAATAATATACATTTCACTATTTAACCAAACCCAAAAATAACATTACATATGTTAAAGTATGGGCCTTTATTCCCAATAATATTAATCTGGAAGCATTTTGCATTGTTTAGGTCTTTTATGGGAAGGTTTATGGAAAATGCAATAGATGGTTTTTTATTAATAAAAATATATTTATTGATCTTTTATTATTTATTTATTTTATTTTTTATTTTTATTTATTTCTTTATTTATTTATTCTTATTTTATTTTTTTTTTGCAGGCGCTCATGCCGCCCCTCCACAAATGCCGCCCTGTGCGGCTGCCCATATTGCCCATATGAGGAACCGCCACTGGCGAGGGTACAAGTAAACACCCTGTTCGGTGCTTCCCTCCCAACTCGTAGAGGTAATTCTAAAAACGAGAATACCCTGAAAGACATTATAAATATAGTGTCGACCCTCCGGGATAATGAGAATAATATTACCTTTTACATTACTAACTTCCATAGAATACCGGTAATCTCTATGGGTGACGTAAACGTCTCGGTGCTCCTCAAACAGTATAATGAGGTACAAAAGTCGATAGTTGAACTGAAACACCAACACGTGGTGTCAAATCAGAAAAACGCGATTTCGATAGAACAGTTCCGGTCAGAGTTAGATGCGTTGAAAGAGACGCTCCTCCCAAAGCCTAGTTACTCGGAAGTAGTTCGGCAAGCCAGATCTCCAAGAAGCGTGTCGGGCAGCGAGGGAAACGAAATCCCAGCCTCCAACTCCCCCCCTGAAGATGGGGTGGAAACGCAGCATGCAGGGGTAGCGGTCAACCCCCCTCCCGTTCAGGAAAGGACTCCTGCTCCCGATCTCACAATGAGGAACAGGGACGGTTCAATGCCGAGAGTCGAGGCATTATTGCCCTCTCCCCTGCCTCCCACTGCAGAGGAGAGGTGTTCGATTACGCCTCGCTCGGTACGCAGTTCTCCCCCCTCCCACCGAAGGAGAGGCACGCGCGGCCGTCAGGGTATAAACACCGCTAACAGACCCTCACCAAGCCAAAGAGTAAGGGAGGGGGCCTCCTATCCCCCAAAGGTTGTGCCACCCATCCCCCAGGCAGGCGAACCCTGCCGCAGGGAGATCGATGGAGCAGGACAGGTGGGTAACTGTTAATAGGCGCCAGTCCCAAAGGTCTCCTCAATCGGTCTCCGCGGCGAGGCCACCGATGGAGAATCTCACCCTATTTGTGTCGCGAATTCAGCTCTCGAACGAGGCAAGCGATATTCGACACATGATAGAAGAAATCATTGGTGAACACAGTATAGTGATAGTTAATAAACTAAACACGAAATCTCCATATTATAACTCTTTTAAAGTAATAATTAAAGGTGTAAATGCGCATTTCAACCCGTATAATATGAGTCAATGGCCCGACGGTATTACTGTTAAGGAGTTTATTCACTTTTCCAGGAGATTTGATAACAGGCAAAATAATAATAATAATAATAATAATAATAATAGGCGCCCTAACGGTAATGCCTGAAGGTTGTACTGTGTATAATAATAATAATCTTACTAATAATAAATTTTCTATCAGTCATGGCGGATAACTTGTTGAAAATAGTCTCATATAATGTAAGGTCAGTGAGGAATTCAACTGTAGATGTTCATAAAATCTGCGACAGTGCAGATTTGATACTCCTGCAGGAGCACTGGCTACCTAAGCAAGAGCTAAAATTCCTCTCTATCATCCATGATGACTTTATGTACCATGCGTCATCAGCAGTAGACTTGTCAGATGAATTAATGTACGGTAGGCCTTTTGGTGGTGTTGCTTTCTTATTAAGGAAAAATTTGTCAAAACATATAAGATTTTTAACAAGCGATAACGTAAGGTTGTTAGGCATTGAATTACAAGTGAACAATGATTGCATATTAATTGTAAACTGCTATTTACCATACAACAACGGCAGTAATCTAGATGAATACATTGATTTGCTGTACAAAATTAAGTCATTATCAGATAACCCCAAATATTCTCACTGTATAATAATGGGGGACTTTAACGCACATGTGAACTCGGAATTCTTTGGAGAATTGGGTAACATGTGCGAGTCGGCCAATTTAAGTATAAGTGATGTAGATGTATCAGGGGTAGCCAGTGGTAATTTTACATACGTTAGCGATATGAGTGGTACCACCAGGTGGATTGATCATTGTCTCACTAGTAATAATCTAAAGGATCGAATTGTTAGAGTTCATATTTTGCATGATTTCCTTCTTTCTGATCATAGACCATTAGAAATATTATTTAACGTTACCAATTTATGCGCAACACGACTTAACAAGAACTCAATAGGTAAGAATAATCGCGTCGATTGGTCCAATGTTAATATGCAGCAGAGAATAGAATACAAAGACAGAACATGTCACCTCTTTAATAATTTAGAAATTTTGCACCTTGGCTGTAATAATCCTTGCTCAAATGATTCTCACTGTAAACTCATAGATAGGTATTATAGTAAGATAATATCCCTGTTAAGAGAAGCAGGAAGCCCCTTGATTAAATCTTACAACTATCATACTAAGGTTACCCCCCTGAAGAGGGAATCGAAAGACGCCTACGATTTGTGGTGCTTTCATGGTAGACCCAGATTAGGACCAGTATACATAAATATGTGTAGAAGTCGGGGTCAGTATAAGGCGGCCATAAGGCGATGTAAACAGGAAGAAGAGTCTATTCGAGCATCAAAAGCCTGTGAAGCTCGCATACATAACGATAATAACAAATTTTGGAAATTTGTCAAGAATCAAACGGGTGTCAAAAATGTCCTCCCTCCGACAATCGATGGGGTGTCGGGGGAGGATGAAATTGCAAAGCTGTGGAAAAACCACTACTCTAACATTCTTAATAGTGTGAGTAGGGATAATCTTAAGATAGATTGCAGCGAAACGATTGTGGGAGGGACAAGGGAAAATACTTTGATATCATTTTCTGAAGTAGAGGTTAATTAAAGAGTTAAAGACTGGTTCTGCGTCAGGGGTAGATGACTTATCGAATGAGCACTTAAAATATGCAAATGACGTAGTATGTTTGCATATATCATTGCTCCTATCAGCCATGCTTGCTCATAGCTATATCCCTGCAGAGTTCATGAGGGTATATATCTTGCCTCTGGTCAAAAATAAGTATGGAGACATTCTGTCCAGCAATAATTACAGGCCTATTGCTGTCGCTTCCTGCTTCTCGAAACTACTAGAAAAACTCTTGTTACTCCGATTAAATGATTTCCTATGGACATCTCCGAATCAGTTTGGCTTTAAAAGGTCCCACTCAACTGACCTGTGTATCTATGTACTTAAAGAAACAATATCTAAATACATTGACAGTAATTCAACCATTTATAGCTGTTTCCTTGATATAAGTAAGGCATATGATAGGGTGAACCACAATATTTTATTTGAAAAACTAGAAGACAGGAAGGTTCCCATGTACATATTAAATTTATTGAAATTTTGGTATTCCCACCAATCTTTCACTGTTAGGTGGGGCAATGTACTATCCGAGTGTTTTGGCTCCGCTTGCGGGGTGAGACAAGGCTCCTTGCTCTCCCCTATGCTGTTTAATGTGTATATTGACGGATTAATTGCTTCACTTAATGAGGCAACAGTAGGATGTTGTATAGATAACACAAGGATAAATAACTTAGTTTATGCCGATGATATGGTGTTAATAAGTCCCTCTGTTAAAGGTCTGGATCGGCTACTAAATGTCTGCGAAGTGTATTCGCAGAAACATGATATTCTTTTTAATGTTAAAAAACCAATCTTACCCAACAAAAACTAAGGTTATGCAATTTCATCCTAAAAGCTGTAATCAGCCAGCTGATATAAGGTTTAAAATGAATGGTGAAGTAATTGAGGAAAGTACAAGAGTTTAAGTATTTGGGTCAAACTATTACCAGCTCCTTGAGTGATGACTCGGATATAAGAAAACAATCTCGAAGCCTGTGTGCTAAAGCGAATATGACCATAAGGAACTTTGTTTCTCGGTACAAGTGAAGCTAAAGACACACTCTTTCGTACTTTCTGCAGTAATATATACGGTCAGCAACTCTGGGTGAATTATAAAAAAGGTTCTGGCAGAACCCTAAATTTGCTGTACAACAGGTCTTTAGACTCTTACATAAATTACCCCGAGATGCTCAGCTTCGCAAATGTTTGCTACCCGCAATGTCCCGAGCTTCCCGGAGGTAACAAGACGTGCTCAACACAGTCTAATGCAAAGAATTAAAAAATCAAACCAACCCGATCATCCAAGCTATCCATGAGTCCTGCCATTATCCTCTAAGCTATGACTTCTTGGTACGAAAACGTCCTGTCTGTAGCTCCACTTAACTTCGACAGTGCAGTATTATTTCTAATCAATTGTATATATTTTTCTATCCTTAGTGTATTGAACTGTCATTGTATTAATAATATTTGTCATATGGACTATAGTCTGCCAATAAACCTTTTCATTTTCATTTTCATTTTCATATATCTATATACAGTATGTCTCTATATATAAATAGATAGAGTGATCGACACAATGATAATGTGGACGTCATTGATGGGTTAGAGCAATTATGTGCACCAATCCGAACCCACCTCCGCTGCCATAAGGACCGCCCATTTTATACCTAACAGACTAGCTTGGAACGAGACAGAGGCGCGAGACTTCTTGTAAGCACTGTACATCACCTCCGCATCATCGCATTCGCATTTTTCCGACTTTTTAAGATTTCGGATGCTCATCGTACGTCTGGAGTACGATAACGGCTTGGCGTAACTTTATAAGGCAATATCACACGCCTCGGTGGTGTAGTGGTTAGCATCGCTGAATACAACTCCTTCGGCCCCGGGTTCGATTCCTGGTGACGGCAGATGGCGCGCAGCTAACCCAGCTGTTCATCCTTCCACACAATAAAAATTGGTTGGTAGATAAATGGATACCCTGGGTAGCCTGGTGGTTAAGACGCTAAGCTCCTGATCGAGAGTTCGTGAGATCGAGTCCGGACAAAACTGTAATTTCTGACCACCCGTGGTGGGTCGTGGTTCGGATTCCACGTTAAGCTGTAAGTTTAAGGTGGGGCAAGAAGCTTGATCTTCGTCAAAATGAACAATTCGGGCGAAAGCAAATCCAAGATTAATATCCTTTCAATCGTAAAGATGAAGCTCGTCGACAATTATGTACACTTTAATTAATGTACATATCAAGTCTTCTGGTAAATACAGTATACAGTACTTTATATTATAATGGATCCCCGTATCATCGCGCTTTTCGCTCCGTCTTACACCTCGACCAAATTTAATTTAACCTAACCTTAGTGTCTAGCCTAACCTAACCTAACCTAATCAGGACCAATATATCTTTTTTCCAACACTAAAAATGTTTCTAGATTTTTTTATAATTTTTAATAAGCCGAGGTACCAAAAGTGTTACCTCACAAAAAATTACCCCACATCATCTGTGAATTATCACACACTTGGCTTCACCTATGCTCAGCGTCTACACACACACACACACATGGATTCGCGACATTTTCATATTTCTAACAGTGGATGGCGACATTTAATTAAATATAAATGATTTAACCAAACACAACTTAATCTAACCAAACCTAACCTGACCTAGCTTAACCTTCATTATATTAATTTTTAATGATATTTAATGATTCTCAATTAAAAAATCTGGCGACACCGCTGATGTCGCTACACGCACGTGAATAAGTTATGGTGAACGTTGTGATTATGGGTCTAAAACAACATTTTCTTTATTGTTATAAGTTAGGAACCTCTCCACTTTAGTCGAAGAGACATACCACCGTCACTCTAAGTAACTAACTTAACTTAGCTTAACCTAACCTAACCTAATTTAGCCTGGAATAAGTTGTCGATTTTGTCATGTCGATCGGATTTTGTTATTTCGAAATTAATACCAACACATTATCCGTTATTATTGCCAGTGTGTGTAGTTCGTGGGTACTGTGTGTAACCCTCCTGGTAAGACATTTTTGTTTCATATAAAAGTCACGCGTGCTCATGCGTATTATCCCATCTATGAGATCCCAGTGCTATGTTGGGATTGCAAAATTGGGAGTCTTTGTAATTAATGATACACTATAATATAGGTAAAAATTTTATAAAAGTTAAGAAAAACGTGGAAAATATTTCGGCCATGTTGACCGGTGACGTCAGTCGATCCAACCTCTTATGCGCATTTTGCGCAGGATTAAGGAGGCCTCACTTCCAGTGAAAGGGCGTCACGTGATTGCGCAGTAGCTCACCATGCAACGCTTAGTGCTATAATACGCTCGCGCGGTACCATCTTAGGTCATGTGATTTTTGTGAGCCCAGTCAGTCTCTTTTATTCCCCATGATGTCATGTTTTTACTTGGCGTGCCAGAATCTTGCCCGGTCGAACGCTTCCACGACCAAAGACCATGAAATTATTAACAAATACGTTAATAACTTAAATTGTAATTAATAATAACAACGAAAATTAACAAGTAAAAACAACTTAATTAATACCCATAGTGGTATTTAAATAATTGTTAAAATGGGAATACGTAAATTCTTTTCAGTTACAAGAGGCTCACAAACAGTGTTGCCAACATTATCTCCTGAGAGTAAGGCTAGATTAGAAGAAAATATAGGCTATAAAGGCTATAACCCTAATAAAAATAGGCTAAAAAATAGGCTAAACATTTTACTTACATTATGACAAAAATAGTGTGTCAACATCATTTAAATCCTCATCGGAATCATGTTCTGTTTCGTCAGCATTCTCGTAAGTTAATTTGGTCCCTATGTTTTGAATTATGTTTTGAGGTAAACTGTATGAGTAACAAGACTTTTCAGCTCTTCTAATTCCAGCTCGAATGCTAAGTATTGCATTTAAAAGGTCTCTCTTCATTCTGTTTCTCTGTTTACTTTTAACGATGTTCATCTGGCTAAAAATTCTCTCCACTTCAGCATTAGAATGGAGGATGCACAAAACACGTCTAGCTACAGCAGCAAGCCCTCTGAAGGGATTAGATCCTGCTGCATCAGTATACACTGAAACCTCAGCCCAAAACTTTTCAGTGTCATGAATCTGTTCCCATTTTACAAGTATTAGATTATTCCATTGAAGATTTATTTGACTAATGTTACTGGAAGGTTCACTTAATTCACTTTATAATAACAATTTACACTATAAAATACACATTCACGTACAAGAACTAACAACGACTGAAACCACTTCTATCAAATCAGTACAAGATGACACTCTTCCGACGTAATTGTACGTATTTTGACACGCTACAACGTGAAAAAACATTTTAGTACACTCGCAATTTGATATGAAAAGAGGCTAGATTAAGGCTAAATTAGAACAAAAAGTTGCCAGATTTAAGGCCATAGGCTATTAAGTAAAATAAAAGGCTAGCCGAAGCTAAAATAGGCTAAATCTAGCCTGAAAAAGGCCAAGTTGGCAACACTGCTCACAAAAATAAAATAAACAAAACTGATAAAGATGGACGCTAGGCGACAACTGGAAAAGAGTATTCTTGAATGCCGCTATAAAAAGCAGAGCGGGAGCGGAGAAAAAAGGATTGAGAGATTGAGACGATTCTTGGCAGTCCGATTTGGTGCATTCACACTTCATCAAATCTTTTCATTATTTTATTCAATTTTTAACTTAGGCCGTGGGTAAAGAGGCCTCTTTCTATCATGAAATTATTTTTTTAAAAATCAGTTGTAGCTTCTCCTTCGGCAAAGGATTTCCGGTATTATTATAGTTTCAACCATAACTCGTTTTGAAAAATAAAAATTAGGTTTTCCGGTGGCTTCTGATGTGATTCATCCGAAAATGACATTCATTTCCGTCGCAAATTACTCGTTTTTGTGAAATCGGGGTTTTTGGGTCGGGGGGATCAAAAACGAGTGATTTGCGACGGAAATGACCCCCTCACCTCAGTTTCTAATAAAAATTATTGCAATGCGTAGAAAATAATAAATAAAACCTTTCCTTTAAGTAAAAAAAATTTCGGTCGATCATATTTATGGAGATATTTGCTTCTGAAATTTTAATTAACGATATCCATTTGACGTCACGTCACGTCAAATGCGACTTTTTTTCATAAAATATTTTTCCTGATTGGGCTATTTTTTCGCTACTCTGCGACTTAATTAGTTGGTTGGTTTTTGTTCTGGCTATTTTTTTTTCTAATTGGATTCAGTTTGGTCGTGTTTGTGATAGAATTATGACGTGCTGTTCGTGTGGTTTCGACTTTGAGAACTTGATTCGTCATGTGCCCTAGATGAAGACTAAAAAAGTGCATAACTTAACATGTTATTACATTATCATTTGTATAATTTAGGTCTCGGGGGTACGGGGGCGGAGCCCCCGTAAAGATCACGCATCACAAATTGATCGGTATAGGGTTCCTAGGTTTTCCGTTGGTTTCTGATGTGATTCATCTGAAAATGACATTCATTTCCGTCGCAAATCACTCGTTTTTAATCCCCCCCACCCAAAAACCCCGATTTCCCACGCATTCCCCCATTTCGAACAATTTATTTAATAATTTCAGGTAAATTTTACGTTAAAAATTATTTTTATAAAAAAATATTAAAAAGGTTTAATAATTTTTGCATGTTAAGTAGAAAAATCATACTCTTTCGTTAAATGTTGATAGAATTTGAATTATTTGATATTTTAGTTTGTAAACTTGTTTGCATACAGATGAATACATATGTTTTATTGTGTAGAAGTTTTATTAAAATTAAATGACAAATGTTGATTTTATAGCCTTTTTAAAATGTACCATTTTTTATGGCACACCCGTTATATACCCTACCATTCTTTGTGAAACATAGACACGTTAGTATTGTGTGAAACTAGACATTTAGTTTGGTGAAAATTACGTACATCATCGGCCACATTATGACCTTGCTCTTCGTTACCATCATTGTCAGCTTCGTCAGGGTCACCGGGGACCTCGAAAAACTCATTCCCCTCAGCTATACCAGAGAGACTCGAATTAAATGCTGCCATTACCTCGAGTACGGGAGGGTTAACATCGTAAAACTCCTCTGGAAGGCGAAAGCGTTAAGCGTTCCCTCGGTCGTTAAAATCTACAACAGGTTATACCAACTTTTATCCCGTCACAACTCCTACTAGAAAGGATCCCGGGTTCGAATCCTGATGGGGTAACTTTTGTTACTGTTGAAACGTACCATTTAATCGTAAAGGAATAGTCAGTCATCATGAAACTTATATGAACCTAACCATCATCATTATTCCAATGAATTACAATCCACTGCTTTATATATTAATCATCAATAGCATTAACTGCCATTCACTGAAATAATAATGGTTAGGTTCCCATAATATAAGTTGGATGATGATGGAGAACTCGATAACAGTAACAGCTACAACAGTAACAATGATAAATGATACATTAAAAATAAAGATTGAACGTAACTCCAATACCATTAATAATAATGTCATTAATTTTAGTAAATCAGTTATATACAATTGATGGAGGTCATTAAGTAAATATAGTATTTAAATTTGGTGACTAATACGCAGCAAATCAATTAAATTATATATAAAATTATATATAAAATTATAATTTAACGAGTTTTAACGAACACCGATAGCGGCGAAGTAGTCAAAAGAAGAAGGTAAACGAAATGGTGGAGAAATTTTTAATTATAATATTGACTGTGTCAGAACGAAGACACCCGTTCGTAGTTCAGTGGGTAACAGTTGTTCTAAAATGTGAAGTGAAGATACTAAAGGCGGGTGATCGACTCCCGATGATGCTGGTAATAAAGATATAAGGGTTGGAGCATAGGACACATTAATTTGTCTGAGCGCAATGACAGCTTCTGGCCATATCAGAGCGAATAAGCAACATTTTTGTCACTGACCAGGCATGGGGACGAAGCCGAGGCCGAGGGTATACATTTTTCAAAGGCCTCGAGTGCGAGGCCGAGGCCTTTTTAGGGGAGGCTTCACGAGACCTTAAGATTGTTAGGCTGAAGGTATTTGCACCCAGAGGTGTGATATTCGGATGCAAATAACGAATGCGGTATTTGCACCTCTGGGTGCAAATACTCATTTCGAAATCCTTTACGAATAAGCTCCTCCATGCTTTGGGAAGGCTCAACAATCTAGCCTAGCTTAGGCCTAAAGCTCTTCCAAAGGTAACCTACCATAGCCTCACACTAGCCTGTATCTCTTCTTTTTTTTTAAATTCATAAGGAAAAGCAAGATTCTACTCAAAATTAATAAACAAAGACATAGCTCACTTCACTTACCTATAAAAGGGCATTATTAAGCATTAAGCTCGTTCATCTATCACACGCGGCCACACCACAACACCGACACGCTGTGTGTTTACACTTGCCGGGTCACACAGTCAGACACAGTTGCCAGAACAAGATTTCCTGGGCACCATACATTAGCCCAATAACTCTTTATTTGTCATTTCATACAGTTCTTATTTCTCATTTTAATATACCCGCAATATTTCAAGTATTTATGATAATATGGAAAGTTATGATGTGAATTTGATCTAGCAAAATATTTCAAGATTGTATTAACTCACTGCGTGTTGATCCTATAATTTCTGAATGGCTACAATTATTAACGACTCTAGCGAGCATTACAGAGATACATTTGGAGACGCTTTATTTTTTTTTTAAGTTTTGCATTTTTATGTATCTTGACAATAAGAAATTGTGGTCTTAAAGTGTACCAGAGATCATTAATGTAATTGTAGCTTGTACTGTATGTAAAAGATGTTTCTGATGTACGGTAGGCCTATAGGTATGAAGTTTATATTGTCACTACTATATAATTATATATACGATAATATTAAGAATATATTTGCACCTGATATTTCAACATGTTATATATGTAATTTGATTCAAGAGTATATTTGCACCTGATATTATCCATTATTTTATCAGACATTTTTAAAGTTATATGTATAATACTTTATATTATTAAAGTAAATGAAAAAGATCGAAAAAATTATTTGCAAACCTCGCCCCATGTCTACCACTGACACATGTGAATTCAGCGAAGACACTGAAGTAAATGCTAGCCTAAGATCCAGTTGAAAACATAATTTCATTGTTTGGATTCACCCAAATATTTCGATCATATTTATTTTTTTGGTGACATAAACTGCCTTCCAGATGCACGATAATAAATTTCAGGTTATATTCTATGTATGTATATGACTGCGGAAAATTATCTAAAGAATGTTCCACTATATTGTTTACTAGGATCTTTCTTTCACTGCCTGAGGAAGCATTTCTTTCCAATCGCTTCTCTTACATTTTTCACCATCTTTATTTATTTGTTTTGGAATTACCTCCTCATAGTCACACCTTGCGCCATCTATCAGACAAAAGATTAATTTTGCTTCTCACTTCTCGGAGCACTGTTTTCTGGTGATAGTTTGAAATATCATTCAATATTGCTACCTGTTTCCTCCGTATGATTTCAGCTTGGTTTTGCTTATGTTTTAAGCTTTTGTAAGATATATTAAACACTAAAAGGACGACCGCTACAAATTGGTAACGTTTCAAATACACGCATTCATAACTTAACCTTGCAAAGAATTCTGGCGTGAAACAGTTAATTAACGAATTTGTATTTAACGTTGAGAGCCATCTGGTGGTAGCCATCTGGTGGTAGTTTATGTCAACTCCATTCTTTCTCTGAATCCAAATTTTTTTAACTTTAAGTGTTTTTCCTCCGCGACACAGGGTTCAGATTTCGTCGGACTTCATTTTTCCAAGACATTTTAATATTAAGTCATAAAAAATCCTTAATTCCATGAACAAATAGTCAAGCTTTATATCTTCTTTCATATATTATTATTTATTAACGTAATTATCGTAAGTTTTTTTTATTTTTCATCTATTCTCGCTATTTTTTATCTCCATCTTTTATATTTTAGAATTTGTCATAGTTTCTTTTATTTTATATTAATTCCAATAGTTAATATACGACTTTCCCGTCATTTCCCATCTCTAACCCGACCTAACCTTACCTACCTGACCATAACTCGGTCTAACCTAACCTCTCAACACAAACTAATTTATTCTCATCAAACTCTAACTTAAACTGATCCAAACTAAATTTAACTTTACTCCTTCTCCTTCTCCTACTTTCTGTTTCAAAATATTTTTAGTTCCTCATAAAGTCTGTTTTTCTGTAGAAGGTATCAAATATATTCACCAAACTTCGTAACATCTTCCTTAGGTCTACAATAATTTATTTTACATCAGAAGAATTTTGCATTCAGAAAAGAAGTTACAGCAATATCCCGATTAACGCGGTTAATTCTTCCGCGGAAAGTACCGCGTTATGTGAATCAGCGTTGATCGGGGAATGTAATCAATGTGAAATAAAGTGTCTCGTTCTCAGATGTTCTTGATAAAGAAAAATCTGAAAAAAAACAGTGTCTTTTTGGGTGAAAATGAACTGGTTTCAATTGTGAAGCAACTGCAAACAAATTAGTTACGAATATGTTTAATATTTAGCTAAAAGTGCGCTCATTATTACGTTCTTTTTTAATCTGTCAAACCATCCGCGAGATCGCGACTAGCGACAG
Organism: Bathynomus jamesi; assembly: GCA_023014485.1. Taxonomy (NCBI): domain Eukaryota; kingdom Metazoa; phylum Arthropoda; class Malacostraca; order Isopoda; family Cirolanidae; genus Bathynomus; species Bathynomus jamesi. Next base: position 398,432 of record JAJOZX010000383.1, read on the forward strand.
TAAAAGTTTCTTCATACGTTAACGCTTTCAAATGAATTGTCACCTCGCTACGCAGAATTCTTTTTTTTTATTACAATCTTCAAGCCAAACGGATAAAAGCTGTTCCCTATTTACAATTGTATACTGTGTTTTATTTAAAAATTAACCCCTTCAATGTTGGAAAAAATATGTTGATATTTCCTACAATTTTTAAAATCGCGCTTATTTTTAAAATTAACTTTGTTGCATTCAACGTTAAAAAATGTATTTTTGTCGAAAATGTTTGCTACAAAAACGTGCAAGAGCGAATCTGAAGCATCGTTGTCCAGGGAATGGTGTCAAGGTTTTATCAGCGTTATGGCGAATCAGCGTTGAACGAATCGGTGTTATACGGGGTATGCCTGTACTTAAATAAAATTATGCACTCAACCTAATATTATCCAATAAGAAGCAAAGAATTCTACTGGAGTCTTACAAGGGCACATTTCGCAGCCCGTCAAAAAAAGTCTCCTTATACATTGCAGATCCATGCAATGTAATGACAGAAATTTCAGTCTTCCTCGATACGTACCAGAGAGCTCGCGTCGCCTGACCGAAAAAGAAATCTGCAACCGCTCATCTTAACTTTTGAACAATTCCAATACAAATATTCCAACATTTACCCATTTCCAACACTTTTACAATCACTTTATTACTCCTACAATAACCTGGTAAGATATTGTTAAAATATTTGTCATCTTTTCAACTTCTGTACATTTTAAATGCTGCTTTACAGTCCTAAATTTTTTTAATATACTTTTCATTTTTACATACTTAATATAGATATAATGTTATTATTATTATTATTATTATTATTATTATCTGATTATATCAATATAGTTTTGTATCTATTTTTCTTCATCATATTTTACCTATTGTGTACATTTGTTTTAAACTTTTTAACACTGATGATGGAAATTGAACTCTTTAGAAACATCTGTCAATAACATGTACCATTTCTTCGTCCTCTTATTTCAGACTATATATATATATATATATAATTCAAAACACACAAAAGTAAAAAGCGATTTCAAAGCCTTTCATGTATTTAACAACCCTTCGTCAGGAAATGAAATAGGAAGGTACGAGGCAGAATATATATATATATATATAGAGAGAGAGAGAGAGAGAGAGAGAGAGAGAGAGAGAGAGAGAGAGAGAGCAGAAGAGTTAAGAGGGATTAGCAAAATATTAATAAATAGTAATGAAAGGGAAAATGTATTTTTAGAAGTTAATATCTATTTTACAAGTTCCAAAAAATCTTATTAAAGTTATTTACAAAATACATGAATAGATTTTTAAAGCCTTTCCGATTAATAGTATGATTATATCTGTACACACACACACACACACACATATATATATATATATATATATATATATATATTATACACACACACGCACACATGTTGTTGAACCTTGTTGCTGTTCCGTGCGTTGGTCTCTCTTCACCCGAAGGTCAAGCTGGTGGCCCCGCCTCTAGGTCTGGCTTGGTGGAGGAGCGAGTTGCTTTCTTGCGCTCTCCACCATACATAGCCAGGTACACCCGGCTCATATGGTACCGTCCTGAGCCAGGCATCTAGTCTTCTCTTGAAGACTTCAACTTTGACCTCTGTAACGTTTCTGAGGTCCTTTGGAAGCTGGTTGAAAAGTTTTGGCTCCCTGACAACCAAGCTATTTTCCTTCAGTGTTGAGGAGGTCCCTTGTCGGGCCTTTAATTTGGGAACACTACACATTCTGCCGTTCCTATTTTCCAGTGTTGTTTGAATGGTAATTGGGTTTAGTTTTAGGTTTGGTACCAGTTTTTCAATCATTTTCCATATGTAGATTATGGTGTACCTCTCTTCTTCTTTCCAGGGAGTACAGATTTAGTGTACGTAGTCTTTCCCAGTAGTTGAGTTCTTTGCAGCCATCAATCTTGGCTGTGAAATGTCTCTGAGTTTCTTCTAGTTTATTAGTTTCTTCCTTTTTATATGGGGACGTCAAAACTGAGCAGTATTCAATTTTGGCATAATCAGTGTTTTTAGCAGAGGAATCATTACTGTCCTGTCCCTTCTTTTGAACGTTCTTTGTACCTGTCCCGCGACTCTTTTTGCTTTATTTATCGCTATCTGATTTTGTGTTTCAAATTTTGCATCATCGGTCATTGTTACCCCCAGATCGATCGCTTTTGTGCTTCTCTGAATTTCCTGTCTATCTGGAGCATAATATGCAGTCTAAGTTCCTCTTTTCTACCATATCTCAAGAGCTGAAATTTCTCGGTGTTAAATGTCATGTTGTTGTCTTCTGACCATTCGTATATTTTGTTTGTGTCCTTCTGAAAGGCCTCCACTTCATTTACAGCGCTGATTTTTCTGCTGATCTTTGTATCATCCGCAAAGGATGTTACTATACTGTTGCTGTTTACTCCGCTGTCTATGTCTGTTAGCATGATAATGAGCAGGAGTGGGGCCAGTACTGTACCTTGTGGTACTGAGCTGCGTACTTCCGATTCTGATGATGATATACCTTTAATTCTGACGACCTGTTGACGTTCTCTGAGGAAGTTGTAGATCCATTTTCCCACTTTACCTGTTATTCCCATATATTTAATTTTATATGCTATTATACCGTGATCACATTTGTCGAAAGCTTTAGCAAAATCTGTGTATATGACATCGTAGTTGTCAATGCCTTTCAGTGTATCTAGGATATTGTTGTAGTGTTCTATTGGTTGTGATAGGCATGATCTTCCTGATCGGAATCCGTGCTGATTTTCGTTGAATCTTTCCAATGTCTCCAAGAAATCACAAATTTCCTCTCTAACTATTCTTTCAAATACTTTGGTGAGGTGGGACATCAATGACACTAGTCCATAGTTCTTTGTTTGAGATCTAATTGTGTTAAATAAGGTCGAAAAATGTTTAATATTTAGAGGGTAAAGGAAGCTTAAGCTAATTTTATGATGAAATTCCTCATGAATTATATTCCAAAATAGTATCTTTTGCGGGGAGGGAGGGGGCCTTTGCTTAAACGATTTTTATAAAACAAAATGGAGTTTGGTAACATGGTTTAATACCACTGTTTATAATATTGCAGAACTCAGAATCTAAAAATTTGGGTCTATCAACTTTTAATGTTCTAAAATAAAAAAAATAAAAATAAAAAATTTTGAAGATTTTGTCGAGGGTGATTGTCGGGGTAACGGTGAATGGCAGTAGTATAGCCGAAAAAGGGGAGAGTGCAAGAATGTTGCAAGTTATTATGTAATGTTGCAAAGGGGGGTGGGGTTGTTGCAAGGGGGGTGCAAAAAAAAAGAAAAAAAAGAAAAAAAATACCCCAAAGGGGGGATGCTGCAGGTGCAACAAGGAAAACTTGGAGGCGGCGTTATCCCCCAAGAGAAAGGAGAGAAAGGAGGAGGAGAGGTGTTCACCTGGCAGGAGCCAAATGCACATTAAGACTGCAGCCGAGTAGGCGTTGTTTTATAGGCTCCTAATCAGCCAGTTGGCGTAAATGGCTTGAGTTGCCAGATAGCGCCATGTATTCTCTAATCGAAGACTGAGTTGCCAGATACCATTGTATACATTATTATAGACTCCTAATCAGCCAGTTGGCTGTAAATGGCTTGAGTTGCCAGATACCTCTTTTTAGCGATACCATTGTATACATTATTATAGACTCCTAATCAGCCAGTTGGCTGTAAATGGCTTGAGTTGCCAGATACCTCTTTTTAGCAGTATTATTGTATACATTATTATAGACGCCTAATCAGCCAGTTGGCTGTAAATGGCTTGAGTTGCCAGATAGCCCCATGTATTCTCTAATCGAAGACTGAGTTGCCAGATACCATTGTATACATTATTATAGACTCATAATCAGCCAGTTGGCTTAGAAGGCTTAAATGTTGCCAGATACCGCAATACCACTGTATAAATTATTATATTTCTTAAAAGAATACCGGTAGTAGAAGGCGTAACAATTAAGTAAAACAACATTGCATCATTCTGTTTATTATAAATATATAGAAAATAAATATACATTTCAATTGAGGAATATGCATATAACAGTACAGGAAATATATACACACAATTATGGATATATATATAAAATAAAATATACATTTCAAATAGAGATAAATATACACTTCAATAGAAATATGTACATAACAGTACAGTAAATATATACACACAATTATGGATATATATAAAATAAAATATACATTTCAAATAAATATACACTTCAATAGAAATATGTACATAACAGTACAGGAGAAATATCACGCAAAATATATATATAAACACAAATCAATAGAAATATGCGTATAATCAGTACAGGAGAAATGTCAAGCAAAATATATATATAAATACAATTAACTTTTTTTTCAAAATACTAAACTCGGTCTTAATCGAGTTTACAATTACATCATTATTGCTCTGCATTACGCAGTATATGCGGCTTAATAATATTTCACCGCTTAAAGTATAGGGAAACCTGTACTCGATATGAAGGGCTTTCATATCGTTCAGTGCTATTTTTGTTCCCACTTTACAACCGGTTGGTAAGTCATCTTTAAATACGTCTAGAATACAATCAAAAGCACGCATTAGAATACAATCAAAAGCTACATTATTAAACACAAGTTTATAAACACGCTTTTCCAATCGAGGGTTTATTTCTACCGACTCGAGCTTTTCAATCGTGAACTCACTCAACATAGCGGCAATTGAAATAATCTTCTAAATCGTTACGACAACTGCGCGTTATATAAAGAAATAGTTCTTCAGGGTGAACGGTGTAGGTGAGCTCAGCCTTGTACCGATCAATTGCTTTGTACCAAAGTTCATGGTATTTCAAAGAGTCTAAACTTTTTAAATAAACGTCCAGCTCTAGACCATTCTCACCAGCCCTACACTCGGTAAACCCATCGAGCAGAGCGGTGTAGGCGTATTCAAGTACTGTATCAAAATAAAGCATGTCCGTAACATGCGCGTCTAATATAGGTTTCAGTTTACGGAATCCGACGATTTCAAACATTCTGTCGAGGATGAAACGGTTTCGCGTAGGAACAAGAGCGTTATTATCAGAAGCATTCTTCCACATCAGCCGTATATCAATGCACGGCCGATCGTTATTTATACACAACGTACATACAACGGCGTATGAGGGTGCGTCACTAATCTGCTCTCTTCTTGTACCTACGTTAGCAGGTATTTTATAACGATCTTCACTTCACTTCTCAACTATCACAAAGATTCTATTCATCTCCTCGATACTTAAATAAACCCGTTTGTTTGTCGGTCTACATTCCGTTTCCAGTACATAGCTAATGGTACCGGAATTACGCCTGAACACGCGCAACGATTTCGTCACGGACACATCGTACGAGGCGTTGAGAATGCTGCTCAAAGGAAGTTCCATCGTATTCGAGGAGCGCACGTCCACTCGGCTCAAGCTCTGAGATAACTATGAGCCGTGTGAGGCACGCAGGTAGGCAGGAATGGTTCGACGGGCGGCTGACTCGATGATACGTGAATGGGCTTGTTCGTATGACCGCGAGTCGAATTGTTGTACATATTTCGGTACAAGAATATCACTACCAGCCTACGCACCAGACAGTTTGGATAAGAACTAGGAACATTTTATGTTTTACTAAACATCTCCACACTCCGGCGCACTATTTGAGAGGAACATATGTTCATATTTTTCCTTTCTGCCCATCAAACGATACTCGTCTCTAAACTCTGTTAAAAATTCACGCAGGGCACTAGCCACAACCTCACTACGAACCTCATCATGATATACGTTAATATAGTGATAAAAATACTTAAGATTGTCCATGATCACGAGATTCACATTTTCAGTCGTAGGGTATGAGTAATCGACATGGTGTAGCATGACGTAATACCGCTTGTCACACCACCCATCAGCAAGACTCATTACACTGGGCAACATGTATTTTATTGAATGATATCTGACACTTGATTCTAGGTAATTTGGGTGCGCTGAATACGAATTTCAACTCGGTTTGGCTCTATCAGGTCCTGATTCTTGTCGACAGCCTATGTGCCATTTTCCAGATTTTTCAAATTAGGACTAAAAAATTAAGTCATGTGTTAAATTTTTTTTTCAAGTTTCATGAATACAAGCAGTTCAAACTACAGTAAAATTACATTATAACGATAGAAATGACAAAATAAAAAAACAAACAGATATGAAGCTTTCACTGTGGCAAAAATTTTCTTTTGTAAGACTTTCTAGCGTATTTGCTTGTTGATGGCAGGTCTCTTTTCAAGCACCAGCAGTAATCAGCCATCATGTGGGAATCCCAGCGGCCTTGGTACCGTTCCTCCATAATTTTGATATCTTGGTGGAATCTCTCCCCTTGTTCGTCACTTACATCACCTAAATTACTTGGAAATTGGTCAAGATGGCTATTCAAAAAATGCATTTTTATGCTCATATTGCAACCTAACTCTTTGTAGTCCCTTAAAAGTTTTTTTACGATTTCTTCGTAGTTATCTGCCCTATAATTGCCTAAAAAGTTTTCTATCAAGTCCACGAATGAGAACCAGCCATTTTTTTCGCGTTCATTCATGACATTAGGAAAATTGCTGTCTTTAATCATTGTTCTTATTTGTGGACCGTCGAAAATTCCCGCCTTGATTTTTTCATAACTTAAACTTGGAAATTTTGAAGTTATGTATTTGAAACACTCGCCGTTCGTATCTAAAGCTTTTACATATTGTTTAATGAGGCCTAGTTTTATATGCAGAGGAGGAAATATGATTTTATCTCTGCTCACTAAAGGTGGATTAATTAGTTTTTTTCTCCGACAGTAAGTGATGTTCGTGCTGGCCAGATTTGTTTGAAATAATGTTCTTCCTTGGCTCTGCTGTCCCATAAGCAAAGGAAGCAGGGATATTTAGTATACCCTCCTTGTTGTCCTAGCAGAAAATTAACCATTTTTAAGTCAACACATATGATCCACTCGTGCTCCCTATATTTGATAAGATTTAAAACCTTTTCTATATGTTCATACTTTTCTTTTAATTTTGTTGAGTGCCCAATCGGTATCGAGCCGTATAGATTGCCATTATGCAACAACACACACTTAAGACTTCTTTTCGAACTGTCTAAAAACAAGCGCCAATCATTTGCATCGTAAGACTCAACCCCCATCTTCTTTAACAAACCAACTATGTCGCAGCAATATACTAAACTATCCTCTGTTCTAAAATATTTAACAAGTTCTTCTCTTTTTCTGTAAAATGAAATGTGTGTTTGAAGTAAGCAAGTTTTTCTCTTTAAGTCTTGAAGCTAAAATTTCCGCAGCCTTTTTTGGCAAATTTAGATCCCTTACAAGATCATTCAACTCGGCCTGGTTAAACTTTTGCGGATCGTTTGACTTTCAAATACGCTGGGGTCAAAATCGGTGTCTGACTCCTCAAAGTGCATAACAATATTTTCAGGAACATCTTCAACTAATTCTTGAGTTGGCAGACCCTTAAATTTTGGAATGGGGATCTCATTTGAATGTAGCACAGGTCGTATCGCGGTGTCGAAATTTGGGTACTCGATACAATGTTTATTTTTCTTAGTGAAGCCCGAAGTCTTGACAAAGCAAAGGTAGCAATCGGTCTCGTGGTTAGTAGGCTCTCGCCACACCTGATATGGAAAAAAAATTGTAAAGCGTTAACAAAAGCGACGAGAGACTTGTTTTTATGAATTTTATCAAAAGTTATCACCCAAACATTTAACATTTCTATGTGTTTCAACCTTATGCAATATTTGAGATTCTTATAAACATTTTCTGTAAATTTTTGTTTATGTACCTAAGTTACAATTACATTTAGTTAAGTTACAGTATACTAGTGATTAAATTACATAGTTTTATGAAATCATAAAATTACCATCGGAACTCCAAAAGGTATTTTTGAATCCGAACCCTTCGTCCAATGTCGCAGTCTTTCAATGCATATAGTGCAGGCTTTATGTGGAGCCCACGATTTATCTTGGTCCCCCAGTTTTATGCCAAAAAAGCTAAGTAAGCTCTTTTTACGAAGTCAGTTATATTTGCTCGTTGATGTGGAAGTGTAAAATTTCCACATATATAACAGAAGGAATCAGGGTTGTTTTTGCATTTGAGCTTTCTAGTGCTTGATGACATATTGCTTGATTGTTCTGCCAATTTGTAAAGGTATTTAAAGCCCTTAATTCATATAAATTTAAGAAAATCTGAAATATAAACACAAAAATTAGTTTAAATAGGTACTTATTATGAAATAGGTACTTACAATCTATGAAATTAAACTAGAAACACGGATGAGTAGGTACAATATAAATTACGTCTAATTAAATCAACTATATTAAATCACGATGACAAAATTACTCACTAAATCATATGCCAATTCAAAATTATGCTAATGCCCAAACTTAATTAACTAACTCAACTGACTGACTGACTGACTGACTGATTGAATTGACTGATTAACTCTGGAAACGAGTCGCTTTTATATATTTTAGTTGTCCCTCTAGAATACTCTACAGAGAACAGGAACGCTCGAGAAAATTTTAGAATTCTATGATATTTTTAGCTTAATTTACTAATATTAAAATGGGTTAAAAATGACAAAATTAAAAATATTTTTAGGGTGTTACATATAAAAATATACATAATACAACAATACCATAACAATAGGTACAAATACCTAGATAAAAACCTAGTTGCATAATGTGTAACTGCAAAAAGACTTAGCGAGTATTGAGAAAAAAACCTTTGTATGAATACGACGAAAGAGGAGGGTGTTGAGCAAAATCAGGACCTGATAGAGCAAAACCGAGTAAAATTCGTGCTCAGCGCACCCAAATTACCTAGAAGTAACTGTCAAATCTAATTCAATAGACAAAAATTTGAAATTTGTTCCCCAGTGTTATCCATACCTGCTGCTTCTCTTCTGCACGCGTTGTTTCTTTTACTTCACGGTGTATGTGAGACTTTATAAAGTTTAGCTCTGCAGTATACTTCAGCACATCGTCTGTGCAACGAAAGCCTTCAATGATCTCACCAGAACATCCGTAGAGTATTTGTACATCTTGGAACTTCGCACAATCCAATGTGTTTTTAAAAGAGGCATACGAGGGAGGAATAGGAAGTTTTTCGGTATCCACCACATCCTGACACTTTGCTGAATACCATTTCATAAACGTTGTACAAGCAATATTAAAGGTAGCCATTTGAATACACGTCTGATCTGAATACACGTCTGATCTCTCGGGCTTACTGCGGTCGACTGACCACGCAGGAACTCCCAGATAGTAGCATGACTCACGGTCTTACAGTGGGCGGAGCTTAGAACTTTCACCTGCACACACACACACACACACACACACACACACACACACACAAAGGAGAAAGTGAAACGCTATTTGAAACATGATTTATTTAATAAACGAGATATTCAAGTTATATTAATTACAAATACGATTTAATAAACGAGATATTCAAGTTATATATATATATATTTACAAATAGATACGATTATATACAAGACGTGTGAGTTAGAAGCATCATTGGTATCCAAAGGGTACGGTATCATAGGTACCAGGTAACTGGTAACGTTTCCTATAGGTGTTACGGCACACCATCGTACCCCTAAGTTCCTTCACGCCCCCAGCTTCTGCGCCCGAAAATTGTGGGTGCCTACAATTAGTTGGGGAGGTTGTTCATCATCGTCCAAACATACTAGATCCTTCAACGACTCAAAGTTAACAACCTCCCGATTCGCATGGTTGAGCGTAATACCCATTGCCTTCACGACATATTTCATTTCCTCCCCCACCTGACCCGTACCCCATAAGTCTTAGGTCCTGTTGAGGCAAAAGAGTCGGCGTATGCGTTGTCCCCATACTCATCCTTGATCTCATCAGTGAGCTCGCCGAGGAACTCCCCAATAGTGGGCATGTATTCACCCTCCCTCTCTGTGAATATCACGCTATCTGTATCGGCATACAATACTCTCCGCCCAAGAGAATGCAATAGACCCCAAAGTTTTATACGGCGTAGGCTGTTGTGAAGCTGGCCACAGGTATGTTTGTAACCCTTGAGGTATCTGTGGCAAATTCAGTGTTGTTGTACTTTATTACGTAAGTATTACCTACATTTACGATCTCCATGACCTCTTTATCGGGGGCATTGGCATAATCCCAGGACATCGCTATAACTTTGTGCCAAATGAATGCTCCCTCTGCCGGTATTCTGCGCAAATTTTCCCCATAGACTGTTTAGACACAACTTTGCACTAAAGCGCTTGCCAGGATTCTTACAATTTGGACACGATCAAGTTGTATACCTTCGCGGTCGCGGTAACGTTGAATATAGGCAGACTTTTCATCTTCGGTATCAACTCCTCGCGGATACCCTGATGCCTCAACCTTATCCTTCAAAAAGGTTTATATATGGTGTGAAAAGGTTGGGGAGCTTCTGAAACCTCCACACCTCATGTATCTTCAGTATTCTATAACCATGGCGCACGGCTAGGGCCAACTCAGGACTTGTATATACGCCTCTGATCTTACGCTGGTGGGGTATATGGTTACATTCGCCGTTATCCTCTCCGCGCACTTCACGCACAGGGGAAACATGAGCTTGTCGTCGATAACGACAGGTAAGATCGGCATCCATAAATTGCGTGGGGGGAGTACGTCTACGAAAGAGAGCCCAAAGTAACGATCATTCAAATTTTTTGAAAATTCATTGATGGAGGGTAGGCTAGGTCCCACCAGTTTCTCAGGAGCGCCCACGGGGTACGGATTGCTCTTCATCACGTATGGGTATAAAGAACAGAAATCGTAGTAATGGAGCTTCACGCCCTCCGTAGGTGTGAAGTATAGTCTGAAAGGATTTGTACGTCCTCCAAACAAGCTATCACCACATTTGAGAGGATCCAGCACCATTGAACGCTTGATCGTTTTTATTTCCTCACGGTACACCTCGTCTGTCTCCATCCGTGCATCATATTCATGCTCCCACAAGACTTTGTGAGTGAACTGTGATCCTATAAGTTGATCGCGGGTGCGGGTCGATGCAAGACAGTCGGCAGGAGACTTACCGTGGATATCTCCGGTGATTCCGCACTCAGGACGGGGGCATCCATGCCACCAGCAACCGTTAAAGGAGTACACAGTCTTCACACCAGTGACACGGTTTTCACTTAACCCATCAACCCAAAAAACACGTCCATTAATCTTAATGGGTACTTCACCCGTGTTGCGGGCGTGCTTTATGTATACACCTGTCTGTTGCTGTAGGTGTATGAGCCAGTAAATAGCCTTGTGCCCGTAACTGCGGGGATTGTTTCGGTGAATAATGGCTAAGGTGTCTTTCGGCATGAAGTTATTCTTGAACACCGTAAAACATAATGATGCGATGGTGGTTGCGACTTGCAGTGGATCGCATTTGAAACGGGCTATGTACATCCTTCTAAAGGCCTGGAAACATACTCTAAGCACGCGCACATCATTCACGCAATAACGCTCACATTCATCAGCTATATTATAAGGGTTACTTTCATTAAAACTGTCGTAGTATCGATCAAAGTCTTCACGTTCATCCATACAGTCAAAATAATGTTTGGGGGGTGGTGGGCCTACGTAGTTAAAGTCTCGCTGGTGAGGAAAGTGTAAGGGAAGTATCCTTTGGAAACTTCAGCTGCTACTCCCATCACCTTGGGTAGCTTTGCTAATTTACAAGGTGTGAATAATAAAGTATCTTTAAATTGTACATTGCCTCTTATCTGCATCTGTATTAATTTGTTGCCTCTTTTCAATGGATCACCTGTAAATATCTCAGAGGATTCGTGTTCAAGCAACTCCTTATAAAGGAACTGCGTGTCAAACTTTGCCCCGTTATGGGCGAGAATATACACAGCCATTTTTTTGAACTTGTCGGCTAACTTGACAATATAGGACACAAATAGTTTCACAGGACTATCGCTGACATTCGTTTTAAAAACGTTTTGTCCATTTACCACATTTGGGGCACTCGTCACATTCGATATCCATACACTCATCACAGATAGTCTGGCTCACAAGTAAATGTGGAATTACCTCTTTGGTTTCAGCGTTCGTATATGTTTCTATATCGTAGTATACAGTTATACAAGGGTTATTTTTAGGCTTAGCATCTTTCATATAACATACATGCTTTACTCCATCCGCCTTATATTCCTCCTGGCATGTAGGACAGTGAATTACGTCACACTTGTGCTTAAATTTTCCCCAATTATCCATTGTGTGAACATACCACATTCACAGATTCTCATTTTCCTGCACGTGCCAATTGATTTATGGAAATCAAAACAGCTATTATTGAAAAATGTGCGTCTACACACATCACAGTCTCTCTTCTCAGCTTCAACTACACGGCTTTCACATTTGGTGCTTTTACACTGCTCACATACCATGTGACATTCTTTACAATGTCTCACTATATCATCCGCAAACTCGAGGCACCCCTTACACAAATCATGATGTCTCCCATATTTTCGACTTTTGTCATAACTCGCGTAAAGCCACCTTATATTACGGATGGGGAGATACGTTGTCCCTGACAATCCTAAAATAAGTAGGGGCCTTGTACGATCTCTCACACAGCTTTTAAAAACATACACAGTCCTACGACGATCATCCAACCCAAACACAACTATGCGGACATTCATTTCCTGTTCTACCCTTCTCAGCTCTTCAGGACCCATATTACAGTCAAATTCAAGTTCACAGTCTACAGCTAGTTTACGGGACGCTCCACGACTGTAGGCAACCAAATTTTTTGAGTTCGTGTATTTTGTACAGTAAACATACGTGCTAAGAGTACTGCTATAAAGCCGCAACCACGATCGACGTTTATATGCCGTCTATAAATAGCTTGAGAATAGGTTAAGAGTATACGGTATGGCACTATGACCCGCAACACGGTATACATGGTCAATATTTACCGTGAAGTTGTCCATATTGAAGGCTATACTACTTTGGGCGGCTTGCATTATACGTCCTAATATATATTCTACATCTTCAGCCGCCAAACGTCTAAATGGCACTATCACCCAATAATCGTCTACATCACCGTCATCTGACCCGAATCCAAAGGACAGACTCGTCCTGACTTCACGCTCGTCGCGATCTGAAGAGCAAACTCTATAATACGCTCTACAACCCGGCGTAGTCCGCGCTCAATACCATTGCTATACATGACTCTAGGGTCGACCCTGACTCTATACCGATTTCTAGTCAAGGCTGGGGTGGGGCTGCGGAGCGCACCAATTCGAGCGTTATATCTTCCTCAACAGAACGGGGGACGGCGATGAATTAGGGGGTATATCAGCGGAAGGTGCTGCTGATGGGGGGCCTGTTGCGTAGGAGGTTGATGGTTGGGGCTATTATTGTAGACTTAACAGAACGGGGGGCGGCGGATGAATAAGGGGATATATTAGGTGCTGCTGGGGGCTTGTTGCGTAAGAGGTTGAGGGTTGGGGATCTATTACCGCTGCAACAGGCGCGTATTTCGGTCGCTTTATACCTGAGCGGGGGTTTCATACCTCCGCTTGGACGTGTTACCGGTATCGCTGGTGAGGGTTCAGGGAGGAGATCACAACTACACTGTCGTCGAGGTCATCCGTAATGATGGGCTGCTCTACCTCATCGTCATTCACGTTCTGTGGGAGAAGAATATAAGGAACAGCACTCAAAATTTGTAATATTTTGTAAAGGACCCACTTAGGAGTGTGACGTGTTAGAAATGGACTCTGTGGAAAAATTCAGATTCACGAGCCCATCCACATGTATTATATCTGGACCTACAGGATGTAGTAAAACTGTGTTTATGCTTAAAATCATTAAAGAAAAGGGGGAGATGTTCTCGAAATTTGTGCATAAAGTTATATGGTGCTATCGACGTATCAATCAGTGTTCAACGAGTACCAAGATGATATTTTGTTCCACAAAGGCGTATATGACGTTAATTCGTTAAAGGGAAATGAACATACAATCATTGTAATTGACGATCTCATGTTGGAGATGGATAAAACGTTTGCCGAGACATTTACAGTATTCTCCCACCATCTTAACATAAGCGTGTTCTTCATCAATCAGAATCTATTTTTCAAAAATAGATACATGCGCGATGTCGTTAAATACGCAATATCTAGTCTTATTCGCGCAACGTAGAGATGTATCACAAATTGGGGTATTAGCCAATCAAATGTTCCCGAATCAGCGTAAGGAGTTTTTGGAAGTTTATAAAGAAGCTACAAGCACGCGTTACGGATATTTGTTTTGCGACCTTCATCCGCGAAACACGTTTAGAGTGCTTCTGCGAACGAATATATTTCCAAACGAGCCTGAAACGGTGTATATTCCAGATGACAAAGAGACTAAAGAAATACCGTGAATTAATAAAAATCTATCATCGACTGCCCCGGGCAATGCAGCAGATGTTTATTAAAAATATCGATGCCGACTTTTTAAAATGCATCTGTGAAATCTGTCTTAACGTTATAAATTGCAATTATCAATGAAAACCATCAGAAGGCTCGCCTACGCCGCTACAAGAACATAATACGTGCACTCGCTCGTAAAAGCCAAACTGTAGCGAAGAAAAAACGAATTATTGTACAAACAGGAGGGTCATTTTCCCCATCTTATTTTCAGTTGGGTCCTTTACTGACTAGATTAATATAATGAAGAAAGTGGTAGTGATTCCCCACGAGGTGTACGCTTCACTGCAAAGGAATCCAGACACGTATCTAGATCCCCGTAAAAGCAGACTTAAAAGAATGGAAAGCGAATTGTTAGCCCTATTAAACAGTGAAAAAACACCTGATGAGAAAAGAATCTTATACCAAGAAGCTCTGCAGAAATTTCTTCACGAGTACGAAAATTATAAGAGCCCTACAGAGATTCCTGTGGTTATTAGGCACAGCACGGGGGACGATGGTGACATAGGATCTGTGCCCGACGACACAGCTGACCAACCAAAAAGATTAGCCACACAACATATCGAACATGTATTAAAAAATACCCTCCCACTTACATTGAGGAGTAAAGGCTTAAGTCTTTATAATCTATTGAATGAGGATCCCGCCATACAATGGACCGATACAGGGGAGATCATTGTGGAAGGATCAAAGGTACAGGGATCGAATATCGTAGACATTGTCCATGATCTGGTGAGAAAGTGGGATAGGCCATCACCATCAGGATGGAAGCATATTAAAGCAAGACTACAACAAATAAATGTCCCTAAAACGTTGATAGGAAATCTGAACAGGTTAAAAGACTTGGAACATGCAACGCCTGTGACACAATTGAAGGCGCCGTCACCCCCGGCGGTAACACCTTTGAAGAGGAGCAAGAAGAGGTTAAACCAACCCTACCCACGTGCCTCTAAAATACGCAAATGGCTAACGTATTAACTAAACGCTATTATGACATTTCTACCCCATCCTCTTACGGCGGCGTAGATAGACTGTACAGAAGTGTTTACGGAGTAGGAAAAAAAGATGTTGAAAGATTTTTGAGGGAGCAGGACGCTTATACGCTTCATAAGCCTGTGAGAAAAAGGTTTAAAACAGCCAAGACAACGGCTTCCTCGATTGATTCTATTTGGCAAGCAGATTTAACAGACATGCAAAGATATTCTGTGTATAACGATGGTTACCGCTACATTCTATTCATAATAGACGTATTCTCTAGATATCTGTGGCTAGTTCCTCTGAAAAATAAATCACCTGAAACAGTTGCTAAAGCCACCAAAACGCTAATGTTAAAAGAAAACAGGGTTCCTGGCTATTTTTGTACGGATATGGGGAAGGAATTTATAGGCCGTGCTTTTCAGAACATGTTGACAGAGTTTAATATCAGCTATTACACAACCAATTCTATACATAAGGCTTCTTTAGCTGAAAGAGTTCAGCGCACCATAAAGGAACGCATGCACCGTTATTTTACACATAAAAACACATACAGATTTCTAGACATTCTGGAATCATTGGCATCATCCTACAACCGCTCACACCATCGCACGATTGGGGCAACACCTAACGAAGTTTTAGAAAGAGGTACGCTCCCGAGAAGAGATGGATCACCACCACCACCACACTCTGCGCGCTTCAAAATCAATGATTATGTAAGGCTGTCGCGTTCGGGGAATAAATTCGCAAAGGGTTTTGAGCAAGGATGGACACGCGAGATTTTTAAAGTTAGGGCTGTGAGACCTAAAGGTGAGATAATGATGTATTACATTGAAGATTTGAATGGGGAAGAAATCTCAGGAGGCTTTTACCGCGAGGAATTGCAGAAAGTTGCGTTTAATTTAGAAAAAAATGTGTTTAAAATTGAGAAAATTTTAGGAAGCAAAGGTTCAGGAAGGAGAAAAATGTACCTGGTGAAATGGCTAGGGTACCCAGAAAGCTTCAACACCTATATAAAAGCTGATGCAATAATGAAGCTTAAATAGTATGCAACATGGCTCCTAACCATTTCTACGTCACACTCCCGTCCTCCTCGTCCCTGTCTGTACACCCTAACAACACACTAGCCAACTTTGTAACAGAACTCCATGGGCACATTGAATTGGGTCGTGATTCGTATGAGGTGGGGATATGCGAAATTCAGCTGGACACCGTCTTTTTAAATATTGAACATAAAGAAACCGTTTTTACGATTCTTAGAGACATTGACGAGTGTGAAAAAGCTGGGGTAGCTATGGATGAAACTATGCGCATCGCTCGGACTAAGATTGCACGGTATTACAGTACAGAAGTAAGACTAGGGCCGGGTCAATATGGTTCGGCCGAGGATGTTGTGAGAGGCTTAAACGTAAGTTTAAGAAACTCAAACCTTACGAATGATTTAGTATATGAAATCGTAAACAACCCTGCACATACACTAATCCTAAAATCAAAGACTAACAGACGTATTAAAGACCATAGAAAGTTCAAAATTCTACCAATGGCCGCTATAGCGCAGCCTTCCAAAGAGACACATTTCACGAGACACAGCATGACTTGTCCAGATTAATGTATCAATTGAAGATGGAGAAATTGGCTGAAAGGTCCCCAGACATGTGCTATATTTACAGTAATATAGTGGAGCACCAGTTTGTTGGGGATACCCAGGCACGCCTGCTGCGCATTGCTCACATCCCCAACCATAGAGGAAGGAGTTTGAGTATTACATATGACAGACCCCATTATGTGAATGTCGCAACTAATTTAATAACCAATATCACAATATATATAAGAACGATTGAGGGTGAAAACTGAGTTATAATGGATAGAAAGCCTTTCACCGTCTATCGAGGGATGCGATACCAGCGCGGTAGTGGACTTGGATCCATTTTTTCATCCATACTACGTACGGCTGTTCCTTTGCTGAAGAGGGGTGCCAGATACCTTGGAAGGAAAGCGCTACAATCAGGCCTTAACACTGCAGAAGACATATTGGCCGGGGCTAAACCTAAAGAAGCTCTAAAAAAACATTTAAAGCGTACACGGGACGAAATCATCAAAGATGCAAAGAGAAAAATGCGTGGTGGCGGGAAGAAGAAGAGGGCTCCCCGGAAGAAGAAGGGGTCACGTGGTATTAAACGTAAAAGGCTATCAAAAAAGAAGTGCTGTAAGCGAATGAAACCTATGGTTGACCACTTTTTTGACTGATATAAGCTAAGGATATTGATCTCATGAATCATAGTTTGTTTACCACTTGTCGAGAGAGGAGTCACTATTTCGCCATGGCACGCTTCATCCACCCATGTAGTTCACAATGCTGTAAATCGGAGCTGTCCCTTTTTGAGCTCCCGCCAACCCAAGTTTCTATTGAGCACAGTGACTTTATTACAATTAACCCTTTAAACACAATTAGTTCCCCGAGTGCACCTATAGAATTCGTGATACCCAGCTCAGGTCCTTACTTTTTTGATCCAAGCTGTGTGCACATGTACGCTAAGCTACGTATAGCCCATTCTGATGGAACGGTCTGCGATGACAAATATGCTGTATACCCTGAAACAAACTTTCTGCACTCCATATTCAACCAGTGTGACGTATATTTAAATCAGACCAACATATCGGCAGGCACGGGGTACTATCATCTACGAGCCTATTTGGAAAATGTCCTCAACTTTTCCAAAGAAGCGAAGGCTACCTTTTTAAGTGCGGAGGGATATTATCAAACTAAAGATGAAAATAGTATAAAGGACAAATTTAAAAATTCTAAAAAGAAAATATACGAGTGTTTTGGACGGTTGCACACAGATTTCACTTTCCAGGAGAAGTTGCTTGTGAACGGGGTGGATATGAAAATAAAGCTCACCCGCACGAGTCCTGAGATCTGCTTAAATCTGGATGCGAATCAAGAAGAGGGTGCAAAGCCCGTTGTGGTTCACATTATGGACACATACCTCCGCGTACGGCGAGTGAAATTAAGTTCACCAAAACAACTAGAAATTGAGAAAAATTTACTAAACGCTACAGTGAAATATCCTATTAACAGAGTGCAGATCAAACTATATACGGTTCCTGCAGGGTTGGCATCGAAGCAGATAGAAAACATTGCCCTGGGAAATCTTCCTAAAAGGATATTAATCGGCATGCAGGACCACGCTTCGGTGAATGGAAAATATAAAAAGAGTGCCTTTAAATTCGAGAATTTCGGACTTAAAAATATAACTCTATACGTTAATGGCACTGCTTTGGGTGGAACAATGGGTACGGACTATTCATCAGACGCTGTGTTACCTCTTTGTGCCAGAGCCTATAGTAATCTGACCCATATTGCAGGTGATTGTGATGAGCTTGGTAATGGGGTAACGCAGGAAGAATTCATTGATCAATTTAACCTTTACCCGTTTGACATTACACCTGACTTATCTGCTAGCGTAAATACCCATTTAACCCCACAGCAGAGCGGAAACATCTCAGTGCGGCTGGAATTCGCCAAGCCTATAGACGCTCCTATTAGTGTACTAGTATATCTCGAATCGCAAGCCCTAATAGAAGTAGATAGATTTAGGAGCGTTATCACTGACTTTTAAAATGGATGCTAATACACTTCAGAAAGTAATGGAGCGAGTCACACGTTCCAAATTTATCGGCGTGTTTGCGAAGAATGAAACATTGAGTTTGCCAAGTACGCGAGAATGCGGTAGTCGAACACAGACATCATCGGTAATGAAGGGATTCACTGGATCGCTGTCTATTTTAAAAATAGACAGCGCCTGTACTATTTTGATTCACTCGGTACTCAACCCTGGAGTGACCCTATTATTGTAAAATTTCTCGCTCAGTTACATATTCCCGAAGTTGTGTGGACCCATTTCGCATGCAAGGATATTTTACTAATGTTTGCGGAATGTACTGCGTCTCATTTCTCATGCATATGTCAAATGATAAAGAATTTATAAATTTTTTAAATTTATTTGACCCGTGTCACACTCGCCGAAACGATGAAATGGTATGCAGACAGATAAAAAACCGTTTTCCAATTGTACGTACTCGTTGTATATTATAATGTTTTTGTTCGTATATTTGTAACGATATATTCTGTAGTTGTTTATTGTACTGATTTCTTTCATTTAATAAATTTATGAAAATATATTGTGTCTTCTTATCCCAAAAAGATCGAAAAACACTTACATTATTTCGGTGTGACATTGTTGACTGATCAGTATATCCTCCTATTCCGAATTCTTCAAAAGATTGTATAACACGTGTCAAATCCTCATCGGACCTTAAAGGAATAATGCTTTTAAAACATATACAGAGTATACAGACAGATCCCCATTATGTGAAGATATCTTTGGTTCGAGGAATAACATTGAATGCCATAAAAATTTCGATTTTAGCATAATGGGGATAACCAAATAACATTGATTGACATTTTTGGCGAGTATCTATTTGACGATACTACAACTCTCCATATATATATAAAATTCTAATTATAGACACTTACATTTCTATGGTAGTCCCTTGCGTCGGATTGTAAGGAGCGTCACTGCAAATATCTTCTACGGTTTGCGTTGAAAATAATTCGCCACGGTCAATCGCATTGAAAAAACTAATTGCGGTTAATGCTGCAGTATCACGTTCTTCATACAATTCCGGGGAGACGTACAGGTCCATGGTGGAGGATGTGTGACATTGTTGACTGTTCAGTATATCTATTTCTTTATATAACGCGCAGTTGTCGTAACGATTTATAAGATTATTTCAATTGCCGCTATGTTGAGTGAGTTCACGATTGAAAAGCTCGAGTCGGTAGAAATAAACCCTCGATTGGAAAAGCGTGTTTATAAACTTGTGTTTAATAATGTAGCTAACGATGAACTCTTTGTGCGTGCTTTTGATTGTATTCTAGACGTATTTAAAGATGACTTACCAACCGGTTGTAAAGTGGGAACAAAAATAGTACTGAACGATATGAAAGCCCTTCATATCGAGTACAGGTTTCCCTATACTTTAAGCGGTGAAATATTATTAAGCCGCATATACTGCGTAATGCAGAGCAATAATGATGTAATTGTAAACTCGATTAAGACCGAGTTTAGTATTTTGAAAAAAAGTGAATTGTATTTATATATATATTTTGCGTGATATTTCTCCTGTACTGTTATGTACATATTTCTATTGAAGTGTATATTTATTTGAAATGTATATTTTATTTTATATATATCCATAATTGTGTGTATATATTTCCTGTACTGTTATATGCATATTCCTCAATTGAAATGTATATTTATTTTCTATATATTTATAATAAACAGAATGATGCAATGTTGTTTTACTTAATTGTTACGCCTTCTAAACCTACTACCGGTATTCTTTTAAGAAATATAATAATGTATACAGTGGTATTGCGGTATCTGGCAACATTTACGCCTTCTAAGCCAACTGGCTGATTAGGAGTCTATAATAATGTATACAATGGTATCTGGCAACTCAGTCTTCGATTAGAGAATACATGGCGCTATCTGGCAACTCAAGCCATTTACAGCCAACTGGCTAATTAGGCGTATATAATAATGTATACAATAATACTGCTAAAAAGAGGTATCTGGCAACTCAAGCCATTTACAGCCAACTGGCTGATTAGGAGTCTATAATAATGTATACAATGGTATTGCAGTATCTGGCAACTCAAGCCATTTACAGCCAACTGGCTGATTAGGAGTCTATAATAATGTATACAATGGTATCTGGCAACTCAGTCTTCGATTAGAGAATACATGGCGCTATCTGGCAACTCAAGCCATTTACGCCAACTGGCTGATTAGGAGCCTATAAAACAACGCCTACTCGGCTGAAGTCTTAATGTGCACTTGGCTCCTGCCAGGTGAACACCTCTCCTCCTCCTTTCTCTCCTTTCTCTTGGGGGATAACGCCGCCTCCAAGTTTTCCTTGTTGCACCTGGAGCATCCCCCCTTTGGGGGAATTTTTTTTCTTTTTTCTTTTTATATATTTTTTTCAACACCCCCACCCCCTTGCAACAACCCCACCCCCTTTGCAACATTACGTCATCACTTGCAACATTCTTGCACTCTCCCCTTTTGCGGCTATACTACTAATGACTCTCGGTTTTAAAGCAATCTTGGCCAAAAGAGTCGCATTAACTTAGAATCAATCTATTGTTTTGCGCGTGCCTTGATTCACGTCACTGTTGGAGAATTTTAAATTACCTTAAATTTACATAGGGTTGACAAATGTAAATAGACACCTTTGGTTTTTTCCATAGTTTTTGGTTTGATATTAAAAGTGAATAAATAATAACGGATTTACTGAATCAATATATTTCCCCTTGATTTCCCCTTTTTTTGCATTATGTAAAACTGACAAACGTTCTGGCATTTCATTGATGAGCTTTGCCAGCTATTTGTTCTAAAGGAAAATCACCATAGTGTCTATTTACTTCTGGCAACCCTTTGTATATTATATCTGTAAGGGCGCTTCTTCGATTCCCCGCGTAGAAAACTAATTACGTCATATACAGAGTTATCCAAAAGAGCCGCATTACCCACGAACTATTTAAAGCCAGCCGCACGCGAGATCGTCTCGCGACTCACGACTGACGA
Source organism: Bathynomus jamesi (assembly GCA_023014485.1). Lineage (NCBI taxonomy): Eukaryota > Metazoa > Arthropoda > Malacostraca > Isopoda > Cirolanidae > Bathynomus > Bathynomus jamesi. The sequence goes on from JAJOZX010000383.1 coordinate 420,549, forward strand.
TTTGGGTCGTGACGACTCGAGTTGCGTGTTTACTTCACATTGGCAGAATGGGAGCCCCGCACACTGCAGCGATCGCGACGCGATTCCCCAGAATCCTGCGTGCGACCGGCCGCCGAACTTTGCCTGATAAAATCAAACGAAACGTGGATGCTACTTCCCTAAGTTATGACGTGCCGTTCATGTATTGAATTTCATACGACTTTCTACTTTAAATATATTTCCCATAAAGGTAAAAATTAAAAAGTATGATAGAGTATGTTAAAATTAACACAGCAAATAATAATAACTGAGCAAATGTTTCCCAGAAAGTTCACAAATATTGACAAGTGTTACTAAATTCATTATCAGAACTGAAAATGCATCAGTGATGTTGGTATGTGTCTCAATCCCCCCCCCCCCCAAAAAAATATATATACACAGTGGTGGGCACGCGCAACAATTTTTGTAGCGCCGCAACCGCAACAATTTTTGTAGCGCCGCAACCGCAACCGCAACTCTGCTGAAATAGTTGCGCCGCACGCGCAAGCGCAACCCTTTTCAAAAAGTTGCGCCGCAAGCGCAAGCGCAACCAAAAATGTTGCGCCGCAAGTTGCGCCGCAACTTTTTGCGGCGCAACTGCCCACCTTTGCATTTAACGTATATCTGCAGTGGTGGGCACGCGCAACAATTTTTGTAGCGCCGCAACCGCAACCGCAACTCTGCTGAAATAGTTGCGCCGCACGCGCAAGCGCAACCCTTTTCAAAAAGTTGCGCCGCAAGCGCAAGCGCAACCAAAAATGTTGCGCCGCAAGTTGCGCCGCAACTTTTTGCGGCGCAACTGCCCACCTTTGTATATACATATCGATCAAATGCCGTAATTCTACTACATACGCGCAGAAACCAATGCCCCAAGGGGGCACTCCCGCATGCCGTAAATTATATACATTTTAACTGCAAACACGCAGTATATATATATATATAGGGTGGGCCGTAAGTTTCCATACATAGGAAAAATAAAAAAAAATTTATGGACAACCATTTTTATTTATATAATATGCTCTACATGGTTGCCATTGTTTTGAAAACACATTTCAATACGTGTTCCCCACTGTTGATGAACACGCATTAGCACAGTTGACGTTATGCTTGTAATGGCGTTGGTGATACGTTCCTTTAGATGATTTATGTCTCGTATCTTTTCCTGATACACCATGGCCTTCAAGTGCCCCCAAAGATAGAAATCAAGGGGGTGAGATCTGGGGATCTGGGAGGCCACTCCACAGGACCATTCAATTCGTTGCTCTTTCGTCAAACGCATATTCTTAGGGTATCTGAAACATAAAAACAAACGTTTAATTTTCCTATGTATGGAAATTACGGCCCACCCTGTGTATATATATATATATATATATATATAATATATATATATAATATATATATATATATGGATGAATTTCACAATTAAACGTGAAATGAATGAATGATGCAAATCCACAAGGAAAACAGAAAAATGATTCCAAGGCCTTTCGTGTATTCAGAAGTATTCCCTGACGAGGTGTACTTCTGAATTTTTAAAGACCTTGGAATCATTTTTCTTTTTCCTTGTGGGTTTGCATTTTATATATATCTATATATATATATATATATATACACACACACAACTTTAGTTAACCTTTGGTTAGCTTCCGCCCGAATTGTTCATTCTGACGAAGGTCAAGCTTTTCACTCCACCTTAGACCTATAGTTTAACATGGAATCCGAACCACGCCCCATCAGCAGCCCAGCGTCTTAACCACTAGGCCACCTAGGGTACCCATTTATCTACCAACCACTTTCTTTATTGTGTGGAAGGATGAACAGCTGGGTTTTGCTTCGCGCCGGCTGCCGTCGGGTCTCGAACCCGGGGCCGATGGTTTCGTAGTCAGCGACGCTAACCACTACACCACCGAGGTGTGTGTATATATATATATATATATATATATACGGTGGCGCAAAAGTCGCGCATCATAGGAATTTTCAGTGTTGATTATAATATATTATTTTATTTCTTTTAGGTAGGGGATGGCGGCGAAATTAAGAATAGACGAGAGGGTGAACTTGGTTTTAATGCATGGAATATCAGGTACTACAAATCGATGATGGTACACAATTTAAATTCATCGATTTGTTATACCTGGTATGCCATACCTTAAAACCAAGCTCACCCTCGCGTCTATTGTTAGTTTTGCAGCCATCCCCTACCTAAAAGAAAAATAATAATATATTATAATCAACACTGAAAATTCCTATGATGCGCGACTTTTGCGCCACCCTTATATATATATATATATATATATATATATATATATATATATATATATAAAATTCTCCCCCCCCCCCCCTTACTGACTGTCTTCAATCCTTCTCCCTTTGCTGCAATGTTGCCCCACTCTCTCTTTACTCTCGCTATTATAACGGATAATGCTCTTCTGAACTCTAACTGCATGCCTCCTCCTTTAAGGGGATTACGCAGTACCCGACTTTCGACACATTCTCATTCCTTTCCTGTCCAACTCTCTAACGCAAGGGTTAATCGATAGTGTTAATCTCTCATCTACTCAACCGGTCAACTCTGGCACAATCTTCCTCAATCCATCTTTCCCCCTGTCTACGACTTTCAGTCTTTCAAACGCGGATTGTCCAGGCATCTCGAAAACCTTGGACCTTGACTTTGGCTCTCTTCATCCTCTATATGATGGGGGGGGGGGGCACTTTCGCGGGTATTCGCCCTTGGCCCCTCCTTCCTGCCTAAATAAAAATATGTATAGGGTTGGTAAAAGTAAATAGACACCATGATCGTTTCATCAAGAACGAATGGCAAAGCTGATCAATGGAATACCAGAACGTGTGTGTCAGCTTTACATAATGGAAGGGGTAAAAGCAACACGATTCTAAATATATTCATTCAGTAAATCCGTTATTATTTATTAACTTTTATTATCAAATAAAAAACGATGAAAACTAAAGGTGTCTATGTCATTTGTAAGTCCCTCTGTGTATATATATATATTTTATATTGTATATTCTGTCCATTGCCTTCCCCTTTCAGGCCCTGACGAAATACGCGTTAAATACACGAATGGCTTTCAAATCGCTTTTTAGTTTTTCGTGTGGGTGTGCATCATTTATTAATTTTGTGTGTTTAATTGCGAAATTCATCTCGTGTGTGTGTGTGTGTATATATACATATATACACCTTTGGTAACCTTTGGTTAGCTTCCGCCCGAATTGTTCATTCTGACGAAGGTCAAGCTTTTCACTCCACCTTAAACCTACAGTTTAACGTGGAATCCGAACCACGCCCCATCAGCAGCCCAGTGTCTTAACCACTAGGCCACCTAGGGTACCCATTTATCTACCAACCACTTTCTTTATTGTGTGGAAGGATGAACAGCTGGGTTTTGCTGCGCGCCGGCTGCCGTCGGGTCTCGAACCCGGGGCCGATGGTTTCGTAGTCAACGACGCTAACCACTACACCACCGAGGCGCATATAATGCAAACCCACAAAGAAAAGGAAAAATGATCCCAAGGTCTTTCGTGTAATCAGAAGTACACTTCGTCAGGGAGGTGACGAGGTGTACTTGTCAATACACGAAAGGTCTTGGAATCATTTTTCCTTTTCCTTGTGGGTTTGCATCATTCATTCATTTCACGTGTTTAATTGTGAAATTCATCCCATATATAATTATATACACACACACAGGGTGTTTCAGGAGGAAAGGTCAATACTTCGGGAGGTGATAGTATCGGTTATTGTGAGAAAAAAAGTTCATATGAACGTGTGTCCATTCTGAATGGTTACGGAGATAGAGCTTTTGAATCTACAAATACAAAAGCATTGTTAATGGTAATCAAGAAAGAGAAACCAATTACTGTTTCTAACATTTAATGTTAAACATTGGCATTTTGAATTGTATCAGATACAGAAATGACAAATTTGTTACAGTTTACAATACGTTTTCGAAAATCCCACCGTCAACCTCAATGCACTTTGCAACTCGTGTGCGAAGATCGCGTGTTGTTCGTCTGAGTTGATCTTGACGTTCCTTTATGCGGGCAGCAGCATCCAAAATGCGCGCGAGCAATTCGTCTCGTACCTTTCTTTTGTAAACTTGACTTTTCATCCACTCCCACAAACAATAATCTAACGGAGAGAGGTCTGGAGACCTTGGTGGCCATTGAATGGGACCACCGCGGCCGATCCATCGACCAGGGAAAGTTTGATTTAGGTATTGCATCACCAGACAAGTAGAATGTGGAGGAGCTCCGTCATGCTGAAAGTACATACCAGCGCGTGTAGCCAAAGGAACATCCTCCAATAGTCCTGGCAATTCATTTTGCAGAAATTCTAGGTAACTTTGCCCTGTAAGACGATTCTCTAAAGTAACAGGGCCAATCAGCTGATCATCGATGATACCGCACCACACATTGGCAGAGAAGCGATGTTGAAAATTTGTTTCCACAGTGGCATTTGGATTTTCGTCTGACCACCGATGAGAGTTACGAGTGTTGTTGATACCGTCACGGGTGAAAGTAGCTTCATCGGTGAACAGTATTAATCGAAGCAATCGACGATTAGCATTTACCCAATGACAAAATTCCAGTCGCATGGCAGCGTCTCCTGGTTGAAGGTGTTGTACACGCTGTACATGATATGGATGCAAGCCTTCCTCACGTAATGTTCACCATACTCTTGTGTGTGGTACACCGAGACGTGTAGAAATTCTTCGTGAGCTAGTAGTAGGACTACGCTCTACCAACTGAAGAATGTTTTCCATTTCATCCACATCTTGTTGACCTTCACGTTCAGATGAAACATGAGCGCTGGGAAGTGTACCAATTTCACGCAATGTGTTGAAAACCTTGGTAAACACTCTTCGATCCGGAATTCTGCGGTTCGGAAACCGTCGACGGTATTCTGCAACAGCAGCTGTTGCACTTCCATCGCAAAAACCGTAGACATACACCATATCTGCATATTCGGCATGTGTGAAGGTGTGTGGCATTCTTAACACTGCTTCAAACACCAAACAATGTTACTCACAACAGTCAGCTGTCGATTGGCTTATGTTACATGCTTATATTACAGCTTACATGGTTCAAGGTTATAGGGGAGGGAAGGGGGAGGAAGAGCTGCGCGCGTATCAGATTCAAACAGCTCTATCTCCGTAACCATTCAGAATTAGACACATGTTCATGTGAACTTTTTTTTTTCACAATGACCGATACTATCACCTCCCGAAGTATTGATTTTTCCTCCTGAAACACCCTGTATATATATATATATATATTATATATATATATATATATATATAATATATATTTTGTGAATTCTATAATTAAACACGTGAATAAATAAATGATACATATATTGATCATGGGGGGAGGGGGAGATTCAACGGGTTCACAGCATCCTAACCAGCGTCCAGAGAGTCTGCCTCCCAAAAACGTCCTGACACTTTGATTGCCGAACTGATATGACTGATGAAAGACAGCTGCAGCTATTATCAGGTCATTGTAAAGTGCCATCTGATGGCTCTCTACAGAAACAAATATCAGCACTGTCGGTACATATGTAGCGGTGTTACCAACAATTTAAATGTGTATACATTTTGAGGAGCGAACGTTTGGTGGCAGCAGATCGCCTAACGCTGGATAGGGCGACGTGAAAACTTTAATTACCCACAAGATCTACGGATCTTACGCCCCTCGATTTTTAATTTTGGGGTATACTGAAGAACATCGTTTACGTTAGTAAACCAACTTTCTCGCAAGACCTTTGTCAATGCATTGTCAACGCCTGCTTTACAATTTCATCTGAAACGAGCAGATTATGTGTGTCGTTCTGTTGTTTCCCGATGTCAAGCGTATGACCGCATGCAAATGAAGAACATTTTAATAAACACTCGCTCTAATGTAGATTGTAAGTTGTGTTTTGGCTTCTTGTAACGCAATAAACACAATAACACCTGTTCGGGAACCACCTGCATTCGACCCCACCACAGCATCAGACCTCATTTGAGGGATTTGATGCAGGAGAAAGTTGTCTTCTAATCTTATCCTGGCCTCCGCAACCATCTACCATGGCTGATCAATGACTTTGCCCAAGAACCTGTTTAGTTAATTCTTGAACATATTTAGGCTGAAGGTTTCTCAGTACTTCTGACAGTGAGTTAAAGAGTTTTAGACCTCGTATTTTAAGGGAATTTTTCACCTTCGTTTCCATGGTTCCCAATTTTGCCGGAGTTGGAATAGTACAAAATATACCCGTTTCCACATTCCAGTATTTTTATTTAATTTCTAAAATTTGAGACAGAAACCCCAATTAAATTATTTTCCATATGTATATTATTGTGTCTCGCTCATATCTTCTTTCCGCGGAACAGTGTTTCAGGAAATGTAATAGTGACCCACAAATTTCATTTTTCATTTCTTTTATCTTAGACGTGTAAGAATCTTTTCTACCATTTTTATGTTTGCAATATCTCGTTTTCTGTATGGGTTTGTGAGAACTGAGCAGTATTCAATTATCGGTAGGACTAAACTCTTTCCTATATATTTTACTGTTTGTTTTCGTTGTCTAAAGAGCGTTCTGATTTTTTTTATATTGATGTAATATTGATGTAATAATGATGCAACACTATGTTGATAAAATACTATAAAGTGCAATCGGGATTTACAAAATATATTTTTCTAAAAGGTGAAGCTATAATATTGTTTCTACAGGGTGGGCCGTAAGTTTCCATACATAGGAAAAATAAACATTTTTTTATGGACAACCATTTTTATTTATATAATATGCTCTACATGGTTGCCATTGTTTTGAAAACACATTTCAATACGTGTTCCCCACTGTTGATGAACACGCATTAGCACAGTTGACGTTATGCTTGTAATGGCGTTGGTGATACGTTCCTTTAGATGATTTATGTCTCATATCTTTTCCTGATACACCATGGCCTTCAAGTGCCCCCAAAGATAGAAATCAAGGGGGGTGAGATCTGGGGATCTGGGAGGCCACTCCACAGGACCACGCCGACCAATCCAAGCATCCGGAAACTGCTGCTGATCCAAATACCGACGCACGTGAAGACCATAATGAGGTGGAGCTCCATCTTGCTGGAAGTAAACTGGGAAGTTACCTTCCTCGTTTAGCAGGGATGGGAAAATCTCTTCTTGCAACATGTTAAGATACCTTTCGGCATTAAGATTTCCACTGACAAAAATTGGTCCAATAATTCTGTCACCCCATATCCCGGCCCACACCATCACTTTACCGGCACCTTGCATCTTCGTCGGACTCAGCCAGTTAGGGTTAGCATTACTCCAATAACGTATGTTTTGCCGATTAACCTCTCTATTGACGTAAAAATTTGCTTCATCAGTAAACAAGATCTTACGTCAAACGCATATTCTTAGGGTATCTGAAACATAAAAACAAACGTTTAATTTTTCCTATGTATGGAAACTTACGGCCCACCCTGTATATTTACTGAATAATGAATTTACATCAGTACCCAGTTTGAACCCCATTTCGATATTGATATCGAAATTTGCGTTATTTAATTTGCTAATTGGAAACTGCCAAGGCTGTCGTTGATTCATCATTATATCCATATTAGTGTCCTACTTGGATATATATATATATATATCTGTCTTCTTATTGATCACTTGCGTCGTGCGTCAACCAATCACCGACATTTTACACAACGCGTCCAATACATTGGAAACGTTGTATTTTTGAGTAGGCAAGGACTCAGCAGTTTCTTCACCCCACTCAGTCGCTGTCTCTATACAGGGCCGCCGAGAGGGCGGGGAAGCCGGGATAAATCCCCGGGCCCGGACCTCTAGGGGGCCCGGAAAGAGGGGGGATAAAATTTAAAAATATTAATAAAGCAATTGATTAAATAACAGAGAGGAAATATAATTAATGAACATACATACATTTTATAGAGATTATCATAGTCAAACTGAAACGGATAAAATATTATCTGCGGTCCACCAATGCCCAAAACCGACTGACAGATCTGGGAACCGTTGTAATTGAAAGCCAATTAGCTCGTACTTTAAATTTCATCAGAATCATTTACCACTTTGCTAGAGAGAAGGCAAAGAAAATACACTTCTAATTATGAAAATCTTTCAGTAAACAATTGTCTTGCCTGCATGGACTGGTACTGCATTTGTAAATTGTATGGTGATACAATTAATATAATTGATTCGAAAAATAAAATGATCATTTCTTCTGAGTTGTTTATTCATACTGTACGTTTTGAATAGTGACTTGGACATATAATCAGTTTGCTTGTTATGTACACAAGAAACATTCATAATAAAATACTGAGTAAACAAGGGGGCCCATATACCAATCCTTCCCCGGGACCCGTGACAGCTCTCGGCGGTCCTGTCTCTATGCAAGAGAGTCGTCCGTTCCTGTATAGAGTACGCTTCTCACGTGTTGGGTGGCTCAACCCACACAGTTCTACTTGACTGGGTGGAATCAAAGGCTTTTCGTCTCATCAGTTCCCCGCCTCTTACTCACTGTCTTCAATCCTTCTCTCTTCGCCGCAATGTTGCCCCACTCTCTCTTTTCTATCCCTATAAAAACGGACATTGCTCTTTTGAAATCTCTAACTGCATGCCTCCTCCTTTAAGGAGAACACACAGTACCATGACTCACAACACTACCACCAATAGCGTATAGCGTCATTGGGCAAAGTGTAACGGATCAAGAGGCACATTTCAAATTTTGTACAATTGACCTCCCTAAATTCAAAAATGAAAACAAAATTTTTTTGTGACAAGTGCAACACCTCCTTTTTCGCATGTGAAAATCGTGAAAATTGCTAGTTACCCATAACTTTTGGACACTTGCTTTCCTAGGGTTTGAGCTATCATTTGATTTCTTACAATGTACTGCTTTTCAGGAAAAATAGAAAAATTTATTTTTGGAATAAACATATACACTGTAGGTAGGTAGGTAGGTAGGTAGACCAGATAGTTTTATTTAGTAAATGATACATTAAAATCTTGTTTAGTTTTGAATGACGGCATAAAGTCACGGGATTTAAGTACTGCTCTAATGTAGCCATCTCTTGAATCCTTTCCATACACTGCCCCAGACGCTTCAGTTACCATCCTAATACAGCGTTCTACACCTTGGGAGTGACATGGTATCCGGACAACAAGGGGCTCTTCAGTGATCTTATCGAGTTGTTCGACAGAGAACTGCTTCGTGAGTGGTGGTTCCATTGTGTACTCCTCCACTGGTAGAAGTAAATCTTTCAAATTCTGAGTACTTTGTTTGATCTTTGGTGGCCGAAATTCTCTGACTTGCTGTTGAGCAGGTTTGGGAGCTCGTCGAATGGTCTTGATTAAATGATTACATCGATGGCCAATTTCCGGTTTGCTTGATCTGCATCTGCAAGCATTGCCAGTAGAACATTTTCAGGGTGAGCCCAATATGCATTTCTTTGGATCACAGGTCATGTGACAGTCTTGCTAGCTGGTGGCAGTAATCGTAGCAGCTTGATTTGCTCCAGGAAATGTTTTGGGCCATCTGTGCACTTTGGATGGCACTTGATGCTAAACCACATGGGTCCATAGTGGCACACGACAAACTGTGTGAGTGAATACAGTTCATCACTTGGCTGCACCCTCGCTACATATAGCCGACAAATTCTGCTGGCAGTTGTAACCCATCTTGCATGGGAGATTGGTCCAGGCTTCTCTCGTAGAAGATCTTCATTAATGACACCAGTCCTTATCGCTTTCACCATTCTGTAGAGGTAGGCTTGGTCACGACTCAATTCAGTAAGGTCAACATCCGGGAGAGTGTGGCCATCAGCAATACATTGAATTCCTCTAGAGGAAAGTGGCAAACTTTCACATGTGGCCAAAGCTTTGCCAATTGGTCCTTTCCATTGAGTTGCAGATTCTGTTGGGCCAATGAGTTCCTTGCACAAGTGGCGCAGTGGGAGTTCATTTAAATGCAGACTACAGATGAACCAGTGCAAAGGGCGACCCAGGCGGCACTCTAGCAGGTGTATTGCTCCACTTCTGTGCCCTGTGTTTGTGGCTGTGCTGTCGGCTCCCACTGCAATACCCATTTCTTCAATCGCATTTTGAAGTCCATCCGCAATGACAGTGCCAGTTCCTCGTTCCAGTGTCAGATGGCTCAGATAGAAGGTTCCAGGCTCTCCGACCAGCACATAGTGGTCCTTAACTTTCTTTGTGCTGTACCATTTGTTCCCCTTTTTCTCTTTGACAAGTGTCATGTCTTTCCGCCCATCAAAAATAAAGCAGTGACTTCCACATCGTGGTAAGTTACTGCTTCCTTCAGATCCAGTGGCGGCTCGTCGGTAGGCACTGCGAACTGCAGCACCCCTAAATTTTTTATTTACAATTGAAATAATCAAGAACAATATAAGGATGAGCTCACTCAATCACTTTTTCAATAAATTTTGAAACTTTTATTCATTGCTCAATGCTCATCCTTTTATTTCAGTAATTATTTCAACCCATTCTTAGAGACAGCACCCCTAGAATTTTTAGTCACGAGCCGCCACTGTTCAGATCCCTCCGTACCTTCTGCCGTGCTCTCCATACTTTGTGGTGGTCAATTACGTTTATCTGATCATCAGAACTAATGATGCCATAGTCAACCAATGTTGCAGTGCTGATAGCTGCAGCAGCCCTGTTCGATACACCATACCGGTCAGCTTCCAAAGCAACAGTGGGAATCGGTGTGATGTTGCTGTCCTCCTGGCACTATCACCCATCCACTCATCACCCAACGTTCACCAGTGGAGTCTGCTTCTGCTTGAGCTGATTCGACCACATCTGCAGAGGATGCTACCTCTTGCCGTTCCGTTTTCTTCTATTCTCTTCTTCTTGTCTTTCTTGCATCCGATCCTCTCTTGACTTCCTTCTCTCCATCATCTGAGTCACATTCGTATCCACCCGACTGATCTGCATGATCCGCGTGGTTCTCTGGTCGATCAGAAAGGCATGCTCTCGTCGTGGAACTTTCATTTCTTTTTCACAGTGGCATGCAGACAGATCATCGCATTGGCAGACAGCTATGTCAAACAATTGATTCAGGCTTTCCTCGAACTTTTTGGTTTTTGTGGCCTGCTTGCCTTGCTTCGATGCTTGTGAGCCTTTTTCCATCAGTCGGAGCAGCTTGGTCTTCACACTCTTGATTGGCTGTGATGGAATGTTAGCACGATTCCAAAGGTCAATGAGTGTTTGGCATACTCCGGAAGAATCTCCCTATGCTGGTGTACTTGTTCTCCTTCAAAAGATGAAATGCTTGCACTTGTGTACGGGTTGGAAGTTCTGACAGAGGAAGCTCTGATAGTGGAGAATCAAAGACAATGTGGCTAGCAGATCCCCGTGTTCTTTGCGTGCTCATTGTATCAGCAAAGCTCAACAAGTATCACACAGGAACACTGAAACAAAAACACAAACGTATAAATAAAAAATATATATGATTATGAGTATATATATATACAGTATAAGGCTTGGTTTATTGGTAAACAATACGTTTACCAATATATATATATAAAAATATACTGCACACACATATGTATTATGTATATAAATATCCATAGGTATATATAATACACCCTAAGACATATAACAACTTATAAACAATGTAAAACACAACAAAACAAAGAAATGTGTATAATGTATATATCACAAAACGCACCTTTCGTTAGTACCTTGGGGTTTTTGAACACCCCATCCACAGAAAAACACTTGTTTCTCTCAAGCGAGCTAGCGTAGAACTAAGAAATTCCAGGGGATGACTCACTGAGATAATTAGAAAGCTGCCAGAAGTACCATGTTAGTCAGTGTTGCCAACTGTAATTAACAAGAATTTTGTATTTTTTACATGCGAAAAAGGAGGTGTTCTGCTTGTTGCAGATATTTTTTTATTTCTTTTCTGAAATCAGCAAGGTTGATTGTACAAAACCTGAAATGTGCCTCCAGATCGCTCATGACGCTACACGCTACTGTCCGCCCCGGCACCGCTGTCGCTCAATAGAAAATTTGTATATTCATCGGGTAATGATAATTGGTGAAGGTTAGGTTAGGTTAGGTTAGGTTAGGTTAGGTTATATTATATAAATAAAATATTATATAAATATAATTAGTTATTATTTTTAATGGTTCTTCTTAGTGTTTTTAATTTCCTTCAGTACCAATTAAAGAAAGATTAATAAATTATACAAACATTATTTGGCAACGGTGCATTCGGAGTTGAGTTGGCGGCGATGAGTTGGCGGTGATGAATCATACCCTACCCTTCCGTGAGGAATGCAAAGTCTGCTCTGGTTTCTTGCATGAGTCCTTTCTGGTATGTGACTTTATCCAGGGAATGGGTTAGTTTAACGCCCTGAATATTGGCTAGGATTATTTTTATTTTTCGCTCTCAATTTTCCCTTTACGTAATTCAGATTCGTTTTCCAAAATGGTGGTGCATATTTCGTTGCCTCGTGAGCCTCCGAGAACTTCCCTCTCTTTATCTGTTTCGAAATCTGTTGTCCCGATATTGCGCGTAATGTCTTTCTGTATGCTTTCGGTACGGCTCTCGGATCCTTGTATTTATCAGTTGGCTTTGTATTTGTTGGATGGTGAATAGTTGTATTGCGTCGGCTACGTCTAAAACATTGGTAGCCCTCTTTGTTGCTCGTTTTGCGTGCTCACCTGTCGCGTTCCTTTGATGGTGGTGGTGGTAACGGCATTTTTGTCCGTATTTGCATCTCCCATACCTTGCATAGGTTTTACAGATAGTAAAGTGGTGGAACTTGCATTTGTTTTCAAATCTACAATATCCATTTGTGTAATGAAAGTTACATAAAGTGGGATGTGCGGAGATGTATTGACCATCCTCGTATCTGCAAATACCCTTTTGCCTAATATTTACATATGCCATTTTCCACGTTTTTAGTTTTTGTCGTCTGTTTATTTTCTACGTTTTTGGTTTTTGTCGTCTTTTTATCATTATCTTCGTTTGGCAGTTTTACCAAATTACACATTGACCTTGTCTCTTTTCTTTCTTTAACAATAATGTCTTCTTTCCGTGTTATATTTTCATTCGTTTCTCTCATCCACACCGTTTTGCTTCGAGATATTTCGGTCTTCTTTTTCCCCTATTATTCTGTCCCTTTCTTTCGTATTCGTATTCGTAATTTCTTTAAATACCACCAATGAGTTTACAGTCTGTGTACATGCGTCACACGGAAATCTGATCCCATGATTTGTTTGGCGTTCGACACGAGAGATATTTTCCTATCATCCAAATTCATACGGATAAAGTCGTGCAATATTTGACAGAAATCACACCCTCATTGACACATTTTCAGTCGTTTCTAAATTACAAAAGTTGCAAATTAGGTGAGAATTTAAACCCATGGCAGTGTTATTACCGTAGTCACTCAAAACAGACACACACACACAATTTTTTTTTCCTTTCTTTCGCTGGGTGTCGGTCACGAGGGTTTCGAGGGTTTGGGTTTTATGACCTTTTTCCTGCATTGCTCCAAACTTTTCTCAAATGCCTACTGTGTTTCGATCGAATATGTATTTTAACTTGTGATAATATGTGTAAACTACAGTATATTGCACTTTCTTATATTCAATGAATTTTACTTTATAATTTATATGCACGGATTCACTGATACTTTATACCAGGGGTGGGGAACCTTTTTTCATTGGAAGGCCGCATTTCATTTAACCAAGACCCTATTAGGCCGCATGCTGAGAATTTAACATATACAGTACAACAAAATGTCATATTTTAGTCTACAATCTACATATTTATTAATTTTAAATCAAACTTGATAATACGTGAGGGCTTTTATAATAAATAAAAAATTCAGCAAGTGCACATTTTTTGGGGGGGAATAATTAACAATAGAACTAATATTAAGTGAAAAATGATATTAAGTGAAATGATGTTAATATTAAGTGAAAAGTGATAAACCATTTAATGACTTTTTTGTGACTGCTTATTGCGGGACAGGAGTCGTACATTTGGTTCCAACATCGTTGACCGTAGTTTTAGTTGGTCCTACAGGTGAATATTCGTCATCTGAGATCTCAAGCGCGTTTTGATTTGAGTCACATATGAAAACGTTGATTCACAACAGTAGGTTGTGCCGAAAGAAGGCAACATTCGACGAGCATGTTGGCGCAGACGTGGGTATTCAACGCCACTTTTCCATATTTCAACAGGATCCTTCTTAGTATCAATAGAGACTTAAGGATATTATCTTCTAATAGCTCAATCAACTCCATCTGTAAATCTTCAGGTGCTTTGGAGACACCAACCAGGTGTGGTTGGAAAGCTAGTTTCAGTGTGAAGTCATGTTTCTCAAAATCTTCAAATCTTTCATCGTATTCTTCAATCAGGGAGTCTAGGACAGCTGTGTATTCTTTCACATCGCATTCCGTTAATGATTTGCTTGTATCTTCTTCATCAATTACCTTTGCCAGTTCAGGGAAGTGTTCAGCTGAAAGTTCCGATCGGGTAAGGATAGTTTTGAAAAAGCGCAGCTTCCTCCGAAAAGCCTGGATTTTTTGCCCCATTTCATATATGGATTTAGTTTTACCTTGCAAAGAAATATTCAGGTAATTTTGCTTGACATTACGTCACACAAAAATGCAGCATTTCTGCAGAAATCCTTTTTTGACAATTCACATGGTTCATTGAGTTCCTCAGAAAATCTTGTGATTTGTTTTTGCAAAGACAAAAGTTTTTCAAAGACTTGCCCTTGTGACAATCAGCGCACTTTAAAATGATACGGAAGATCCACACTGAATGTTTCATCATCAAGCATAAGCATATTGCGAAACGCGATGTTGTGATGCATTTGCTCTAATGTAGTTCACAATACGTATAACTTTACTTAATATGTCACTTAAAACAGTAGATTTGGCACAGAGATTCTGTTGATGCCAAATACAGTGAAAGGAAATCAAGCTATCTGGATTTGGCAGTTCTTTTTGTAGTAGCGCAACAAATCCGGCACATTTTCCTCTCATGGAAGGTGCACCATCTGTGCATACATTTACTAAATTACATAAATTCAGTTTCGCTTCACGGCATTTTTCTTTGAAGAGAGACAAGACGTCAATTCCACGTGTCTTTCCCGTAAGGGTACCCAAAGCCAGTAACTCCTCGTAGCATTGAAAATCTGCAATTATAACACGAATAAAAAATGACACTTGCGCTGAGTCAGTAATATCAGTGGACTCATCCAAGGTAATCGAATAATAAGTATTTTCGCTTTGGCATATTGTATGAAGTTGTTCAGTTACATTGAGGGCTAATTCATGTTGCCGATCAGTTATGGTCCTCCTTCTTGAAAGAGGTAGTTGTTTGTATTTGTTAACCTTGTCTGAATCTAAAGGGGCTACAACTTCAACAATGCATTCTTTTATGATTTCCACATCACTATATGGCTTACCTCTTTTTCCAAGTATATATGCTACTTTATAAGTTGCTTCAGTGATTTCAGTCCCTAGGCCTGACATCGTTTTAAATACTTGCTGCTTTTGAAGTTTCATCTTCGTAAGTGCAAACTTTCGGGGTTCTTCTTCCAATATAGCATACTTGTGGTTCTTATGAGTTGCATAATGCTGATATGCATTGTGTTTCTTCACTGTTGCAATTATGGAGTTGCAGAGCAAACACATCATTTTATCTTTCTCAGTAACTATGAAATACTGCAGTTTCCATTCTTCATGGAATACTCTGTTCTCTTCCTTTAATTTTCTTTTCACAGTTTTTGACATGATTAGGGTACCAGAAGATTTTTAAATAAAAATGGTACACGAATTGATCAAAGATTTACAGTTTTAAAGGAAGCAAGCGTGCGTGTCACTATCGGAGAATCGTCAGTAACTGTCATCCAATCAGCCAGTCGAGTTGATCGTTGATAGGTAAGGGCGTAAGCCGTAAGGCAACTCTTCCAATTTCAACTGGCAACGTTGCCATATTTCCTATTGTTCAAGCCATAAAGAAGGCTTGTATGTGTAAGAAGCAGTGAAGCTGAAACCATGATCTAATGAAATAGCCTAAAGCCCTAAAGGGGTATCAGTTGCTGTCCATTATCGTACAGTATGAATTCTGAATGTCAAATAGGCAGAAGGTCGCAACTAGTACCCCAAAAGGCCGCAGGTTCCCCACCCCTGCTTTATACACTTTCGGATGCAGATAGAATACACCTTCGAGAAGTTACTCCCTTCTTATATACAGGGTGGGCGGAAAGTAGCTCCCTATTTTGGATTGGTAAAAAAATACGTATATTATCAATTTATTTCAGAAGAAATAATATGAAAAGGTAGGCATACATGGTAGGTTTTCTCTAAAATTCAATGTGGGCTCCAACTCTTTACACCAGCTTCTGGAGCCGCCCAGGAATGGCGTCCACTGACTTTAGCAGGAACTCCGGCGGGATGGAGGACATGACTTCCCGAATTCGGTCCTCCAGTTCTTCCAATGTCCTCGGTTTGGTGCGGTAGACTTCTTCATTTACCCACCCCCAAAGATATTTATGCAAGATGGCGCCCCTCCGCACTTCGCTCTTGTTGTCCGTGAGTGGCTGGATGCCCACTTCCCTGGGCGTTGGATGGGTCGTCGTGGTCCACATCAATGGCCAGCCAGGAGCCCCGACTTGACACCGTGCGACTTCTTTCTTTGGGGGTGGGTAAAGGAAGAAGTCTACCGCACCAAACCGAGGACATTGGAAGAACTGGAGGACCGAATTCAGGAAGTCATGTCCTCCATCCCGCCGGAGTTCCTGCTAAAGTCAGTGGACGCCATTCCTGGGCGGCTCCAGAAGCTGGTGTAAAGAGTTGGAGCCCACATTGAATTTTAGAGAAAACCTACCATGTATGCCTACCTTTTCATATTATTTCTTCTGAAATAAATGGCTAATATATGTATTTTTTTACCAATCCAAAATAGGGAGCTACTTTCCGCCCACCCTGTATATACTAGGTGAGGTACCCGGCGTTGCCCGGGTTAATTGAATGCCCGGTTAGGTGAACTGAAGGCCAGGTTAGGTCAACTGAATGCCTCCCAAAACCCCTCACCCCCCCTTTATGCAACTTGGGGGCTAACCCCCTCCCCCATTACTCCCACCCCTCCCCATTACCCCACTCCTCTCCCCCACTTACCCCAACCCACACCGTTCCACCATTACTGGCCGGGATAAATTTCACAAACAGACAAACAGACAAACAGACAGGCTAAACTACAGAAAAGAACGCAGCCGTGAAAATTTTGAGCTTCACATTGTGTCAAGATTTCTGAATCTGATCAGATATCCCCCAAAACCCTCCTGACCAAATAATTGAACTCCCAATTACTGTCGGTTCAATTATTTGGTCAATAAAAGTATAGAAAAGAACACAGTCATGAAAATCTTGAGCTTCACATTGCCGCCCGTAATACAAACAGACAAACAGAGAGGCTGACCGACTCTGTGTTGACATTCTTCATCCCATAAGAGGTTCCCATGCCAAATTTGGTAACTCTAGGTCAAACGGTTTGCGCTTGCATAAAGGACAGACAGACAGACAGAAAGGCGAAAATATATAATAAGAAATATATATATATATATATATTATATATATATATATATATATATATATATATTTAAGTTCGGGAAGAACCGATTCGCCTCTATTTAAAAGGGCATATCTCGGCGGAAAAACAAAGAAAAAGTGAGAGGAAAAAGAGGAAAAAGAAAGGGTGGAGGGGACAGTCGAAGTGGAAAAAGACCAAGGATGACAAGGACTGTAAGGTCGAGCCCCATCATCCTTGGGTGCTAGGGCCGGGAGGACGCACGTGAAACCTCCTGGAACAAGCACGTACAAACGAGCACAAAGAGCACTCAAGCGCACGAGCTTAGAACCCCCTTGCGGGGAATATATATATTATATATATATATATATATATATATATATATATATATATATCACATTACAGAAGGAATTACTTGCGCTCTGAGAAACTACTTTGCTATTTTAATCCAAACCTGTGCCACATAAGCTCCAGCCCATCACGTACTTAAAATTACAACATTACCTTGCTAATGTAGTAATTTGAACTGAATATTTTGGACGTTCGTTAATTTCAGAAATACCGAAGTGATATAGTAATAATCTCCATTACTTAATGGGCTGGATCTTATTTAACATCATTTCGAGATAAAATAACTTAAAAATAGGTTTTAAAGCACAGTATTAAATAGTCGTACGAATGAAGCAGGAAAAAAAATTTCTGTCATTTTTAGTTTCTTTATAGAAATGACGGTCAGATAAATAGAAGCTCACTTTTACGCACAATAATGATGATGACATCTTTTACGCACAATAATGATAATGACATCTTTTACGCACAATAATGATGATGACATCTTTTACGCACGATAATGATGATGATATCTTTTACCCACAATAATGATGATGATATCTTTTACGCACAATAATGATGATGATATCTTTTACGTACAATAATGATGATGATGACATCTTTTACGCACATTTACGAAAAGGTTTTCCTTCAAAAATAATAATTTAAGAATTGTCATTCTTTGAAAAATAACTTAATGGTACGTCTTCGCTTTTTATATGATTGGTTTACAAATGCAGTAAAACGGTTCAATAACGACACTCCACTATAACGAAACCTCTCTTTACCGAACACTTTGGGCATTTCGATAAACCTCTTTATCGAAAACATTTCATTATAACAAGTGTTTTCGCTAACTTAGCCTGAGCTGCACGTGTTCGTCTCTACCGCCATTTCCCGATTTCCCCATGACTAAAAGTTGATGCGTAATTGCCTGGACTGTTTCTCCCCTCACGAAGAAGTATTTGGCACCTGGGGCGGATCCTTCCTTTGGTCCCCCCCCCCCTAAATAATTTTAAAATTTAAACACAGAAAAATATATTATGTTTGCGAGTAGATTTTTAAATAAACGTACAGTACTGTCATAAGCAAATTGGAAATAAGAAAAAATACAGGACATTAAAAATTCAGTGAACAGGTAATACTGCATTTTATTTTATACAAAAACACAGGTAATCCAGTCTCAACGCTCAGCCTATTCTTCAAGGTAAATAGAGGGATTCACAGTCTCTGCTTTCGAGCCTTAATTTCTGCAAATTGATCAAGACCTCATCAAAATTCACCTTTGCATATTCATGTTCAATTGAAAGTAAAGCCAGATTTGTCAATCTTGTCTGACTCATGGTCGAGCGAAAGAAATTTCTTATCAATTTCAATTGGAAAACTTCTTTCACATGAAGCAATAGACATACAGACAGTCAAAAAGAATCTCAAACACAGTGACAAGCTTGGCAAAGATTCACAAAAATCCCATTTCACAATAAACTCCAGAAACTGCGATGCTGTCCATTTCTTTGCCTCTTCAACGCTGATTTTGGCAGCTTCCAAATGCCTCCGAAGTCGTCCAATTTCCACACTATCTTCATCAGAGAATTCATCGAAAATCTGAGTCAAATTTGGAATATACTTCCAAAGTTCTTCTTCTGTTGCAACCACCAAAGTGTTTGGCTGAATAACAGCGAAGATTGACAGAATTTGATCCATTGCCTTAGAACGAATCTCCAATTCTTGATGAAAGCGATCAAGACATTCAAAAATAGCCCTTTTTACTTCCTCTGGCAATGTGAGACCAAGCATCCTTTGCCATCTCTCCTGGCATCCTTTTTCGGAGCTTTACTCTCCCTCTTCTCTCCATAGAAATGTCCATTTCCTCACACTTTGTAGTTGCATAATGAATGGCCCTCTCCACAAGTTCATTGCGCTGATCTTCAAGAAACAGTTTTAGAGCTTGGAGCTTCACAATGTACTTTTCAAGGCTGATTCCAACTGTTTGCAAATACTTTTGTGTGAGATTAATTTCTTCCAGGACTTCACACCAGAAAGAAAGGTAACTCAAAAAAGAGAAATCACATACAACAGACAGCAACAATTGTAAAATTGTTTAACTTGACTAAGCCAATAAGCATTAGTACTAATTCAATATAGAATAGTACTGTAGTTGTTGATGTAAATCTGAAACGGTGTTTACTATCATACAGCATATTAAGCATGTAAGCATTAACACATCTCTATGCAGTCACATCATCACCCTCTCTGTCTTAACATCACCATGTAGTTGCATTAAAAAAATCATGCAATCATATCACCACCACCATCGTAAGATCACCACATAGTCATCATAAAAAACTCACTCAGTCATACACATCATCGTTACTTCAGTAGTCATGGTTGTAGGAAAAAAGTAAAGTCTAAAGTTTAGTGCAAAGTGTGACTTTCCTGTGCCTTTTTACTGATAACCAGTAGTCAAGGGACCACCATTCATAAACATGAGTTTCTATAACATCACGACGATACATTTATTATAACATCACGACGATGTATTTACCGGGTATTATATCATCACGACGATGCATTTATAAACACTTAAACATCACTATGATACCACATTGTCAAAAATTACTGGACACTGGTATAAGTACCATGATATTGTTATAAACACCAGCACTTTATGCTTTATCATAATTATTTAATGAAACATACCTCATGTATGTGGAGTCACAGTGTCAAGTGAACAAGACGGAATGTCCGTTGCAGCCAGCTGGCTATGCTCAACAAACTGATGACTAAAACGTCAACAAACATTCGCCTTTCGATGTAATTTTTATCAAATATTTAAGTTTTCGTTTGTAAATTTTGTATTGCCAATAAAAATAAAAATTTATTTTATAGTCGAAATTAACATTAAGCTGTTGTAATAGTTTGAACATTTAAATTTTTTTTTTCTTACTTTGGCGAATTTTTCATTTGGTTTGAAAACTTGTACTGGTATTTCAACTCTCCCGATGGCACTCCCCTCCTGGCTGTCACCCGGGGCGGACCGCCCCCTCGTATCCCCCTTAGTCCGCCACTGCTTTAAAGTAATGCATTTAATATACTTTATATACAGTACTATATAAGTATGTATAAATAACTAATGAGGGTCGAAATAGGTCATTAAAATATACACTACAATATCGGCACAGGAAAACCGCTTTATAACGAACTACCGCTCTACAACGACGGACATTTGCTTATATATTTCGTTACAGAGAGGTTTTGCAATACACTGGTTTTCCAAATTCGCCTCTTTCACACACACACACACACACACACACACACACACACACACACACACACACACACAATAATAATAATAATAATAATATGAAAAAGTAATTCCAGTTCTACACTGTCTTCAGAGTTCATATAACAGATGATGCAGGAACGGAAGGAATCTTAGTTAAAAATTATATTTAATAATCTGGAGTATCTCTCAACGAAATGAAGCCTAATACATTTTGCCCTTCTGAATAAATAAAGTCTTGTTTGTTCGTCTGTTTTATTAAAAGACAAAGATAATTTGTAAGCTATATAGCGATGTTGTTATGTTTCTCAGACTCCACACATATATATATATATATATATATATGGAGCGTTATAAAAACATTATATATATATAGCTGAGCGTTCATCGTAGCCATTAGTATTATTGTACTTTTCAGTAGAACACATCAAACATAATGATATACATTAGTAAGGTAGGCCATAGCGCTTCGGAAAGTAGGTTTGCATTTTCTTTTACTACCGCTGTTGTAAAGATATGAAACATATATAGAGGTTTACCTCAAAACTAAAGCTATAATAGAATTATAAAATAGCAGAAATAAAACAAAAACAAAAACAAGAAATTTAAAATATCGTTTCCATAAACTGTTGCTAAAAAGAAAATAACTTTCAGTTAAATTTAATTCCTTTTCTTCATTCTCTCGTCGGTGAAGTGTAGGAAGTTAAAATTTTAGAAAAAGAAGTTTCTTTCAAATGCGAAGTAGTTGGAAATGTATTCTATTAAATATTGGTGTGTTTTTGATGAAAATTCTGAAAATAAATAGTGTTTGAAATTCAAAAATCTCCTTTAAGGCTTTTTCCTGTTTTGTACATAATTATGTTTACTAAATTCTTAATGGAATATAGAGGACAAAATTTAGAAAATAATCATAATTTTATTTGAACATAGTTACATTTGAGTCTCTTTCATTTGGTATAAAGATTAGGGTGGGGTGAAAAAATTTTCAACTATTGCTTCACTCGTAATAATGTGGATTGAAGGGTGATAAAAAAGAATATGAGAATTAAAAAATTTTCAATTCATCCTAAGTACCCCATTTTTCCACCCCCCCAAAAATGGCCGCCAGCCAGTCATTATACGCTTCATAACTCGAAAAGTACTTTTTTTACAAAAACGTTTACTGAAGCAAAAATTGTTTATTTCACATTTTCTACCTCATATAAATGTTTCAGATGTTTAATGACATTTTTTATTTTTCAGGTTTTTGTTGGATTTGGAATTGGTAATTTCTGATAATTAGTAACAAATATGGCTTCTGCTTCAAACATTAGAGCTACAAGGAGTCAATCAAAACCACATTTTATATTTGGAACCGCACAAGAGCTTTCTCTTACAACATTGCCAACAAATAAACAGGTGGGCCAATACCATGTTCTTTTAAAAGAAGCCACTTCAGTGACTTCACATAACTGATATTTTCAACAAAATTACTGAAGATATACTCTGTATTTGGAGACAAGCTTCAATTCCTGCAATAGCTGACAAATCAGTTTATATCAAATTAAAGCGGTTCATCGGCAAAGCAAACGATCTTAGCAAATCCAAAAGTAGTGTCAAAATGGAAGAACTATTCGATATCAGTGCCTGTAAATGCCCTTTTATCTCTCATCAAAACTTTGGCTGTCCTGAGAGCTGCGAAGATGTTCACATAAGATGCACCTGTCAAAGAGAACTGAAGGTACCAAAAGAAGAGCTTCTGTTTTTACAGAATCAGCGATCGACGCGTACAATGATAAAGTACTTTGATAAAGTCATGACAAAAAGAATTCAAAAAAGGCAGTCTAGGAAATTGCGGACAGAAGAAGGAATGGTTAAAAGAAGAGAAATGAAGGATTCTCATATTTTAACCGAAATAGAGTGTTTTTCAGATGTAGAGAGTACTTCCACACAATATGAATTAGACCCACATCAGAGTGAATCAGACTATGAGTCAGTTGCCATACAAGGTCAAATGAGACTTCCATTGCCTACTCTAGCGATGGAAGCTGATAGATTTGGAATTTCAGATCGAGCAGCAGTTGCTTTGGCTTCAGTTGCTTTGGCTTCAGTTGCTTTAGTTGATTATGGAGCAATCACTAAAGAAGATAGTACGCTTTTGATTGACAAGAACAAAATCCGACGGGAAATAGAGAAAATTAGAAAAGTTTGGTGATGGAGATAAAGCTAATCCTGCTATCATATCTGCTATACTTTTTGACGGAAGAAAGGACAAGACTTTGGTGAAGGTGAAGAAAGGAAAATGGTACGGAGACTCCATTAGAGAGGAACACTATGTTTTGGTGTCTGAGCCAGGAAATGAATATTTAACCCATGTAGTTCCTTCTTCTGGTAAAGCTCAAGATATAGCTGATAGTTTGTTCTCCTTCTTTCAAGAGTCAGCTATTAATGAGAGCATTCGTCTCATAGGATGTGACAGTACAAATACCAACACAGGTGCCAAGGGTGGGATCATCCACCTCATAGAAGAAAAACTAAAGAAATCGTTACAATGGAGCATTTGTATGCTGCATACAAATGAACTTTCCCTTCGACACTTATTTGAACATTTTGATGGTAAAACAAAAGGTCCAACATGTTTCACTGGAAAAATCGGAGTAGTACTGAAAGAATGTGAAAAAATGCCTGCAGTCAATTTCAAACCAATTAGAGAAGGCATTGACTTAACACACATATCAGAAGAGGTTATCGATGATCTTAGCCAAGATCAACAGTATTTGTACAAAATTATTGTGGCTATAAGAAGTGGGAATGTCCCAAAATATTTGGAAAATACAAAACCCGGACCACTGAACCATTCTCGGTGGCTGACATTAGCAAATCGTGTCTGCCGCCTATACATTGCAGAGAAAAATCCTTCATTGGCTCTTTATTCAATAATTTTCTTCATTGCTACAAATTATGAACCAAGCTGATTCGATATCAAAGTAGACCATATATATATGGAATGGACCACATCACATATTTGGAGCAATTAAAAGATTTCATCTTCTTCCAAAGGATGTTCAGAATGTAGTGAAGCCTTACATTGCTAGAAACGCAATTTTGCTCATTGCGAAAATGTTTTGATAGCAATGTTGTCAGATACATCAGAACAAAAACGAAACAGAGCAGTTGATTTCATCATGAACATTGGAACAAAGACGGAAAATGTGTCCAAAATCAGAGAATTTAAGGTTCCTGAGATAAATTTCAATGCAAACGCATGGGATGATATTATTTACTGGTCAAAAGAAATGCTGACTGAACCTCCCCTCACTATGGCGCTCACAAATATTGAACTCAATGCAATTAGGGTTAAAAAACTGTGCCTAGCCAATTATCCACTTCATTCACAAAGTGTCGAGAGGGCAATAAAACTTGTCACCGATGCGGCCTCATCTGTATATTCCCAAGAATCCCGTGATGAATTTATAAGAGCAAGAATTAGGTCTCGTTCATTGCTGTCATGTATGGAAACCAAGAAAGAAATTACTTCACTTTTTGACAATTAGCTTTTAATTAGAGACTGAAATAATTCACCAAAATTTCATAAAAGCAAACACTTCACGATTTTTGAAAAGGGATCTTTTTGGAATTGTATTGATTATATGTTTCTGCAATTGTGGTAATAAAATGTCAATAATTTCTCTCGTTGATTAGTGTTGTAGATTATAGTTTGAATATTCAAAATTATATAAGGTTATTAACTCTTATCAAGTAATATACTTCGGTCATCAAAGAATTTTTCATTTATTTAGAAAAAAGTGATTTATTTGTGATATTTACAGAGGTAAATTTTGATAAAATTTAAAATTGAGAAAATAATTTATTAAAGGGCACTTTTTAATGTACATGTTTTGTTTTGAATCATTTTTATTCAATAGTGTCTTTTAATTGGATGTATATTTTTCAAGTTATAAGCATTTATATGTTTGACTAGCGGCCATTTTGTTTTTCTCAAAAATGCGCTAGTAGGGCAAAACTGATTTTTCTTTTCTATCACTTTGTCATCAACAGAACCCAATACAGCAAATTATAGGTGAAATATATAAATATTCCACAAAGAATTGCGTTTCACCCCACCCTAATAAAGATGTTAAAACTTTATAACAGTATTAAAAAAAAAGGTTGACAGAAGTATATAGACACTTTTGGTTTTTCCATAGTTTTTGATTTGATAATAAATGTCAATAAATAATAACAGATTTATTGAATCATTATATTTATAATTGTGTTGCTCTTCCCTTTCCATTATGTAAAGGTGACACACGTTGTGGCATTCTATTAATGACCTTTGTTCTCGAGGACAATCATTGTGGTGTCTATTTACGTTTGTCAGTACTCTGTACAGTCACAATTTGAGCGACTGTGTATTCATTAATCTTAAATAGTAGAGCCTGAGTTGCGGTTGGAAAAAAATTAGCTCTGGCAGGAAGAATCTTTCACCTGAGGGGGAGTTTAAGCAGTAACAGTTGCGTAAAACAGGGTTGTACACAAATATAAAAACTTAAATCCTTTATACTAAATTTAAAAAATTCAAACTTTATTATCGTGTATTTCAATGAAATTATCATTAGTTTATAAATATTAGCATATAAATATGCAAAAGATCAAAACATTAGTGGCGCTCTTTAATTTCAAGCACTGAACTTATCTTCAAATTAGTCATTAAAGGTAGAAATATATTCAGATATTTCCCACTTTAAAGGAACTTTTTTAAAATTTTAGACTTTTTCCACTTCACCGAGGGGAGATTAGGGAGGGAATTAAATCTAATTGGATTAATATATGGCGTTATTAAGGTGTACACTTCATCGATTCTCTTTTATATGTATATATATATATATATATATCTAGTTATCTACTACGTATAGCTTAAGCTTTTACGTAAACTTTGCTGTTTTTCACATCTTTACAACAGCGGTAACGAAACGAAAATTAGACTTTTGGTTTCCAATGCGCTAATCTACGTTTTACCGAATGTGTATTTCGTTACGTTTGCCTTCGTACATTGAAAAGTATAATAATGCTAACTGATAATATGATTGGCGTTCTGCCGTAAAGAATATTTATATAATTCTTAATATAAATAGATATTAACTGCTTTGGTTTCGGCGAAGCAATTTCACTCCTGAAACCCTGAAAAACAAAAACAATGACTGAAGTTCAAAAACACCGCTAAGGCTTTGCATTTTTCTGGTATAATTATTATTTTACTATGAAAGAAATTTCTTAAATAAACAGTGTTTTTAGCTTGTTTTTATTAAATTGTACTATTTCGAAACTCTACCTACGCAAACGGGTGTAAGACCGTACATTTAATCAATACTTACATGACTTTATAACGTGGTACACACAGGGTGTCTCCTGCAGCCCAATTTCATTCTCCGCCCAGCACAAGAGAGAGCCGTAATCAAGGTCACTCTTTGGAGTATAAATTAATTCCTTCTTCGTTTGACCTTTGACCCACGAAAGATCAAGCAATTCTGAAGAGGTGTTGAATGCCCACCTAAAAGGTAAGAAATATAGTTGAAAGTTTCATGTTTTATATATATATATATATAAATATATATATATAATATAATTTATTTTCTCACTATATCTAAAGATAAGAGAGAGAGAGAGAGAGAGAGAGAGAGAGAGAGAGAGAGAGAGAGAGAGAGAGAGGCCTAATCTTAATCAGTTTGATGTTACCGGTTATTAGCATAAAGTTGGCACTCGAATAATGATAATGGTTAATTGACTGAGAATGATTGATGGTTAATGATTGATGCTTTGGCTGAGGTCACCAGATCTTTGCAGATCAAATAATGTTTTTAAGTTATTAATTAGGTTGATTGATAGAATGAGTTTTCTCCCTTTATTAAACAAAACAAATGAATTATGAATGAAACAGAATATGTTGATATAATGGCTTGATATTAATAACGCGCGAGGTAATGATTAGTCTTTATATAAAGTTAGGTGAATGACACCAGGCCCAAGTTACATGGCAGTAGCTTGGTTGTCACTGAGTTTTCGGAGGGAGAGCTCAAGCCTCGTCCTAAAGTCCTTGTAACGAAGTTGAGTTGTTATGTCTTGAAAATATTCCCGCGTTGTGACGTCATCTTAGGCGTGCTTGTGTGACGTCATCTTGGTCGTGTTTGTGTTGATGGAAATATCGCTAATTGTGTTGATGGAACATTGCTAAGGTTTTTGCAAACGTCTCTGCCACTTCAGTAGTCACTACAAGTAGTCTTCCCCAGAGAACGAAGTGAGCGAGAAAAGAAGAGATCGTTTGATGCAAGCGATCTCTTCTTTTCTCGCTCACTTCGTGCAACTGTACTAACGAAAATGTCACGACCTAACCTAACCAATCGTTAGGTCATCTGTACGCCCTTGACGATTGGTTGGGTTAGGTCGTGATATTTTCATTAGTTAGATTTATAAAGCCAACTAAAAAAGGCTGGGGTGACCGATCTTCAGGTGATCATAGATATATTACAAAAAATGTTGCCAAATTTTTCATTGCATTATCTTTGTCTTTTTGGGGAGAGCTTAGAAATCATTGAATTCCAAATAAAAATATCTCTCCATACCCATTCATATTACATACATATCTTACATAGAAGTGACTCTTTCTCTTCCGGCAATGCGAGTAGCAAAGTCAGTTGCCTGATGAGGAGTACTCTTCGGTACGAAAGAGTCAAAGCCATCGTCCGGACGAATGACAGAGACGAAAAGGAGCAGTCGCCCAACGCAATAAAACAACAACAACAACAACCGCATTCTGAAGATTTGCGGGAGATCCAAAATACTCAAATAAACAAATTCATTTCCTTGAAGTTTTGTGGAAGCATTGGGCAATCTTTTCGACCTTGAATGCGCTCGCTCCGGAATGAAAATCCAATCTCGCTCTTGTTAACAGTTTCTGGCAAGCAAATCGAAAAGCATGTTCAAAACAAGTTAGCGCATCCATGGCTATTATGACATCAAATCGAGTAAATAGGGCTTCATTCGAATGACGTCTTCATTTCGAATCTAGAAAGTACACGAACATATTTGAAATCTGACGAGTATAAACTGACTAAACTTTTTGAATTGTTTGGAGAAATCAACATTTAAAAGATGTAACTATTCTTCGTTTATCAAGTTAGGCCTCGCAATTCGGTAACAAACTCTTCACAAATTGTAAGTTAAAAGCGTGGAACTGTTCTTGTTATGTTGTAAAGTTCTATATTTTAGATTAATTACTGTTCCACTATTTTCCCTTTACTGTTGTGAGATACTCAACAAATTACAGACCACGTGACCAAGAGGAGATTATGACTGAAAATTGGTGTAAAACTGCATTTGAATAAAATTTTAAATAAATAAATAAATAATAAAAACAAACAAATACATAAACTCCAGAACTCCAAAATAAAAATCTCATCGATATATATATATATATATATATATATATATATATATATGCTGTGTGTGTGTGTATATATATATGGTAACCAAGAAACTATTTTGGGAATTTGAAACAACTGCCATTATTGCGAGTGCCACAAAAGTTTTTCCGCTGACAGAAACTGCGACATTCCAGCATCAGGGAAACTCTCTCTAAATAACTGATCAGTTACTGGTCATTCGCTCTCTTCAACATCTGCAGAGGCGAATCGCGGACGAAATTCGACGATCGCTCGTGATAATTGGCGAACATACATTAAAAATCACGTCCAATCTTTTGGAACGCGTACAAAAATCGTCGGTATTTTATTGCGCACTGACAAGTGTCTGATTGCGAGGCCGTTGGGGGGTCATAGGGGGGTGGAGGAATCACGACAGTTTTCTTTTAGTATTTAGGACAAACTTAAGAATAGTATTAATTAAATATCTATAAAATAATCGAAATATTTTTGTTATTAATCTGCATCAATACCTGACAACTCGAACGAAAATAGATTAATAGACAAGTACATTATTTCACAAGTTGAATAGGAATAAAAAATTTATTTTTTTATTTTTCATTTCAGTGTGTTCATACTGATTCGTATTCGATTACTCTCGTTCAATCGACGACGAAGGTCGTAGGGCTTCGTTTCTAGCAGAGAAGATCTTTGGGGGGAGTTGAGCGAGCATCCAGAGCAAATGCAGTGAACTATACAGAGATGTTTGCAGAAACATCATCAAGTCACTTGTGGTTCTATAACCTGTGAGCCAGTTGGATCTCCTAATGGAACAATTGAAGTTTTGACGAAGTTTTGAGTAAAATGAGTTTGTGTGGAGCCCCTGATGTCCGTCAATTATGGCTGCTGTTCTTCTGTGGTATACCCATTGACGACTCTCGTCAGGGGTCAAAGAATGTTTTCCACTAGCGATGATATTTTGGCAGGAACGTCTCTGTAGTTCAATTCTGTGTGCATGCCCGCTAAACGACCCCCAAAGACCCTCTCTGCTAGAAACGAAGCCCTACGACCTTCGTCCTCAATGTGGAATCCACTAAACAAAGCTTGCAATCGAATAAGCATCACATGTCAACACTAAAACTTCAAAATTCAAAATTCAAAAACTTTAATTCAGAAAAAAAGAAAATTACATAAATTTTTATAATATTTTTTTCAATATTTTTTTTGTACATTTTAGATATTTGATATGGCATTAATATATTCATAGTTTTCTAATAAATATGCCTTTGGAAGCATGAAGCATTTTAGGCAAAATCAATAGGATTCAATTTATTTATTACATTGGGGAAGTTAAATGACAGGTAATAATAATAATAATAATAATAATAATAATAATAATAATAATAATAATAATAATAATCAGAAAATAAAAATTTACAAAAATAGCTGACAGGGTGTTCGATCACTTTCCACAATTTTAAATAAAATGATTAACTGTATATTTAGTAGAAAATAAATGATACTTAATGAAAGAAAAAAAATAATAAATTATGGAATTAAAAGCGTTTAATGAAATTAGTAAAGGAGTAAAGAGATTAATTGGTCATTGAGATCGATTATGGTTTTGTGGGAGCCATATTTTAGATAATATAATTAATTATAAAATAAGGATTTAATTACTATAGTAATAATAGCAGTAGTGAATTTTTACATCAGTAGGAGGTAATGATGTACTTCTTTAGTGATTTGCGAAATACATTTAAAGATGAAGTCTATCTAATATTTATGGGAATTGCATTCCATACATCTGCTCCTTTGAAAGAAAGTGCATTTCCTGCAGTTTCCATTGCATAGTTTGGTTAATGTCATATCTCTCTCCCAGATAAAAACAAATTATGTCGCATTAATTCTATTCCAAAAGCAGTCTTTAAGTACTGTTCATTTGCTTTACCTCTCCCTTTATCAATGTTACTAAATTCATCCTTCAATCAAGGAATTTTCCCTGACGTACTTAGACAGGCAAGAATATCGAGTATTGAGTTATCGACCTATAGCCTACCCATCTTACCTACGTAGGAAAGAAAAATTTGTGTACACGAAGCTCTCAAAATATTTTAAAGAAAATAGCCTCATACCAAAGCATCAATTTGGTTTAAGGGAGAGTCATAAAATTTGCGACACGACCTCAGCTGTAGTAGATGTATTATATAAAAATTTAATAATAAAAAGTCTTCTGTTTTTCTTGCTTATGGACCTACCAAAATCTTTTTGTACAATCTCCCACGCCATACTTATTTATAAATTATAAATCATCTCATCATGTCAAGGGATGTTGCATTAAATTGGTTCAAATCATATCTGGGCAAGAGAAGTCAATACGCCAAACAAAATAACGTTATCACCACTGAATTAAAACATTGCACACGGAGTTCCACGAGGAAGCATTTGGGTTTTCCACTATTTTTTATCTACATAAATGAGTTTCACAACTCTGGTAACGGGAAAGGTTTCCAAAATGCGGTTAACACCTCCATGATTATCACCACTGAATTAAAACATTGCACACGGAGTTCCACGAGGAAGCATTTGGGTTTTCCACTATTTTTTATCTACATAAATGAGTTTCACAACTCTGGTAACGGGAAAGGTTTCCAAAATGCGGTTAACACCTCCATGATATACTCAAACAGCGAATCCCGCTTTCCTTAATGAAATAGTGAATAAAGACACCGCAATAGCACGTGACTGGCCGAAAGCCAGTAAATTATCCCTTATAAAAATAAAACAAACTTTCTGTTAATCACAAAAGAAATATTAATACCAGACTTCGAAATTATTGTCAACTTGCACATGAGATTGCCTGTCATTGGAGGAAAAATATTAGTTGCGTTTGATGACAAACTAACCTTTCGTTAATATACAGGGTGTCCATAAATGTTTACCCTGAAAACAGTATGTTCTGATGTTTTAATGACGAATCTTACATCCGTTTTCTTTTTACAGGTGATCTCGTACACGCATAGAATTTCTGTGCTGGTGTGTTTCGTCTACTGCATTCGCCGCTAGGAGCGCTGTAGTAGCTGTTCAGT
The DNA here is from genome assembly GCA_023014485.1 of Bathynomus jamesi. Taxonomy (NCBI): domain Eukaryota; kingdom Metazoa; phylum Arthropoda; class Malacostraca; order Isopoda; family Cirolanidae; genus Bathynomus; species Bathynomus jamesi. Next base: position 452,268 of record JAJOZX010000383.1, read on the forward strand.
TAAGATGGCGTCTGTGACAGAGAAGGCACAATGTGTTGTGCGGCTCGCAGAAACAAAATCTCCTGTCAGTGTTCAGCGAAGGTTCAGAACAAAGTATGGAAAGAATCCACCTGATGTGAAGTTAATTAAGTCGTGGATGAAAAAATTCTTGGAAACTGGAAACGTGGAAAAGGGAACGAGCGGTGGTAGACCATCAGTTTCCGATGGGACGGTGGAAAACATTCAAACTGCTTTCACACGGTCACCAAGGAAATCGGTGAGACAAACTTCATGCCAACTAAAGATACCGAAGTCTACGGTGCACAAGGTGTTACACAAACGTTTGAAGTTACACGCCTACAAGGTAACAAATGTTGGAAAATGTGTGGCGTGAGTGTGAATACCGTTTAGACATTTTACGTGCCACTAGGGGTGCACATGTGGAAGTTTATTAAGTTCATTAACTATATATCAAAACTATGTATGTTTATCTACTTATGATTAAAACTGTGTTTGAATACGAGTGTTTATTTAAAAGTTATAGCATGCTTTAATCAGGGTAATCATTTATGGACACCCTATATATTGAAAAGATGGATCATAAATTATCAAAATTCTCGTTAAATGAACAAAATTACATTTTCTTCGCAAAAAATGCACTTAAAACGGTATAGTTTTCTCTAGTCTCTCCACATCTCACACGCAACATTACTACATATGGAAGGGCATGTGATTACATCATTAATCCTTTAATCATAAACCAAAAGAGAATTATTAAAAGAATAAAGAAGAGTTATTTATTATGTTCATACATCAGGAACCTTTAATCAACTGCGTATATTAAAATTTTAAGGTATATTTAAAGTACGGATGTTCCCTAATGTTCAGAGTTACGAAACAATTTTCCCCGTCTATATATATATATAAATCGAGAATATAATCCACAATGAAATACGTCACGACCATCAAAAAACAAGGTATACGGAGAGTGAACATATCTCAAAGAACAAAATATACTCAGATATCTAAATTTGACAGAAAACTAGTAAAAATATATCGTAAAACTTTATATGCTAAGTTACGTTTTTTTTCTGAATAAAGAATAAAACAAATACATTTGCATTTCCTATTGAACTTATTGGAAAAAATAATGCGCTCGCCATTCGTGTGTTATGCATAATATATAGAGGATAAACGAAACATCGTGCCCCGTTGTGAAACATTTATTATTTTAGTAAATGCCAAAGTAGAGGCAGTAAAGCAGTTTACAGAAGTCGATCGAATACGGACATTGTGTAACATTTCAGAAAAGATGGTGACCCACGGCGAATGTTCATTTTTTTTGTGCAGTAACCCGAAATCTGTCGTTTACAAGAGCATCCACGCACTATTAACGAACCAAAGGTGAACATCTAAGAAATGTGTGCCAACGCCACTACTGGAATGTTTGAGAAAACTAACAGCTTCCAATTATATATATATATATATATATATATATATATATATATATATATATATACACACTAGCAGAGAACCCGCCCTTCGTGTGGGTAGCAAAAACATTCCGCGTTTTAACGAAAATATCACAACTTAACCTAACCAATCGTCAAGGGCGTACAGTTGACCTAACCGGGCATTCAATGAACCTAACCGGGTATTCAATAATTTTACCATAGGTATATATATATATATATATATATATATATATATATATATATATACGTAATGACGTAATGATCTTGATGACGTCATTTAATTTTTTAAAATTATTTAATTTATTAACATCCAGGTGCACAACCTCGGGACCTAATTAATATGTGTTGAAGATTCATGTTTGTAACTGCTTCCATTTTGGACCTATGGCTGGAACACACACACACAACACACACACACACACACACACACACACACACGTCCTTTTATTATTATAGATTAATATTACGGGCGGCAATGTGAAGCTCAAGATTTTAATGACTGCGTTCTTTTCTATAGTTTTATTGACCAAATAATTGAACCGACAGTAATTGAGGGTTCAATTATCTGGTCAGTAAAACTATAGTCATGAAAATCTTAAGATTCAGAAATCATGACACAATGTGAAGCTCAAGATTTTCATGGCTGCGTTCTTTTCTGTAGTTTAATCGCGGTGCTGGGGTCTTCGGGCCCAGTAATTTTAATTATTTAATTTATTAACACCCACGTGCACAACCTTGGGACCTAATCAATATGTGTGTGAAGTTTCATGTTTGTAACTGCTTCCATTTTGGAGTTATGGCTGAAACACACACACACACGTCCTTTTATTATTATCATTATATATATATATATATATATATATATATAACGTAAAGAACGACGCTTGTATAGGAGATATTCCGCGCAAGACGAGAGAGAGAGAACGGAACAAATGAAAAAATGAGGTAACCACCTGGGAATCGGAAGATCCCGGGTTCGATTCCCAGGTGGTTACCTCATTTTTTCATTTGTTCCGTTCTCTCTCTCTCGTCTTGCGCGGAATATCTCCTATACAAGCGTCGTTCTTTACGTTATTTATACTGCGTGTTCTTTGCAGTTGAATGTATATATATATATATATATATATATATATATATATATAGAGAGAGAGAGAGAGAGAGAGAGAGAGAGAGAGAGAGAGTGTGTGTATGTGTGTGTATGTGTGTGTGTGCTAATTTCCTAATTTCCTAATTTGTGTGTCTATTCATAAATAATGCATGTGATGTACGTTTTCAGACGTACATGTCTGTATTGTAAGCATTCCTATTTCGACATGAAATCTAGAGTGTGAAATTATTGCATTCCTATGTCCCTAACTAACGATCTCGCTTTAATTCTCTCTCTCTCTCAGTTCATTAATTTATTGAAAATTACCAATTTTGCACTGCGATATCTCAGTAAATGAAATCTATATACGTATATATAATGTGTGTATGTGTGTGTGTGTGTGTGTGTGTGTGTGTGTGTGTGTGTGTGTGTGTTCTTATGTTTAGCTGTTTAGTACAAATTATGTCTGCAATCGTTGCCGTGAAATTAAAATCCGTGCTAAAACGTTGCACGCAAAAATCTCATTATTAAAACAGAAACAGCTGATGCTCATCTGTTTTAATGAAGAGTTACAGAGCTACAGACTAAAAAAGACCGCCCCCAAGATCTAATCTAGGTTAGCACAAGAAGCGAGAGAAAAGAAAAGAAAAAAATGGCAAACGGAAATGGAAATAAAGCATACTAAAAATTGATACCGAGCTTACACTTATGGAGGTGTAAAGCTTTCACACTGGGAGAGTAACGTATAGAACAGACAAGGTTCTCTCTCCTCCGCCAGCCACTGCTGACGGAAAAGTTGTAAAAGAAGATTTATAAGGAAGTAGGAAAAAGTATAATGAAAAAAATAGCTTCAGAGTCAGAGTTCATTCACACCATGCGTAGTCTTGTCTCCTGTACTCAATTACGTATCAGAAGACAGTGCTAATTAAAGGATAGCATGAATACTAAGCTACTTAATCTAATCTACACCATACATTATTTAAGGATTTTTTTATTTATTATGTACAAGAATTCATCATTTCATCGTTGTATTATTTCTCTGTTGAGTGTCGAAGCCATTATGCCGAGAGACTTGCCTTTGAAAAGGTACTTTTTCATTGTCATCTTTCGCACTGGGATTACTTAGATAAGGGAGCATTAATCCAGAGGCACATCCAGCTGGTCAGCACACCAATTTAAGAATTCCCACGAAAGTGTAGGTCAATAATTTTTCACCCTTTTTTTCAAGAAAGATTTGTCATATTGTAATTTATACTGCGTCCTTCGCATAGGAATTACTTAGATAAGGGAGAACTGATCCAGAGGCACCTCCAGCAGCTGGCCAACACCCCTTAATTTAAGAATTCCCTTGACAGTGAACATAGGCTATTTTTTCTTATGAAAATCTATTACACGCTACTTAAACTAAACTTTTATTCTAGCTATGTAGCTTCCCTGAAGATAAATATGCCTATTCGGAGGTTTTGATTCCCGAGAGTTCTCATCAAGCTTCCCATCATCTGAGAACCCCCTCAGTGCTATGAAACCAGACCAGATCAGTGATTCTTACTACATTTATTGCAAAAGAGAACGTTAACTATATTGCAATTTACCTACAAAATATTAACAATCCTACACTTTGTACCCAGGTAGTGTCCTTGAAATTGAAAACGTCAATTCGGAGGTTTTGACTCAAGAGAGTTCCCATTAAGTTTCCCTTCTCTACCAATGGGGTATCATCTGAGCACTCCCAGTGCTCTGAAACCAGACCAGACCAGCGCCTCCTACTAGATTTATTGGCAAAGGGAACATCACTGTTTCTTCTCTAACCTGACTAACCTTCCCTCAAGCAGGTCCTTTTCAATAATGAAAAAGAGGAAGGAACAAAAGAAAGAAGGGGGGTTACGATGGCTTCCCAAAATAATTTCGGAAGATTTCACTGATGAGATTCTCATCTATTAAAAAAAAAAAAAAAAAAAAAAGGCGGGGGGGGGGGGGGGGGAAATGCTATCATTTAAGAACTCCCAGTGCTCTGATAAAAGACCTGAGACCAGCGACTCCTTCTACATTTACGATCAAAAGAGAACATTACTATCTCAAACTCCACCCCAACCAACTCCCCTTATGACCTCCCTTTGTAGGTTTATTCGGAGGTTTTGACTCCCGAGCGTTCTCACAATGACAACACCCAGTACTCTGTAACCGGACCAGACTAGCGCCTCCTACTACATTTACATCTTAAGAGAAATCACTGATTCTATCTCAGTAAATAAACACTATGTACCTAAACAGTAGCTTTTCTTTATATTTAATTAGCTATTCGAAGTTTTGACTCCCGAGAATTTCCATCAAGCTTCCCGTCTCTACGAATGGGGGTATCATCTGAGAACTCCAACTGCTCTGCAACCAGACCCGATCAGCACATCCTACTACATTTAAAACAAAAAGGAAAATTGGGCTACTCCCTGTACTAACTAAAAAACACACTCCAATTTATTCACCCTTTAACGCAAATTTATGCTACTGAAATACCTATCGAACCCGGTCTTAAACATAATAACTGAAGTACTTGCCACAACCCCCGCGGGTAGGTTATCCCGCCTCTCGATTATCTTATAGTTGAAAAAGTCCCTCGCAACGTTTGTCCCAAATCTTTTACACCTTATTTTAAAACCATCGTTTCTCGTAATGTTCCTATAGTCTAAACCAAAGAAATTCTCAGAATTTATATTATCAAAACGATTTAAAAATGTTAACACTTCAATTAATTCGTCTCTCAAACGCCGAGTTTCAAGCAGAAACAAATTCAGCTCTTTGAAGTTCTCTTTGTATGTTCTACCAAGTAACGTTGGAATAACTGAACCCTTTCTACCATTTCTATATCCTTACTCATATAAGGGGACCAAAACTGTACAGCATATTCTAAAGAGAGAGAGAGAGAGAGAGAAGAGAGAGAGAGAGAGAGAGAGAGAGGCGAGTCATTAGCTTCATTAATAAGGAGCTAAAAATCAATTTCTCTCCCAAAATAAATGCTAAATTGCTCCCTCAAACTGAAATCCATTAATTCTCTCAATTCTACTTGTAAACCCCTTTCGTTATCCGTACGCTTATCACACTATATATATATATATATATATATATATATTACCCGCTTTTCAATAACATCCCTTTAATAATAAATACAACTCTGGAATCAGATTAAATAAGCATTACTAATGCTAAGTCGATCTTCCTACTGCTTTAAGCAAATCCTTGATTAAGAACTACGAGAAGGTTCACAACCCTCCCCAACTCCCCTTTCCCGCCCCCAACGATGACTTGATACAAATTCTGAAAGAGGAATCGGCTGTTATATCAGAATATTACGTGATTCCAACATGAGCATCCGGGCGTCTTGTTTATTCAGTCTCTCTCTCTCTCTCTCTCTCTCTCTCTCTCTCTCTCTCTCTCTCTCTCTCTCTCTCTCTCTATATATATATATATATATATATATATATATATTAGAGTAATTCATAGCAGTATTGCAATTTTTTTTTTTTTATGTGGGACACCGTTGCATTTTGTTCATTGTTTTGAGAAAAGTGATAAGTGAAAGTTTCATAGCATTTAAACTAATTTTAGAGGTCGCTACCAGCCATTGAAATTTGCACCCTTTGTCCATCTTGCTCTTGACCAAAACCTACGAGTTAAATTTTTATTGGGACACAACTAATCGTAGACTTAACCAAGTTGAATAATTTTTTCTCCATTACTTGTCTAAAAGCGAGAAAATTTTTGTTATGTTCTAATATTGGAAATTCATTAATTATTCATTATTCATTGGAGATGTTAAGAAAAGGAAACTAAAACAAACAAGACAAATTATAATATATTTTTCAAAGTATCAAAAAAGTGTATCCATGAAGTGTGAAATCTATGAAAACATTCAGTGTTTTGAAATAAAGCAACTTCCATGATGCAATATATGATTTAATCAAATATTTACAAAAATAAAGTGGAAATCCAACAAAATCAATGTACTATATATCTTTTACAGGTTTTAGTTCGTCACTCATCAGAGAGCAGATCACTTCATAAGTGACACTTTCTTTTGATCAGGATATTTTTGCCGGTATTTTTTGACTACCAACAGAAGAAATTGTTTCTGTTCTTCATCATTTGTCAAAAGTTTATTATATTCATCTACTAATACTATTCCTCGTTCTGCAATGTCATTGACAACCCTTATGCACTGGACAGTAGCCTTAACAGAATTGTCTGTGCTGTCTTTATTTCACTTTTTGACATCTTTGTTTAGGAAGTCCAAAGACATCCCTGAAATTTCGAAGAACCTACGAATATTAGAAGTAACAAAGTCTTCCAGTTTCCTATGCTGAATCATGCACAGTCCAGATTGACACGTTTCATTGAGTGCTCATCTCCTTGGGTTTGCGAGACCTGGACTATCTTGTATTTTGTGTCAGCAGATACTTCGTCATCAAAGAGAGTGCAATCATTTCCTCAGACAATTACCAGAGGTGCCCCAAAAATTTCTTTAGAGAGACAACTGAAATGGTTTTGTTTTGGCCTTTGTACTTGTCAATATTTTTCAGCAGCTGAAGATCTTGTCGAGGAGCAGAAGATGCTGCTGTTGCTGTGAACCAAGCCTTCACATACAACCAAACAACAAAAATGCAGATGTCTCTCAATCCTTTCTCTTCTTTTGCGATCAACTTGAATTGTCTCCTGAACATCCAGATCTTCAGGGAATAGATAGCTTTGGCCATCCATCTGGAACGATGAAGACCTTCTGGAGACTTAAAAGAGATTCCTTTGGTTGGTGTTCCGCCCAGGAATATGAATTTGGAACTGTTCTAGCTGACTTGATGCAAATGTTATCATTTCATTCCTGATGTCAGCAACTTCATGCGCAGTAAATGTATCAGGTAATGCTGTCTGGTAGTCAGTGTGATTGATTGATGACCACTTACTTTGGAACCGCTTCAAAAGTATGATTCCAAGACCTTTTGAAGACACTAGAGAGGTAAACACAACCGCTTCAAGCATTATGACGACATACTAGCCACACCATATCTTTCCCCATCTTTTGGTCAAAGAGAATGCAGGCTCCATTTCTTAAGCCAGTATTGGCAGCTGTTGTGTCAAAGTTCATGCAATTAACATGACTGCAGATTCCCCCAAGCCACAAATGCTTCATAAACAGTCGAGGCTGCTGAATCACCAGTTCCTGATGAAAGTTTGGGAACACCAAGCAGCTGATCAACTCCCTCGCCAGAAACTAATATGGGAAGATGGTTAACAGTTGTCTCCCCCGTTATATCCTCCAATAGTTTTCCATCCCAGAGTATAGTTAGGGGAACTAGCGGCCTAAACTCCTTCCTCAAATTCTCAGCAAACTTTTGTTGACCCTTCAGTATTCTGCTGGATTATGGCCAAGACTTTGAATTGTGGGTATCAGCACAACTGCTGCCTTTCGATCACTCAACTTGGCTACATCTAGGCAAACGGACAACTTATCTAATAACTTTTTTCTTTTCAATGGCTTTGCAGCTGAAGTAAATGGCTCAGGCTCACCACCAATGGCACCAAGTGTTGGCTCTTCTTTAGTAGCTATTTTACTTTCTATTTAAGTTTCAGATGAGGACTCTGAGGAGAACACAAAGCTAACCTTTCTTCACGCTGTCTCTTATTTTCTTTTTCTTGCGCAATTCTTTTCTTCAATGTCGGCTACCTTTTTGTTAACTCTTCACCTCTCTTGGCTAGTGCTCGGTCCAGGCCCTCTCAGAGGTCCAGAGAGGCCCGGGCCACTTCCAGTTTTTAAGGCCCATAGCTAAACCCAACTATTACTTTCATTGCAAAACATTATATTCAAAATGAAAGTTTCTAAATTTGAGGCCCCCACCCCTTAAGCTTGAGGCCCAGGCCAAATGGCTCTCATAGCCCCCCTCTGATAGGCCCTGGCTCGGTCTACACCTCCCATCTTACCTCGTCTTCCTTTCTCACGTCGAGCAGCAAGGAACTCTCGCGCTTCATCATTTTTTATTATCTTCAAAGCATCAGCATGAACAATGTCAAATAAACCTTCATGTAGTAGAAAAGTTTCCCATCTGATAGCGACCCGAGACAAAGCTTTAACTGAAGTACTTTTTTATGAAATGGAGCAAGATTATGGGGTGCCTCTCTCAAAAATCAAAATTTCGAAAAATGAATCACCCTAATATATATATATATATATATATATATATATATATATGACCTTTGGTTAGCTTCCACTCGAATTGTTTATTCTGACGAAGGTCAAGCTTTTCACTCCACCTTAGACCTACAGTTTAGTGTGGAATCCGAACCACACCCCACCAGCAGCCCAGCGTCTTAATCACTAGGCTACTAAGGGTACCCATTTATCTACCAACCACTTTCTTTATTGTGTGAAAAGATGAACAGCTGGGTTTTGCTGCGCGCCGCCTGCCGTCACCGGGTCTCGATCCCGGGGCCGATGGATTCGTAGTCAGCGACGCTAACCACTACACCACCATCTCACACACACACACACACACACACACACATATATATACATATATATACATATATATACAGGGTGTCCTATAAGGCGGATGCCTTTTTCTCACGAATGTAACGCTTTCATACTAGCCATTGCGTGTTATTCTACCTGCAACAAAGAAAAAGGTCCCAAAACAAGACATTAATTTGAACACTTGCTTTAGTTCTAAAGGATTACCTTTGTAAATTTAATTTAAAATAATTTTTCCTATGAGACCTCACTTATGGGACACCCTGTATATACAGAGAGAGAGAGAGGAGAGAGAGAGAGAGAGAGAGAGGAGAGAGAGAGAGAGTCTCTGTTTTTTACTTGTATGTGGTTTTAAAACTTCATAATTGTGTCAATCATTTCCTTTCATCACCTGATCTCTCGAAAGATTCTCTCCGAGTCCTCTGTTATATTCCACAAATAGTATTTCGATCAGATTTTCTAACTTTGATTGGCCACAAGAAACTCAATTAGAACTAATTAGAACTGGAATTCATTGTAAGAATTCTTGAATCATGTTCCAAATGAGAATTGTTAGAAATTACTGTACCTCTAATTTTTTTTATTAAAATTTCAGTGAGAACTCTGTGTGTGTGTGTGTGTGTGTGTGTGTGTGTGTGTGTGTGTGTGTGTGTGTGTGTGTGTGTGATGGTTTAAGTGAGGTATTGTTTACTCTCTCGTAACAGCAAAGTTCGTCAGGGTCCGTAGGTCAGTATATAATACAATCTATTTTTAAACGGTGTGAAAATACTGAGGTCGGGAACTTTCATCCAGAATGCAAATCCATCATTTTGATGATCCTTGGTGTACTTTAAACGTGCTTCTTTGGGCGCTTTTCGTACCAGAGGTTTTCTTCGTGCATCTCTTCCACGCAGACCATTCTTTCTCACTGTACGACGTACAGTAGAGGATTGGACATCGATTTTAGACGTTCTTAATGTTTGGCAAATATAACCCGTGGTTACTCATGGATTCGCAGCAGCCATTCTTTCAATCCGTCTACCTGTACGCTCTGAAATCTCGCGAGGTCGCCCACACATTGGCAGAGTTTGGATTGTTCCAAAACCTTTCCATTTCTTTATAAATGCAGCAACCGTCGTAAATGGAATTCGAAGTTTCTCTCCTATCTTTCTATAAATGTTTTCAGACTCGTGCGCAGCAATAATGGATCTCTTTAGGTCCGTAGACAACTCTTTACCACGACGACCCGTTGTTTACTAATGGCTCGTACAGTCATCCGTCTTCCATGAAGGTTCACAGAGAAAATTCTAGAATTCAGAATTGCCAACAGTCCCTAATCAATAAACAGCCAACTACTGATAAACTACTGATAAACTAATGTTTTATTTTTTAAATTTTTACAAACGAACACCGTAAACTTATCATAACTATCGTATTCATGGTGCAAATGATAAGGACGGAAATAGTGAAATATTTCTTTGTACGAATACTTATGAGCCTACTATATATATATATATATATATATATATATATATATATATATATATATATATATATATAAGACATATATATATATATATATTATATTATATATATATATATATATATATATATATATATATATATATATATATATATATAACGGGTGAACCAAAAGTAGGTGGACAGTAAATGATAACGTTTATTTTGAGAATACGTATACAATTATATTTAATTTTTTTGTATACTATAATACAAAATAAAAATAAAAATTAACTTATACCAATACAATACAAAAGCACTGAAAATTTTATCAACGCAGGTCCTCAAATTGCTGTCCATCACAATTTACATAGCTTTGAAGTCTACCTTTCACACTTCGACAAACATTTTTGCACAAGTTTCTTTGTGCATTAATTTCTTGAAATGCATCTCTGATGTAATTTTTCAAATCACCAACACTTCGTGGTTTTCGACTATAAACTTTGTCCTTGAGTACTACTCCCCAAAAGAAAAAATCCATTGGGGTAAAGTCAGGTGAACGTGCAGGCCATTCAATTTGACCTCTTCGGCCGATCCATTTCTCGGGAAATGTTTCATCAAGATACTCACGGACTGCTCTTGAATAATGTGGAGGGGCCCCATCTTGTTGGAAATAGAGGTCATGTGAATTAGGCTGTTGTTGTAAGTGTGGAATAACTTCATTCATTAGAATTTCGAGATACTTATCACCTGTGACTGTTCCATCAACAAAAATTGGTCCTAAAACACCAGAACTTGAAATACCACCCCAAACAGTGACACCAGGCTGGTTTAGTTGCTGCTCTAATGTTAAATGCATGTTCTCACTATACCAGTCAGCACAATTATGTCGGTTAACATGACCTGATAATTTGAAAGAAGCCTCATCCTCCGTCCACACAATGTTATCTAAAATTATTGGATTTCCTTCAATTTCGTTCAGCATGATCTCACTAAATTGCAGCCGCCTGTCTGGGTCATCCTCCAATAAGCCATGAATTAGCCGTGGACGATAAGCTTTCAACCCAATAGATTTCAGAATTTGTATAATAGAGGTTTGTGAAATGTCCAGTTCTGCTGAGGCTCTTCTGGTGGACTTTTTGGGACTGTGAACAAATGCTTCGGCAACAAGTTGCTTATTGTCCTCTGTGCAAACTGTTTTGAGTCGACCAGTTCTTGGGGCATTAAGAATTGAGCCAGTGGCATCAAATTTGTCACGAATGCGGTAAATGGTTTGTCTCTTTGGGGCTTGAGTACCAAATGTTTCAACCCATTTTGTTTTAACAGTTTCAGTATTTTGAGATTTCCAATACTCTTTTAACACCCATTTTCTGGCATCAGTATTTAGATTATTTGCCATTATGGGTTCTCTGAACTATCTGAAAAGAAAAAAGATTAAATTTAAATAAATTTAGTTATAATATTTAATATAATATAACACAAGCACCATAGTTATAATGAACACCATAGTTATAATATAATATAACACAAACCCTATTCAACCTACTGTCCACCTACTTTTGGTTCACCCGTTATATATATATATATATATATATATATATATAATATATATATATATATATGTGATGCAAACCCACAATGAAAACGAAAAATGATTCCAAGTCCTTGGAATAATTTTTCTTTTTCCTTGTGGGTTGGCATGATTCATTCATTTCCCGTGTTTAAGTGTGAAATTCAACCCATATATGATGTCCACTGCAACACCACTCGTGTTCCTTAGGTCTTTGGGCAGCTGATTAAACAGTTTTGGTCCTCTCACAACAAACCTATTTTCTTTCAGGGTTAAGGATGTTCCCTATCTTGCCTTTAATTTGGGAACACGACACAGTCTTCCTTTTCTACTTTCCACCGTTGTTTGGGGAGTTACAGGGTTCAGAGTAAGATTAGGGACTAGTTTCTGCATTATTTTCCAAGTGTAAATAATGGTGTATCTCTCTCTTCTCCTTTCAAGTGAATATATATTTAGTTCGCGTAACCTTTCTCAGTAATTTTGTTCTTTGCACCCCTCCCCTTGATCTTGGCTGTGAAGCTTCTCTGAATCCTTTCTAGCTGTCTAATGTTTTCTTTTTTATATGGGGATGTTAGGACCGAGCAGTATTCCAGTTTGGGTATGATCAGTGTTTTCAGTAGAGGAATCATTATATTCCTATCCCTTCGTTTAAAGGTTCTCAGTATCTGCCCAGTTATTCTCTTTGCTCTGTTTACTGCTATCTTATTTTGTGTTTCAAATTTCGCATCATCAGTCATAACAACCCCTAAATCTTTTGCTCTAGAATTTCTCCGAATTTCCTGTCCATTTGGGGTATAATATTCTGTGGATTTCAGGTCTTCTCTTTTTCCATACCGTAACAGCTGAAATTTCTCAGTGTTAAACTTCATATTGTTGTCTTCCGTCCACTTGTAGATTCTGTTCATGTCGGTTTGTAGAGATCCTATATCTTCTGGGTTTCTTATTTTTCTACTGATCTTTGTGTCATCAGCAAAGGATGTTACTGTGCTGTCTCTGGTAACGTCCTCATCTATGTCAGTTAGCATGATTATGAAGAGTAGAGGAGCTAATACTGTTCTTTGTGGTACTGAGCTGAGGACCTCTGATTCTGATGAAGATACTCTTTGTACTGTAACGCCTTGCCGCCGCTCACTAAGGAAATTATATATCCATTTCCCTACTTTTCCTGTTATTCCCATATACTTCAGTTTATGTATTATGATACCATGGTCGCACTTGTCGAACGCTTTGGCAAGGTCTGTGTATATTACATCATAGTTTTCATTACTTTCAAGTGCATCAATAATGTTGTTGTAGTGTTCTATTAGTTGTGATAGGCATGATCTGCCTGACCGAAACCCATGTTGGTTATCCTTGAATTTTTTCTGAGTTTCCAAAAAGTCAGATTTTCTGTCTAACTATTCTTTCAAATATTTTAGTGAGATGAGATGTAAGCGACACTGGCCTATAGTTTTTGGCCTCGGATCGATCTCCTCCTTTATATAGTGGGACTATGTTCGCGCTCTTCAGGATGCTTGGTATTTCTCCCGTGTCTAGTGATCGTCTCCATATCCAATATAGGGGCTCAGCGATTGCATTCTTGCAGTTTTTGATCTGTGTAGCATTCCATTTATCCGGTCCTGCCGCTGAGTGTGCTTTTAGTTTCCCTATAGCTTGTGTAATATCATCTGTCGTAAAGTCGAAGTCCGTTATACTTTCCCCTTGTAGTTCTTCCTCAAAGAAAGCGTTTTTATCGCATATCAGTTTGTCAGTTTTTGGGATACTGAAAGATGTTTCGCACTGAGCTCTTAATATTTCAGATACTTCTGTTAGATCATCAGATAAAGCACTGTTCTAGTTTTTCAGAGGTCCGATAGTCGCATGGTTTTTCGACTTCCTTTTTGCAAAATTATAGAAGTATGATACTTTGAGTTAACCTTTATCGCTTCTATAGTGTCGTCGTCTTTTTCTGTATGCTTCTCATTTAGTTCCTGTATGACGTCATCGATACTCTGCAGTTTATCATTTAATATTTTTCTGATGTTATCTTTACAGTTACTTAATTTTACAGTCACTCTTTTTTTCTCTTTCGGAACAATGACCTCTTTTGTCTCTCTAACCTGCTTCTCTTTCCTCAGTTGTATTTTTGGGACATGTCTTTCCACAATTTCCAACGTCTTCTCCTCTAAAGTCATTAGCATCTCTTCCGTTGTCTTGGCCTCGAAAATGGTTTTCCAATCTATTATTTCCATGCTGAATGCAACATTGTTCTCTTTCGGAACAATGACCTCTTTTGTCTCTCTAACCTGCTTCTCTTTCCGCAGTTGTATTTTTGGGACATGTCTTCTCCTCTAAAGTCATTAGCATCTCTTCCGTTGTCTTGGCCTCGAAAATGGTTTTCAAATCTATTATTTCCATGCTGAATGCAACATCTTCCCAGTTTATAGCTTTGGAGTGAAAATTAAAAATTTCGAATTTGCTTCTTTCTGTTGTTCGTGTTCTTTCCTTTCCTGTTGCTTTCATATTGGTTATCTCAATAATGTTGTGGTCCGATATTATAGTTAGAGATATTTCTACATTATCAATTAGATTGCTGTTGTTTGTGAATAACAAATCTAGGCAGTTGTTGTTGTTGTTTAGTCGATCAGCCCACCCTGATCGAGCAAGCCGGCGGCACGCAGGTAACCGATCGCCCTCTCCGGAGAGGACCAGAGGTTCAGCGCACTAGTGATGTTGTATTGTGTTCTATGTTGTGCTAGAGCGGTACAGTCTGTCATAATGTGTTCAATTGTTTGTGGTGTGTCCTGACACAGGTGGCAGGTGTCGTCTGTGGAGTTGTCTAGTCTGTGTTTATATGTCTGTAAGTTGGGGTGGTGTCCACATCGGAATCGTGCTAAGTTAACTCGATCCGATCTGCTGAGGCTGATCTCTGACCTGTTAATGGGTGGCGGCTTCGCACCTAGGACCGCATTCGGACCGAGTCGTGTCAGTGCTTTGTGGGTTAGGTGTGTGTGTGTGTTTTCTGTACTGTGTGATGTCTGTGGGGCGTAGTATGGAATGGAGTATTTGGTTATAGTGTCTCTCTAGTGTTACCTTAATGGTGCGAGATATCGGTGCATGATTGTACATGTAGTGGCAAGGGTGTTGTGGGTTAGTTGTCGCTGCTGCCATGAATTGTGTTCCCCTCATGTCTAAATGTTCCCTAACTTTCAGTATTTTTGTCTCTGTGTGCAGGTGTTCTATTGGTGTTATTTGAGTGCATCCTGTAATGATACGAAGTGCGTTGCTTTGTATTGTCTGCAAGGTGTTTATGTGTGTGTTTGAGATAATGGGTGCCCAGCATGGGCTAGCGTAGTCCATAACTGAGCGAATATATTGTTTGTATATGAGTGATGTTGTTTCCTGCTGGTGTCCAAAGTTTGTGCCTGTTAGTACCCTAAGCGTGTTAAGTATTGACGTACATTTGTTTTTAATGTCCTGAATGTGGTTTGCAAAAGATAATGATGTGTTGTATGTAACCTCGAGTATTTTGGTCCTGTGAGTGTGTGGAATGTTGGTCTTGTTTAGTGTAAGCTGTGGAGTTATCTGGTGTTTTTTGTGTTGCTTGTAAGCAAGGTGATAGTTGATTTTGTGGGCGCTACTTTGAGTCTATTGTGTGTGAGCCAGTCTTGTATACTGTTTATGTATGTTTGTAGGTTATTTGTAGCGGTGTCGATGTTGTTGTGGGTGGATGTTAGAGTGATGTCATCTGCATATGATGATAAGGTAAGCTTGTTATCTATGGGTGTTGGAATGTCATGCATATACAAATTGAACAGTGTCGGTGAGAGAACAGAGCCTTGAGGGACCCCGTTCGGAAAAGCTTGTTTTTGGATGACTCGCCATTAACTGTGACATGCGAGTATCTTCCTGAAAGATAGTTGCTCAGCCACCTTTTGGTGTTATTGTGCATGTTTGTGTTGAGTCTTTTGTTTATGAGAGGGAAGCGTGGGATAGCATCAAATGCTTTACTAATGTCTATTGTTGCTAATAGTGTACGTTGAGTTGGTCGTCTGGAGTTGATGCCATCCATAATGTGCTGCGTGAGGTTAGTGAGTAATGTCGTGGTTGAGTGGTGAGGTCTGAATCCATGTTGAGTAGGCGATAGTGGAATGTGGGTTGGTGATTTGTAAGATTAGTCTTTCTATTACTTTGGAAGGTGTGCATAGTAAAGTAATGGGTCTATAGGAAGCTGGTTCTGTGTTTGATTTTTGTTTTTGAGTAGTGTAATAATTTTACCTTGTTTCCATATGTCAGGAATAATACAGTGTTGGTATGAATATGTGCTGATATTTGTGAGAGCTAGTATTCCCTGTGGGACAAAGTGTTTAAGGTGTATGTTAGATATGTTTTCTGATCCAGTAGCCTTCGAATGCTTAATGTTTTTGATGATCTTGGTGGTCTGGTCTGTAGTGAAGGGTGTAATGGTCGTGTCGAGTCTGTAGGTTTTATTGTGTCTGGCTGTTTGTCTGTCTGCGTGTTTCTGGTTGTTGTCTCTGTTTAAGTGACTTATCTTTGCGTAGTGACTAACTAGAATGTTAACTTGTTGTGTATATGTTGGGATATTATTTTGGCTGCGACAGATAGTCGCGTGTGAGGTGTGAATGCCGCTGTTAGAGTGGATAATGCTGTTTACATGTAGTCTTGTATAGCCTGGATGTATCTGTGGAGTGGTTTAGTGTTGTTATGAATTCCCTGAATGTTTCTGTTTGTTTTTCTTTGAGTTTGTTGTTTATTTCTGTGTTGAGCTGTTGTATCTGCTGTTTTATGGCTTCTGTGTGGGGGTTTCTGTGCTATGTTTGAGGTTGTTACGTTGCCTTATGAGGTGGGCTATTTCTCTAGTGTAATTTGGATTGTATTTCCTAATGTTGCCCTTGGGTATGTATTTGTTTGCATTATTGATGATCTGATTAAATGTCTTGAGTGTTGTATTGATGTTTATGATGGGTGTCCTGTTTAATGTGGTGAATTGTTCCTCAGTCTGTATTTTGAACTGTTCCCAATCAGCTTTCTTGTAATATTTGTAAGTGTGCCTGAGGCTGTTGGGGCAGAGTGTAGAACGTGTTGTAATGATGATGGGCAGGTGGTCTGATAACACTTGTTTTTCTGTTCTCCAGCGTGTGTGTTGCTAGTGAGGGGGAACGGAACGTTATATCTGGTATATGTGTATGTTCTTCTGTATTGTTAAGAATGAAGAGGCTGTTTAGTTGTGTGGCTATGTTGGCGCCTCTGGTGTTGATTTGGTTGTGCAGGTACCAACTAGTGTCTTTAGCGTTGAAGTCTCCTCCTAAGATGACATTAGTGAGAGAGACCAGATTGTGTGACTGTGGATTGTAATTGGCTAGCACCTGTGTTGAACTATCTGGTGGGATGCAGGCGCGGACTGGCTCAAAAATTTCCACCGGCCAGGTGTCATTGAGCCCCAAAAAGCTTCAGTAAATTCTGCCACCAAAAAAGTGTTTATGGATGTTTTAAAAAACTAGTAATTTTGTCATGACCTGTAAATCCCGGCGAGTTTTTAATATAATTTTGAACTCAACCAAAATCAAATCTAATTAATACGCAGTCAGGGAATGACGAGGTGTACTTCTGAATACACGAAGGGCCTTGGAATAATTTTTCTTTTTCCTTGTGGGTTTGCGTTATATATATATATATATATATATTAATATATATATATATATATATATCTGTTCATCACAATATGAAAGTTACTCATGAAAATCATAGAAAACGTTGAAGTAGAAAGAGACTTTTTTCAATCCCAAACTAAACTGTCACTTACTTAAACTATTACAGAGGGGCCCATTATCAACAGTAGGCCACAGGCCTTTCTTCTTTTAGTTACGCCTCTGATAATAATAATATATATATTTATATAGCGCACAATATCAATGAATAACGTTTTCAAAGGCGTTTAGAAAAAAGCTATATGAGGAAATTATTGGGGGTGTGGATTGTAGGTTTGGGTTTGCAAGTTCTTAGGATCTAGGATGAACTGGCTGGGCCCTGCTGGCCTTTATTCAGCTCCTAAGATATTTATGTGTTTAAAGCTTAAAAATATAAAAAATTAACAATTACTTAAATAAAAATTCAGTAAATTACTCACGTTATAAGGACCAACAGCAAAAAATCGGCGCGCCAGCACAAATGCAACACCGCTTAAAAAACATTTACTTTATTTACTTAATTTTATTTTTTGCGGCAAAAATAGTGTCCTAGAGTGCTGATTGGTTATACTAAAAATCTCAGAAATGCGTTTGGCAACATAGCGATTTTTAACATATTTATTTAATTAATTTTCAACAAATAAAATAAATATATTATAATAAATTTATTTAAATAAAAAATTATTTAAACGGACATAATTTATCAACGAATAAACTAAAGTTAATAATCCTAAACAATTTAAATATCAATTATTTTACTAGTATTAAAAAAAGTGGAAAATTTGTAATGCCGTTTTGTCGCCAACGTACGTTGCCTTGTTGGCACTTTTTTTTACCCCTGTGAACATCCCTGAGGTCTTATATAGTAATACGTCGAACAAATTTAGGGCCCCCAACGGAAAGGGCCCACCGGCCACGGGCCGGTAGGCAGCCTGGGCCAGTCCCAGTCCGAGCCTGGTGGGATGTAAATGTTGATTAGTGTGGCGTTGTGTTTTGCGCGTGTTTTAATGTTAACTGCCTGTATTTCTATCGTGTTATCTGCTTGGATTGTGTTTGTAATATTTTGGGTGGCATCAGTGTAGCTAATGCTTTTACGTATGTAAGTGATGAGTCCACCCCCGTGACCCCCAGTACGATCTTGACGGATCGCCGTGAAGTCAGGGATGGTGGTGTTTTGTGTGTGCGTTTTAGTTTTGTTTCTTGAACAAGTGCTATGTGAATGTTTTGTTTGTGTACGAATTCCCTAAGCTGCATGATTTTGTTTGTGAGACCATCTACGTTGTACTGTAATATATTAATATTATACTTCTGTATGTGTCTCATGGTGCTATTGTGTCTATGTCTTTGTGTATGGTGACATGTGTAAGTTGTAGTGGGGCCTGAATTAGTCTTAATGTTGCCGGAGAGTAAGAGTAGTCCGGGGAGCACGCAATTGCTCCCCGTAAATGAAAAAATAGTACGCTGAGAATAGGTCCGGCCCCGGGAGCCGATCGGCACTCTGACCGTGCCACGCAACAGGCCGTCGACTGCCAGTCTGGCCAACCGTAGACAGCCCGCTGCACGGAGATTTGAGGAAGTTTGGCCACCAGCGTGTTAATGTTTCGGTTTGACGTCGCCTCTTCTTCGCGTTGACGTGTCCCGCGCTGGAGGATACAGCCACTGTTAGAAGCTTCCTCGTCAGCTGCTAACACTTTTTTCACGTTGTTCTAGCTAACTGTTCAGAGGTTTTTATAAACAAATCTCAGTTTTCTGCACAAAACCGCTCTTTCTAATTTTAAAATTGATTATTCAAGGAGGGAAGATGTTGACGTCTGTGTGGCTATGTTGGCTATGTAGGCATATATAGTTAGATACAAGCGGTAGCTCGCTATCGCCCTCCGGGCAGGTGGCAGTATATGTCACAGTACATGTAGCAGTATATGAATCGAGGCAGTTGTTTTTTCTTGTGTTTTCTGTTATTTCTTGTGTTAACATAAATTCATCAGCTAGACTGCTAGAGCTAGTAGCATTTTTACCTGCTTCTGGTCTTCCCGTGTGCCCCTCGTTGTCCTGGTGTATACATATATTTTTCCTATCCTTTTATATTTCATGAATGGAAAATTAAAATCACCACAGAGAAAAATATTTGGGGCTGGAGAGTGTAGATCTTTTATCCAGTTTCTTACCTCTGTAATGGAATCTGAAAATTTTGAGGTTGGCGTGTTTGGAGGTCTGTACATTACAATTAGCACCATATTTAATTTTTCAACTTTTGCTGCTACACATTCTACGTAGCTGTTTGAGGTACTTATAGTCATTTCTGCCATATGCTTTTGGCGTGTGTAAATAGCACATCCTCCTTTACGTCTCACTGTTCTCCGGCTCGGAGTATATTATAGTCGTCAATTTGTATTTCTTTTTTGTCAACACAGAACTCACAGTTTTCACAGTTCGCCTGGCAGTCCTTTAGATGAGTTTCCGTTGCATGAGTCATTTCAGGTACAAAATTTTGTCCGGGGAATGATTTGACTTAAGGCTCTGAATGTTGACTAGGATTATTTTTATTTTTTCTTTATCGTTTTCACATACAGGTGGTTCCGATTCGTTTTCCAACGGTGGTGCCGGTTTCGTTGCCTTGTGGTCCTCCGAGAATTAGTCTCTTTTTATCTTTGTCCTATCTGTTGTCCCGATAACGCATAAAGTGGCTTTGTGCGTGCCTTCTATCCGGCTCTCAGATTCCTTTATTTGTTATAATGTTATAATGTTTCAGACCAACAAAGACCCTAGGATCCACTCATGGCTGGTCTACCTAACTGTGGTTGTAGTTGTGTATTGCGCATGTCCTCCGTGGTGGCGGAGGGGATCTACAATTTTACGTGGGTTCCAAACCACAAAAACCTTAATTTTACTATCTTAAACTATACCCAATTTATCAACATATGCGTCTAATCGATTTTTAAACATGTTCATAGACGTGCTACTAACTACTTCCACCGGCTAACTATTCCAGCTATTTACTATTCTAGGCGTAAAAAAGTTTTTTGGCAATTGCTGTCTCGAAACTTCTACTTGTCAACTTACACCCATTATTTTTAGTGCTATTATATTGTGATATTTCGAAAAAGCTATCTCTATTTACGCTATCGAACCCATTCATAATTTTAAAAACCTGGATTAGATCACCCCTTAGCCTCCTAGTCTCGAGTGCAGTCAATTTTAACTCCTTAAGCCTATCCTCATACAACTTCGACCTAAGCGATGGAATCATCTTAGTTGTTCGTCTTTAAACTCTTTCGATTTTATCTATATCTTTGGGCATATGCAGATTCCAAAATTGGATCGCGTACTCCAAATAGGGTCTAACTAATGATTTATAAAGAGGAACAATAATATCGCGCGATTTGTACTCAAAATTCCTGGCTATAAAACCTAGCACTTTGTTCGCCTTATTGACCGCTGCTGTACTTTGTTTCGCCACTTTTAAATCACCAGTGACAATAACTCCGAAATCTTTACCCTGTTCTACGCTTGCCAACTGCTTCCCTGACATACTATACGCAAAATTACCGTTACGCGAACCTATATGTAAAATTTTGCCCTTATCGATGTTAAATCTCATTTGCCATGTGACTGACCAATCAACCATTTTGTTCAGATCTTCCTGGATTTTATCTCTATCTTCATCATTAATTGCCCTACCACCCGTGTCATCCGCAAACGTTGAAACTGTACTGACTAGGCCGACATCTAAATCGGTAATATATATATATAATATAAGAAAAAGCAAGGGGCCCAATACAGAACTCTGAGGAACGCCGCTCGCTACATTAGCCCAAGACGAATCAACGACCACCCTCTGTTTCCTACCTCGCAACCACTCTTCTATCCAATTTATTACTACACCCCTGATTCCATGAGCCTTAGTTTTTTCAACGAGTCTTTTGTGCGGTACGGTGTCAAACGCTTTTTGAAAATCTAAATACACTACATCAACCGCCCGATGACTATCGTAAACTTCAACCACGCTTTGAAAAAATTCTAAAATATTAGTTAAGCAAGATTTGTTTCCCTAAAACCGTGCAGCGTATTTCTAATCAAGTTATGCAATTCCAAGTGTTCGACTGTACGATCCCTAATTATTGATTCCAGTAGCTTACCTACAACAGACGTTAAATTGATTGGCCTCTAATTTCTCGCCGCACCTTTATCGCCTTTCTTAAAAATAGGTGTTACATTTGTTAACTTGAAATTATCTGGTACGCACCCCTCAGAAATAGACGCATTAAAAACACAGGCCTGCGAATGAGAACTTTGTAAGAGTTGTTTTCTTACTAATTGATTTTATATAATTCAACTACGCTAATTTCGAATAAGGTGTCCATTTTTTTCTATCACGTAAGGATTTTCTGCAAACTGGAAGGGAAAAAACAACATAAGTGAATATTATTTATTTCAATTTACATTAGGTACCTATTTCGCTTTGTTATACTAATTACAAACGCGAGCAACTTTAAAAAGAAAGACTATTAACGTCAATTACATATTCATCTTTATTTGTCCTGAGTTTTCTTGTGAGATCTGTGCCTTTTAGTCACGAATGTACGCGTTGTTCCTTTTCTTTTATGTAATAATTCTGGAGTATCCCGTTTCAACATCCAGCAGTAATCAGCCATCATGCTGATGTCCTACTTTACGGACAACTGTCTTCGACACACAATTAACCTCTGAAAAAAATCTAACATTCTTTATTTAAGAACCCTTTTTCTATTAGGTGGGGAAAGAAGACATGCCGTTTGATATGGGGACGGAAGAACTGAAATCAATTGCTTACACACAGGGGTGTGTGTGTGTGTCCCACCTTCCCTGATATCTCTTCTCCATTTCTTTGATGTCTTGGTGAAACCGTTCTCCTTGTTCTTCGCTGAGTGCTCCGAGATTCTCAGGGAAGTAATCCAAGTGTGAATGTAAGAAATGTAATTTTAAACTCATATTACAACCCAACTCTTTGAACTTATTTAGCATGTTGTTCACAATGTTTTGGTAATTTGGGTCCTTGTTGTTCCCCAAATATTTGCTGATAACATCCTTAAAAGCAATCCACGTTTCTTTTTCAAGATTGTTCATTGTTCTTTCAAAGTGTTCACCCAAAGTCAGTTGAATGGTTTTAGAACCAGGTGTCAGTGACTCTGCGTGGCCATTCATTTTTTATCCAGTGCTGAGTTCTTGCTCGGCTATCCCATTCACACAAAAAACATGGAAACTTCGTATAGACTGGTTGTTGACTTAACAACATACAAATCACTTTTAAGTCTCCACAAAGTAGCCAACCGTGTTCTTTGTATTTAACCTTAGCTAGAAGAAGCTCAAGATTTTCGTACGTTTCCGTCAAGTGAACCGAATGAACCCCAGGAACGGATGCATACAAGTTACCATTGTGAAGGAGGACGCCTTTTAGACTTCTTTTGGAGGAATCAATGAAAAGTCTCCACTCATTTGAGTCATAGACTGCAGCGCCTAGCTTAAGTATTAGTTCCGAAACATTGTTGCAATATACCAGTGAATTTTCTCGAGAAAAATATTGGATGAATTCTTTTTCTCGATTTCTCTACCAGTAAAATGACGTCCCGGGAGAAAGCAAGTTCTTTGCACAAAGTCTGGATCCCAAAATCTCTGAAGAATCCTTCGGGAGACACAAATCTCTTACGAAATCATTACGTTCACTTTGTGTAAACAATTAGGGTTCACCAGATGTTTCGGTTTGAAAACAATCAATATCATCGTTTCCATCGTCATCAGACACCAAATCAGATGAAGTTATATCAAGAGTATTTGGTTTAGTAGGTACAGGTATACCAGGTCCATGAGCAACAGGTCTTATAGCAGACTGAAAGTTTGGAAAAGAAATTTCCTTTTTATTTTTAGTATTGTAGCCTTGCACGTTACATGAACAAAAATAGCAGCCATTGCTGTGATTTCTAGGCTCACGCCAGACCATTGGAATCCCAAAAGGTAAAGAATCCTTTTTACCTTTACTCCACAGTCTAAGTTGTTCAACACAAACACTGCAAACTTTATGTGGAGCCCATGATTTGTCTTGATCCCCAAGTTTTATTCCGAAGTACGCATAGTATGCTTTCTTGACAAAGTCTGTAATATCTCTCCTTTGTTTTTTCACAATAAATTTTCCACATATATAACAGAAAATGTTTGGGCTATCTACACACCCTCTGGTTGCCATAGCGACAAATAAAGAAGTTTTAAAAGAGAAATATAGTCACCGCGCACTTTTGAATAATAAAGAACTATAACCTCGCACGCACTAGACAGACTGACTCATCTCGTGGCTTGTCAGTCACTTATATACTAACGGTGCGTTTCTCGAATGTTCTAGAAGACGCTATGACGTCACTTCTGATATGGAAGCATTTATAGGCAGTAGTTTTTAATAAAACTTTAATTGAGTCAATTTTAATGAAAATTACTTACATATGTAATATGAAATATGACATTTTGTGAAAAATCTGTACGTGATGGCGAAAAATGAATATTATTTTCGGAATCAGCGTGCAAAAATTACTATATAAGTGATAAAATATTTCGGACAACAAAACCATCGCAGGCCTGTGAAATCTTTGTTAGCGGCACAACAATGCTTTCTTTTAATTCTTTTAGATGTATGGGATATATTTGTCAGCTGACTTTGTATTTGCTGGATAGTATTTATCAGCTGAATTATGTTGGCTACGTCTAAAAAATTGGTACCCTTATTTGATGTTCGTTTTTCCTGTTCACCCGTTGCGTTCCTTTGAGGGTGGTAGTAACGGCATTTTTGTCCATATTTGCACCTCCCATATCTTGCATAGGGGTTGCAGACAGTAAGATGGTGGAACTTGCACTTCTTTTCAAATTTGCAATATCCACTTGTGTAATGTGTGTTACATAATGTGGGATGTGCATAGATGCATTGCCCATCCCGATATCTGCAGTTCCCTTTTGCGTAGTATTTACATACGGTATTTTCTACGCTTCTACTTCTTGTTATCTTATTATTTTCAATGTTCTTAATTTTTGTATTAACATTATTTTTCATCGGCTGTTTATTTCCTACGTTTTTAGTTATTATCTTTTTATTATTTCGCTCGTTGGACAGTTTTACTACTTCGCAACTTTTACTTATCTCTTTTCTTTCATCTATGTCTTCATTCCGTATTATATTGTTTATATTGTTATTCGTTATTATATTGTTATTCGTTATTTCCTCCTCTCTCTCATCCACCCAAATTTTCATTTTCATTCTCTCATCCATCTCCATTTCCTATCACCCCAATTCATGTATATAAAGTCGTGCAGTTTTTGACAGAAATCGCATCTTATTGCTGCATTTTCAGTTGTTTCCAGATTACACAAATTGCAGATTAAGTGAGAATTTGGACCCATGGTCATGCTATTCATTAATTAGCGTAAAAAGAAATACACACACAAATTATTTACTTTATTTTATTTTTTCCTTTCTTTCTCTTTTCTTTCCTTTTGATGGTAACGAGGGTTTTCTGACCTTTGCGTTTTATGACCATTTTCCTGCCTTCTTTCAAAATTTTTCGAATGCCAACCTTATTACAGTTTAAATACTGTATATATACGTTAAATTGGTGATAATTTATGTAAACTATATGTATTTAACTATATATATATATATATATATATATATATATATATATATATGGGATGAATTTCGCAATTAAACGTGAAATGAATGAATGATGCAAACCCACAAGGAAAAAGAAAAATGATTCCAAGGCCTTTCGTGTATTCAGAAGTACACCTCTTCAGGGAGTGAAGGGAGAAGGCGAGATGACAAAAATATATATGATACAACTGGAGAGAAAACAAAAAGATTAGCACATAATTAACAAGAGTTGATTAGAGGCAAAAGGTATTTTAACAGGATATTGTCAATTTTATACATTTCCGCACTGTTATTGAATTATTTTTAAAATGGATAAATGGACATTCTAGAATATTCCTTTCAATTATATCTCTGTTTTTAACGAGCGCTTTAGAACTATCCCACTTGATACTATGATTAGATCTCTACATATGGTTAAAAAATGCATTAGAATTATTTGCTGTTCTACACGCATATTTATGCTGTTTTACCCTAATATCTAACGTTTTACCCATTTGGCCTATACGGGGCTCCATTAAACCTTAGCCCCTCCGCCCATGGCCTAAACCAGTGGTGGCCAACCATTTTTTGATGCGTGCCATTTTTAGGTTAGGTTTAATTCGGATGCGCCAAAAAAAAATTTGTGAAAAAATTATTAATAACTTGTAAGTAAAAATAAAAATATAATATAATATTTACCTTAAATAGAAATATAATGTGAAAAATATTTACCTTAATTTTTAGTTAACTACATCTTAACTGCTTAAATCTTTGATTTTTAATATTTAGTGTTAGAAGTGAAAATTTAGCACAATTCATACTAGACCTCGATGCGCCACTTCAAAGTACTTGATGCGCCACCTTTGGAGCAATGCGCCGCGGTTGGCCACCACTGGGCCCTAAACCATTAGAGGTACAGTAAAACTAAACATACCTTACAAAAGAGAATTTAATCCTGCATTTAATGAGAAACAATTAAAACTTGGTGTTCCCGCCATTGGCTTCCAAGAGAGCCTGAATTCGCTTTGGGTAGCTTGCCAAAAGTGACGTGAATAGATCTTGATCGCTACGCAAATTTGCTAAAACAGTTTCAATGTGTTGCGTCATTGTATCCTTCCAAAATCGATTTGCTGCAGGTTCTTGAAACAAGAGACATTCAACCTTGTCCTTTATAACTAATCCAATGTGTTCACAGACGTTCAGGTCAGGAGAATTTCCTGGCCATTCTTCATTTCCAAAGAAATCGATTTCATGGTTCCGCAACAACTGTTGAGTGGCTAATGCCTTAAAGCAGGGGCCTTATCGTGCAGAAGTGTGACCTGATCGACATCCATAACATTGTTTGGGTTTCTTAGAAAAGGAATGACATGCTGGGATAGAATAATATCACGAAAATACTGTCCATCCCAACTCTGACCATTTGGCTTCAGCACCCACATGAGCTTCTTTGCAGTGAACAAAACAAACACACCAACACAGTCTGGACTTTTTAATAATTCGCGATAATGTTCATTATCATCGATTTCATCTGGTGTTGTGGCCCACACTCGATCATTTTGGTAGTTAGGCCGACGTGTTACGTAAACAAAAAATTCATCGGAGACAGCTAAATGCATGAAATCATCCACATCCCAATCTTCAAGATAATGGGCAAACCACATTCTGTCATCGATGTTAAGTTGAGTTTTTCTTGGCTTTCGAAGTTCATGCCAAGGCTTTAAACCTTGCCTATGACGGTACAGTCGAATAATCTCACCACTAACGATCTTTCTTCTCAACACTTCGATCTCTCTAGAAAGTTTAGCACAGCTGTTTTTCCGCTTACGCGTACCGCTTTCAATGATGTCCTTTGTTTCCTGAGAGAGTGGCAAATTTGGGCGCCCAGATTTGGTTGTATCCATTTCACATTCATCCAAAGTTTTATTCCAATTTCTTTTGACGAAGTCTTCACTTCTTCGCAACTTTTTGGCAACCCATGAACGTGTTATAAAGGTGGCTCCAGCATCACGAGCTTCTCGAAATGTTATTGCTCGTATGCGATCTATCACACGATGCCTCTCCGAATCACCAATTAATTGAGAAGCCATTATATTATCACTTTATCAGCTAGAGTAATTTTAATACCTGCAAAAAATAAAGAATTTTATATATTTTTATAATCACTAAAAACTATTTCGATATAAGTAAACATGTAAGCTGCAAATGGGGGGGGCTAAGGTTTTTTGGAACCCCTTATATACTGAGTCACATTATGTACATCCGATCGAATACACACAACCAACCACATTATCCAGGCTATTCTTTATTAGGCGTGACTTAACAGTATTATTACTGTATACTTAAAGACTACATTGATACCAATTGCTTTAAGTAAAGTCGAAGATATTGAAAATTAACATGGTAAGGTAGGCTAAGGATATTTTTACGCTCAAATTCCTTTACAGTTACACTATTATAATACTTATTCTTGGCTTTCCCAACGCAGTTATCTAAAAATGAAATAGGATAACATAATTTAGTACCAATATTCATGATATTGCATAACTCGGAATCTAAAAATTCAGGACTGACAACTCTCAATGCTCTAAGAAACATAGCAGAGAACGTAGAAGATTTAATCGAGGGATGATGGTCAGAATAAAAATGCACATAAGAGTTACTATTAGTAGGCTTACGATACGCTTCAAATTTGAACTGATTAAAGCACCTCCGAATTTTTAGATCCAGAAAAGATAAGCTTCCATCATTTTCATTTTCAACTGTGAACTTAATAGATGGGACTAAATTGTTGAGCCTCCCAAGAAATAAGTCAACATCAAATTATTAGGCCAAAGGCATAAAATATCATCTATATACCTGTACCAAACCAGGTTAAAATTAACAATCGTAGGCAAAATTCTAGTTTCAAAAAATTCCATATATAAGTTAGCTAGTACAGGTGAAAGTGGATTTCCCATCGCCAATCCAAACGACATAGCATAAAACTTATTTTTAAACTGAAATTTACAATCTTTGACACAAATCTTAATTAACTCAATAAGTGTTGTGCTGAACAGGGAAAGAATATTCAGAGATTCAGAGATCTTCTGAATATACGAAAGGCCTTGGAATCATTTTTCTTTTTTCTTGTGGGTTTGCATCATATATTATATATATATATATATATATATATATATATATATATATATATCCTACAGTAATATTCACCATTTAAAAATATATGGAAGACTCTTTTTTCCTAATATTCGTTTGGAATTTTCTTACTATACAGGGTAATCCTTTAGTTTTGCCACTTTAAAGAATAATAAAAAATCAATGAATTCACATTTGTTCGTGAAACTTGGGACGATTATCGTGAGACGATGAGCTTTTTTTCTTTCTTTTTTTACGGGCACACAAGATGCTAAAAGGGTCCTCCCCTTCGCGAAATTAAGTGACGAACCCGGCCAGTGTAATGTCTTCTTATCACGGCCTCCAGCCTTTCGGTGAAGATGGAACGGGTCACGCCGTTGCTTTTTACGATTTTTCAAGTGCCATACTCGTTGAAGCAATCCCATACCATTATGAAGCGCCCAACATCCTTCACAGAAAGTTTTACACATTGAAGAGGAAGGAGGGAGTCGCTATTTGATGTTTTTATTCCTTAGGAACGAGTTTTTAATACACTGGACCCAAAAATATAAAGATTTTACTGCTGAAAATTTGTAAAGTGGACTTTTTATGAGGGGGTCTAAAATAGATTTGTTTGCTTACACATATCATGCCCAAACTCAATGGAAAATTGTTCCCACGGAGGAGAAAATCTTCTACGAAATGTGCTCGGGAAGAGGGACTCCTTAATGCTATGGGGTCGTTTCAGTTGGTATGCAACTCGAAACTTCGTAAAATCAGTGGTACCATAAAAAAAATACTATTCCACCTCAATTCATTATGCCAATGATGCCATACCAAGTGAGCAACGTTTAGTGGGTCAAAGCTTCATTTTTTTCCGACAAGATAATGACCCAAAACGCATGTTTAACCTTTGCATAAATTATCTAAACCATTAAAAATATAAACAAATAAATAAACCAGAATGTGTTGCCATTATGGAATGGTCTCCACAGTCACCTGATCTAAATCCAATCAAGCATTTATGGGCATTGTTTACATCTGTACAGGAAAATGACAATCCCAACAACCTAGCAACAACTGATCTGTGGGAAGTGATACAACAAAGCTGAAACAACATCAGCAAGATATACCATCAATAAATTGATTGAACCAGTTTCACGAGGAGTGGCTGCAGTTGTATTGACTGCAAAAGGAAGACATACAAAATATGAGATTTTAGTCTTCATTTATGGCCTCATTTTATTTTTTATTTTATTTTTTTTAGTTATTCATTTCCTTTCGTTACTGAATTGCGAATCAATAAAGTTCTATTGGATTTTCTCCCTCATTTACCAGCTATTTCGAAAAATTACGAGTGGATTCATAATTTTAGCGATACAATATACTATATATGTATTTATTTATAGGCAGTCCGCGAAATAAGTCGGGGATGCATCCCACGAAAACGCGACTTATCTCGAAACCTGCTTCCCATAGGCCACCATATTATAAAGGGAGATTTTAAACCCATAATTTGTAACCCATTTTAAATCCCATAATTTGTAAATAATAACAAGACGAGCTCAACACAGTCTTATGCAAAGAATTAAAAAATCAACCAACCCGATCATCCAAGCTATCCATGATTCCTGCCATTTATCCTCTAAGCTATGGACTTCTTGGTACGAAAACGTCTGTCTGTATCTCCACTTAACTTCGACATTACAGTATTATTTCTAACCAATTGTATATATTTCTATCCTTAGTATATGAACTGTCATTGTATTAATAATATTTGTCATATGGACTATAGTCTGCCAATAAACCTTTTCATTTTCATATGTCTACATTTTTGGTTATATCTTACTCAAAACATACATACAAAACAATTACATATATGATTAATTAACCAATTCTAATAACAAAGTATTTGCTTAAAATCAACTAATGTTTACTATAGAAATGATTTTCTACTATACTCGCCAAAGATTCAGGGGAAGTTTGCGTGTCATGAAGGAATGGCTAAAGGGACGGTTGGGGAAGTTATTGTGAAAGAGAGATTTGGAGGATCGTCTAAGGACTCCTAAAGGAGTCTTAATCCTCCACCATAGAATCTTCAAGAGGGTGGCTTGGGGAATTGTCTGGTGAACTGTAGCTGGTGCCTGGGGTTGGTTCGTCTTACTTCTGCTTCTTTGGATCATATATGTGATAAATTATTCCAAAAATTATGATAAATCAAAATTATGATAAATTATTATTAATCAAATTTATCAATTATGATAAATCAAAAAATATGCTAAATTATTGAAGAGATAACTTATTCAAATTGCAATTACAAAGAAAAATTCCTAGAGTAAAATATACTCAATACAGAAACAAATTAACTAAAATAATCAAAATTGCAAAATATAGCTATTATAACAATCAATTTTCCAAACATAAAGGAGATGTGAAAAACATTTGTACAACCATAAACAATCTTCTCGGAAAACAAATTAAGAAAAATTCAATACAGAAATTAAATGTTGATAATAAAGAAATTACTGATGATACTTCTATTGCAGACTCTTTGAATATACATTTTACTTCAACAGCGGATAAGCTTCGCTCACGATAACTAAATAATGATCACTCTCTTTTAGAATATATGCCACCCAGACCACTAAATTCATTTTCTTTTGTTCCTGCTACCCTTACTGAGGTCCGGAATATTATTGGTAAATTAAAAAGTACAAAAAATAACATTCATAACATTCCTGTGCCTATATTGAAACTTGTTAAAGATAAGATATCTGTAACTTTGGCTAATCAATCAAAGTATTTCCAAAGGAATATTCCCATCACTGCTAAAAACTGGTTGCATAACACCCCTTTTTAAAGGGGTGATCATACACTAGCAACAAATTACAGCCCGGTGTGTTCATTGTCTGTGTTCAGTAAAGTTTTGAAAAAATTGTAAAAAGTAGAATGCAGCGATATTTAGAATCCTACAATTTATTATCTCAAAATCAATATGGCTTCCGTAATAAAAATAAAACAACGGAAATGGCTATTTCAAATCTCATGGAAAATGCAAATATAGCTAAAGAGAACAAAGAAATAATGATATCAATATTTATGGATTTGAGTAAGGCGTTTGATGTAATAGACCATAATATTCTACTTAATAAATTATATTGTTACGGCTTTAGAGGACCGATCAGTGATTGGTTTAAAAGTTATTTGTCCAATAAATATAATTTTGTATCGGTAAATAAGGTTTGCTCAACTAAAGCGCTTGTCAAACATAGTGTACCACAGGGCCTAGTTCTGGGTCCACTGTTATTTTTATTACTGTATACAGGGTGTTTATAAAGTCCCTATCTATTTCAGTGAAAACGTAGCAAAAAGGGTAAAATTCAATAACAATATAATAGAAGGCATACATTTAATGAATACTTAAGCATATGATTCTACATGAGCACCATCAGTATCTCTACAGAGTTCGAATCTGTCAGCAGCATTGCGGAACACATTTTGGAGCGTGACAGGGGTTATTTTTGTAACTGCTGTTACGATACGAGCACGTAAATCTTGCAGATCTGTAACCCTCGTTTGATAGACATTTGATTTGACAAAGCCCCATGCGAAGAAATCCAAGGGCGTTAGGTCAGGAGATCGAGCCGTCCAGGGCCTGTTGCCTCCACGTCCGATCCACCGATTTGGAAGTCGTTCATCTAGGTACTCCCGAACAATGTTTGCGTAATAACAAGGTGACCCATCTTGTTGAAAGACGACAGTGTTTAAAATGCTCGTATCGTAACAGCAGTTACAAAAATAACCCCTGTCATGCTCCAAAATGTGTTCCGCAATGCTGCTGACAGATTCGAACTCTGTAGAGATACTGATGGTGCTCATGTAGAATCATATGCTTAAGTATTCATTAAATGTATGCCTTCTATTATATTGTTATTGAATTTTACCCTTTTTGCTACGTTTTCACTGAAATAGATAAGGACTTTATAAACACCCTGTCTATAAATGACATTCCACGTTCATCTGATATACTGAACTTCATAATGTTTGCAGATGATACAACTGTGTCTTTCTTGCAGCTAAGAACATATTTAATTCAGAATTCATTAGTGTAATGAAATGGTTGACCACCAATAAACTCTTCCTAAATATCAGTAAAACAAATTTCATGATTTTTACTAATTAAAGAAATGTATATCTTGATAAACTTAATGTTAATGAAATCGCCATAAAGGAGTGTACTGTAACAAAATTTCTTGGTGTAATGCTAGATAAGAATTTGCGATGGAGTGACCATGTAAATTATATCGCGAAAAAGATTTCAAGGAGCGTTGCTATAATGTTTAAACTTAGAAATGTAGTCCCTAAACAGGTTTTATTGACTCTTTATCGTACTCTTGTTCTTCCTCATATAACGTACTGCACTCTTATTTGGGGAAACTCCTCCAACAACGCATTAAATGGTATATTTGTCATCCAAAAAAAGAAAAATAAAGTTATTATCTGATGCTGATTTCCTTGATCACTGTAGTGCATTATTTAAAGAGCTAAACCTACTAAAGCTCAACGATATAACCAAACTGGCACATTTTATTTTTATTTACGAGTGTAAGAACAAAATCATTAATTTACAATGGGTAAATAGATATTTTGTAACTCATCAAGAAATCCACTCGTATCAAACCAGAAATAGATCAAAGCTCGTTATACCTCAATTTAGATTGTCTTCATCTCAAAAACTACCCATTTTCATTAGATTGAAACTATGGAATGACTTGCATGCCGATATAAAAAATATTGTGAATGTAAATTCGTTTAAAACCAAGTTGAAATCCCGATTAATAATGGCATACTAACAAAAATCTAGGATTAATGTCCACTAATATTGTTTATTAATTTCTCGTGTGTAATCTAGTATTAAAGACACATTTCTTGTGATTGTTCAGTTCTTATCTCTCATGTATAATATTGGTTTCTTTGTATGGTATTGGTATAATACCTTCGATGGTGACCTTGCATTTGTGATACCAGTAATGATAATTTAAGATTAATACATAATTTAACTATTAATAATACTTATTTATTAATTTATTTATTTATTATTAATTAATAATAACTAGCTGTTTATTTTTAATAAGAGCCCAGTAAAGCCTAAAGCTTAAGGGCCAAATAAAATAAAATAAATAGTCCAGCTTCACAATTATTTGTCATTGTAAATTGTAAAAAACAATTTATTTATTTTATTATTAATAAAGGAATAATAAAAAAAAATAATCAGGAGTTCTTACTAGAAAGGAATATATGGCTAATTAACGACTCTTTCTCCTCTTCATTTTCTCTTCAGAGATTTCTATAAAGCAGCATCAGGCATTTCTCAGCACACTTTTATACTTCTTTCTTTTACTGGATTAACTTCAGAGGACCTTGCCATAAGTCGTTCTGCTTGAGCAAGTAAATCAGCCAATACACTCGTTTTTAGTTCTCTTGGTTAGTCAACATCCATCATCTTCGTCAGAGGCATTCTTTTCTGCTTCTAATTCAACCAATTCAGTATCATCAGTTAGAGGTTCACCACAGGATTTCAATAACTATTTCACACCCTCCTCCTCCTCCTCCTCCTCCTCCTCCTCCTCCTCCTCCTCCTCCTCCTCCTCCTCCTCCTCCTCCTCCTCCTCCTCCTCTCTCTCTCGTCGGACTTCTAAGTACAATCTCCAAATTTGCAGACGATACGAAATTAGGAAGTAGTGTAGGTACTGAGGAGGGCGTAAGAACGCTTCAGAACGATCTTGACAGGTTGGGCGAATGGTCTGCTACTTGGCAGATGCCATTCAACTTGGACAAATGTAAGGTAATGCACATAGGTTATAAAAACCCGAGGACCGGTTACTCTCTCTTGGGAAGGAACTTGACTGAGACCGATCTAGAGAAAGACTTAGGAGTCTATATCAGCAACGATCTGAAACCGTCGAAGCACTGTGCAGAAGTCGAAAAGAGGGCCTTAAAATTATTAGGTTATATTAAAAGACAGTTCCAGTTTCGGAACAAGGAGACTGTAATGTCTCTTTATAATTCTCTAGTCAGACCTCAACTGGAATACTGTGCGCAGTTTTGGTCTCCATCCCTCAGGAAGGATATAGAAAGGTTAGAAAGAGTACAAGCAAGGGCTACAAAATTGATCCCTTCAATGAGAATGCAAAGCTACCAACGGAGATTGGAGCGCCTAAATCTGTTTACCTTAGAGACGAGAAGGTTGCGGGGTCAGCTTATTCAAGTCTTCAAGATGCTCAATGGAATAGACAGGGTAGATTACAGAAACTTATTCTCACTTAATGCCAATCCGACAAGAAATAGTGGGTTTAAATCGGAACTAAAGACATTTAGGACCTCTGTCTGCGGGAATTTCTTTTCCTATAAAATAGTTAATATCTGGAACCAACTTTCCTCAGAGGTTGTTTCCAGTCAAAGTGTAAATGTGTTTAAAAATAGGCTAGACAAAGTACTGAATACTCTCATAGTTTAAGACTAAAACATAACATAACTCTGCAGGAGTTCGCTTGCACGGTGTCTCTGTGAGCATGCTAAATATAGAGCTATTTATATATTCTCCACTTTCCTGTAAAATTTCCTTGGCTACTTTTCCAGGGTCAAGGTATTTTCTTCAACCTTTTTCCGTACCTGCCTCTGGCAGGGAGGGAGCGGAGGGTGGGAGAGAGCCTTCTACTTTTCTATCCAGTTTTCTACTACTGCTAGGATAGTTGAAAGAAAAATAAACTTGTTTAATAACAGGAACCTCCCAAAGTGGACCGGAAGGTCTTTGAGGCTTCCTCTTGTCCTTGTAACTTCTTGTAATTCCTCCTCTTCCTCAATTCCCTCAATGCCAACATCCTTTGCCATTGCTACAACTTTCTTAATTTCCTGCGGAGTAGAAAATCAATGGAAATCGTTGATGCACTCGAGGCCAAAGCCTCTTCCAAACATCATTCATTGTTGTGCTCTTCATCTCTTCCCAGAATTCACTAATATTTTCTATTGCGTGCATGATGTTGTAGGTACGCCAGAATTCCTTTATCGTCGTTTCGCCTGTTGTCTTAATTGGGAAAATATTCTACGCAGGTAGTATGCGGCTATGCCCTGAATGTGGTTATGA
The DNA here is from genome assembly GCA_023014485.1 of Bathynomus jamesi. NCBI lineage: Eukaryota > Metazoa > Arthropoda > Malacostraca > Isopoda > Cirolanidae > Bathynomus > Bathynomus jamesi. Next base: position 487,917 of record JAJOZX010000383.1, read on the forward strand.
CGCCTTGGTCCATGGACTGGAACAGCGATGTTGTATTTTTGGGAAGGTAAACCACCTGAATGCTCGCAGTTAAGTTATCCAAATTAGGTGGATGGCTTGGTGCATTATCCAAAATAAGAAGGAGTTTGTTTGAGATGTCCTTTTCCTTGCAGTAGCGTTTAACAGGTGGTTCAAGGTGATGCAAAAACCAATCTTGAAATTTGGCTGTGTCACCCATGCCTTCTTATTTGCTTGCCAAATAACTGGCAGTCTATTCTTAGCATATCCTTCCAAGACACGATGATTCGCCTAGTGATACACGAGCATGGGCTTTAACTTAAAGTCCCCAGCTCCATTGCCACCCAAAAACAGTGTTAGACGATTTTTCGCAAGCTTAAAGCCAGATGCTGTCTTTTCTTCTTTTTAAATGAAAGTTCTGTCAAGCATCCTTTTCCAATAAGGTCCAGTTTCATCCACGCTGAAAACTTGTTGGGGGAAATATTCACCACCCTCGATAATCTTCTTCAAAATTGCAGGCTATGATTCAACTGATTCTTTGTCTGCGCTGGCAGCCTCCCAAGTAAATTTCAAATTATGAAGGTTGTTAAGGTTAAGAAAATGGTAAAACCGACCTTTACTTGCTGCAAATGGCTCGCTTGTTGAACCCTCGCCTTCACTGAGATGTTGGTATTGAGTCTTAGCCTTTTCCACTATCACAAGCACGCTTAAAAGCGCATGTTTCTGCGCTTGGTCATCAATTCAGAGGTTCAGGAACTTCTCCATCTTAACCATCGTCGGATTCTTAATCACAATCATCAACCGAGAAGCAGTCAAAAGTGAATCCAACTTAGCACAATCTTTTATTTTATCCTTGTTCAGTGACGTGTATATATAATTATATATATATATATAATTATATATATATATAATATATATATATATATATATATAATATATATATAATAACTCGTCCCTAATTTGTTGATGACGTATAAGCGAAACGAGGTATCTCGAGGATTATATATATATATATATATATATATATATATATATATATATAATATGTTCCAATTTGGGAGCAAATGTAGTTTACGTACCCCTGTGGTGCCTAGTGTAGTTTACGGTCCCCTACATCATGCTAGTGTAGTTAGCGTTCCCCAACTTTGTCCGCGTATATCTAATCAAATAAAAAGTTAAAACTACCGAAAATATTACGACTTAACCTAACCAATCGTCAATTTTTATATATATATGATGCAAACCCACCTTGTGGGTTTGCATTCATTCATTTCACGTGTTTAATGGTGAAATTCATCCCATATATATTATATATATATATATACACACACACACACACCTTTGGTTACCTTCCGCCCGAATTGTTCATTCTGAGGAAGGTCAAACTTTTTACTCCACCTTAGACCTATAGTTTAACGTGGAATCCGAGCCACGCCCCACCAACAGCCCAGCGTCTTAACCACTAGGCCACCCAGGGTACCTATTTATCTACCAACCACTTTCTTTATTGTGTGGAAGGATGAACAGCTGGGTTTTGCTGCGCGCCGGCTGCCGTCAGCGGGTCTCGAACCCGGGGCCGATGGATTCGTAGTCAGCGACGCTAACCACTATACCACCGAGGCGCATATATATATATATATATATATATATATATATATATATATGTGTGTGTGCGTGTGTGTGTGTGTGTGTGTGTAAAAATTAACAATGAATAATTCCTATATTCTTATATTCATTCATATAATTCTTAGATTCATGCGTATAATTCTTATATTCATTTATATAATTATAGAGTGCGTTCGAAAAGTCTCTCTGCAGTCAACGTGCTTGTTGTCAAAAGTATTTGACAACAAGTGTAGACGAGTTGATCTGTGCCTGCAAAATGGTGGGAAACACTTTCAACACATGCTGTAAAATCAAAAGGTAATGTAATAAAATCACTAAATCATGGTTGAATGAAAACATTGTAGTTTTTCGATTTCCTATGCGTTTAACATAACACTACGGAGAGACTTTTCGAACGCACTGTATATTTATATAATTCGTATATTTATATAATCCTTATATTCTTATATATTTATGTTCATATAATACTTATATTCATATGTATGTACGTTCATATATTCATTTTTACATAAGGACCAAAATCGCATAACGCAAGTTTGGATACAATTTTGATTTGCTTTCTATTTTTGCCAAATAATTAGTGAATTGTTTCTTTTGAACTTAATCATTTTTTTAGATTTAGCTTAATAATGAAACCTGATCAAATTTTGCAATGTCCATTTTCTGTATACATTCTCTCTTCGTTATAAAAGATAAAGTCATGTCTTGCCTAACGCTTAATTTTAACTCTTAAGCATTTAATTTTTGCTCATATGCATATTTAAGTGTAAAAATGCATATTTCAATTTCCATTTTTTAGTTAACTCGGCAGATCATGATAACATCAGATCTGTCAATATGCAGTTTAAGATAAAAATATGGCTTCATCTTCAAATTTCTTGTTTATCTGTTTAGACGTTGCCACAGATAAAATATTTACCTTATCTTCAAATATTGTGCAAAAATAATGCAGTCTATAGAGAATAGAAACTAAACAAGTCAACATTAAATAATAATGATGCCCACAAAATTTGGGTATATAAACCCATGTAAATTTCCAAATTGTCATTCTGACTATTCTGATTTGACTGATCTAACTTAGAGGCTGAGCATTACTTGTAACATTTTAGCAGCAAATTACAGTAAAAGAAAGTCTTTATCTACTCCTTCGAGCCTTGCTCTCTTCAGAGAACTTAGTCTTAAATAGAGAAACAATAATTTCCCGATACGTTACAAGAAGAATCGGGGAACTTTCAGAGAATTTAATCAACTTTACAGAATCCGCCGATCCACTACAAGAAGAAATCGGAGAGTAGTATAAGAGAGACTACTGCGATTCCCTATACGGTACCAGCTACTCCAGAGTAACAAATCCGTTGCTGCCACCAAACCAGAACCCCCGTCAACTTCGAACCGATCAAGGCCATAGACAGAGGGGTTAACATATATATATATATATATATATTATATATATATATATATATATATATATATATATTGACGATTGGTTAGGTTAAGTCGTAATATTTTCGTTAGTTTTAACGTTTTATTTGATGGATTCGTTTAAAAAATGTCTCCTAAAGAGCCTAGTGTAGTTTACGTTCCCCAACTTTGACCTAATGTAGTTTGTGTCCCCTTTTGCTTCAGGGGGACGTAAACTACACTCGCTCTCCAATTTGGTTTTCAGTTAGAATTCAGCAAAGTTTATTTTAACATTTTCAGCTGTATACTTCTTTGCCTATCTGTCTCAATTCATTTACACTGAAAACATCAGAATTATCCCGTTACAGCCATTTCAAATACAGGTATTTACTAATACATTTAATACATTACCATTCATTTCTCCGCGTGCGATACACAAATCCAATTTAATACACTATCATTCATTTCTATGCGTGCAATATACAAATCCATTATGTATGTACGTATATTATAACTAAATATTAATACTTAGTACTCTTTCTAGTTCATAACATAGACTCTAAATGTGCGGTCTTATCGTCGGTGAGCTATGTCGCTCGCTCCATGTCTGTACCCGTACCCACCCGTTTGTTGTTTTGGACTATTTCATTTGATTCCTTTCATTTTATCTAATTCATGCGTGTCTACCTTCATATTTGCAACATTTAACGTATTTCCAACTAATTTAATCCCATCTGCGCCTTCAATTAAGTATTTTGCATCGCATTTATTACATTTATAATTAATAAATCTTCACAGTTGGACGAGAGGGACTCATTTATTACAAGTTCACCAATTTAAACGTGTCATCAGTCATTGTCAAAAGTCATCTTGTTTTTCTCTTTGTGAGGAAAATTGGACATCGACAAAGTATTAAAGTTTGCTTTTGGAACTTTGTATTTCTTTAACAGTAATACATCCCATTATAACCACTGATTTACTTCATTTTTCGCCAGCGCCCATAGATCTGTGAGTAACACCGTTGCTCTATAAGCAAAATGAAGACAATGAGGGCGAGAGTTCGAATCTTGATGGTGCTGGTAATAATAATACAGAAATTAGATCAATAAACGACATTCGTTGGCCTGAGCGCTGTGACTGTTTCTGACCTTTCTGAATAAGTATTATTACTTAATTTCTCAAAGCACAAAACCCAACGTCCCTTCTTTGTATTTTTTTTAAACGCTCGAATCATGTTTCAGATAAACCCCCCCTTATTTGAAAAAACCTCCCAACAGAAATTTCTCGACTGTGCCTGTTCATCCGGCCCCTTCTGTAAATAATCACGTCTCAAATTCACGTTCAAATTTATCATCAAGTTTAAACTTAAATTTAAATGTGAATCACAGTTTTCATCATCGTTCTCATTCTAACCACGAATGAACATTTCTGTAACTCAACCATGACCTGTCCCAAGTCAGCCTGAGAAATGGTGACAGGATGCAGTGACGAGCTAGCTGCAAGTAAGGTATTTTGCTCGACCCAGTTCCACTTTTAAAAATGACTCATTCTTCCCGGTTGGCGGCAGCGTTGCAACCCGTGTCAGTGCCCTCTGGTGGACGAAGGACGTAAAATGGACTAACCAACCAGCCAATTTATTCTCTGTCCATTTCAAAATCAGATGTTGCTTCTTCGTTGATCCGTCAGACTTCCAAACCGGAAATTCCATTTGAAACTTAGGAATCCAATATTTCAGTGCAGACCTTTGTTTTCCCTATTTCCGCTATATTAACTCTGCCGGAGAGCTCTCACTCCGACATCAAATCGAGAAATTTAAAGCGAATAAAAGGCGGGAATGTCAGGCGTTTACCATTGATAATAAACAATTAGCTTTATAAATGGAATCTACCTATCTTTTATCTTAAACTGCTTGACAGAAAAAGATGAAAGACTAAACATATTAGAAGAAGAAAACAAAGAATAAAACAGTGTATAAACGCTCTTAATGAGAGAGTATCCACTGTGGAGGATTGACTACAAAAACAAATAATAGAAAATGAGGTTAAACATTGATTTCAAACAGGAAACCCACAAAGCTTATACTTTATCGGTGGACTTGGAGTCCCTCAAGCTCCCCAAATGAAAACTCCAGTAAAAATTGTTAGAAACGCCATCAAAGACAAATTCCGTATAAACATTCCTGAAAATGTCATTACGGAAGCACACCGAGTTGAGAAAAATAATAATGACAGATAAAACAATCATAAAATCCAAATTGAGTGACAGGCTGTGGAAATAAGAAATAAGAAGTGCAGTTATAAATATGAAGCCTAATATATATATTAATGAATCACTCTGTAAATACAGAAAAGAAATTTTTGATAAACTCCTAAAACTTAAAAAAGAAAAAATTTATTCCTGCTACATACGGGACGGCATAATATATGCCCGTAAGACGCAGGAAGGGCAAAGAATATCGATTCGTACTCAGAATGACTTCCAAAGCTTTCGGCAGCATCTACATATAGAAATGCCTTCAGCATAACCCACATGTTAAGTAAACCTATCTTAAAATTTGTAAATTTCATAATCCTTATTATCTTATAATTCTGCTAGTCCTCATAGTCCTTCAAATTCTATAATTGTTAAATTTAAGATTTTAAAATTATATAATTTTTAATTTAAATTAAAATTTTTAATTTTTATAATACTATAACTTTTGAACTTAAAATTTTATAATCCTTATAATCTTATAATTTTGTTATTCTCATCATCCTTCAAATTCTATAATCGCTAATTTTAAAATTTTATTGATATAAATTTTAATTTTTAATTTAATTTTTAACTTTAAGTTTTAAGTATTTTTAATAAGTTTTAATATGTCAACTCTACAGTTTCACCGTGGATGCATATACAGGATGATCAAAAAGTTGCAGTGCACTGATTGTAATGTGTTCATTTGTTTTTTGTTTCAGATTATTATAATTTATTAGAATTATTACTATTATTATTATTATTCTAATAATAATAATAATTATTATTATTATTATCATTATTATTATAAGTTCTACGTTATATACAGTGATTATAAAAAATAATAAAAATAAAAAACTCGGTACACTGCAACATTTTAATCACCCTGTATAATATCAGGTTATAATGTTATAATGTATTGCACATGTCCTCCGTGGTGGCGGAGGGGACCTACAATTTTACGTGGGTTCCAAACCACAAAAACCTTTATTTTACTACCTTAAGCTACGTATCCCCAATCTATCAACATATGCGTCTAATCGATTTTTAAACATGTTTATAGACGTGCTACTAATTACTTCTACCGGCAAACTATTCCAGCTATTTACTATTCTATGCGTAAAAAAGTTTTTGGCAACTGCTGTCTCAAACCTTCTACTTGTCAACTTACACCCGTTATTTCTAGTCCTATTATATTGTGATATTTCGAAAAAGCTATCTCTATTTACGTTATCGAACCCATTCATAATTTTAAAAACGTAGATTAGATCACCCTTTAGTCTCCCAGTCTCGAGTGTAGTCAATTTTAACTCCTTAAGCCTATCCTGGTACGACTTCGACCAAAGCGACGAAATCATCTTAGTTGCTCGTCTTTGAACTCTTTCGATTTTGTCTATATCTTTGCGAATATGCGGATTCCAAAATTGGATCGCGTACTCCAAATGGGGTCTAACTAATGATTTATAAAGAGGAACAATAATATCGCACGATTTGTACTCAAAATTCTTAGCTATGAAACCTAGCACTTTGTTAGTCTTATTAACCGCCGCTTGCCAACTCCTTCCCTGACATACTATACGCAAAATTACCGTTACGCGAACCTATATGTAAAATTTTGCACTTATTAACGTTAAATTTCATTTGCCATGTGACTGACAAATCAACGATTTTGTTCAGATCTTCCTGGATTTTACCTCTATCTTCATCATTAATTGCCCTACCATCCAACTTCGTGACATCCGCAAACTTTGAAACTGTACTGACTAGGCCGACATCTAAATCGGTAATATATATAAGAAAAAGCAAGGGGCCCAATACAGAACCCTGAGGAACGCCGCTCGCTACATTAGCCCAAGACGACTCCGCTCCAGCAACGACTACCCTCTGTTTCCTACCTCGCAACCACTCTCCTATCCAATTTATTACTACACCCCTGATTCCATGAGCCTCAGTTTTTTCAATGAGTCTTTTGTGCGGTACGGTGTCAAACGCTTTTTGAAAATCTACACTACATCAACCGCCCGATGACTATCGTAAACTTCAACCACGCTTTGAAAAAATTCTAAAAGATTAGTTAAGCAAGATTTGTTTCGCCAAAACCGTGCTGCGTATTTCTAATCAAGTTATGCAATTCCAAGTGTTCGACTATACGATCTCTAATTACACTGGTCAAGAAAAGATTTTTCATCAGAGTAAAATGTGTGGTGGCTGGATAGCATTTTTCACGCTGATTCCAAAACTGCATTCAGATTTTTTCTAGCACGTATAGTTTTCAAGATGAAGGCATATATATAACTACACAGATTTAACCATTTTAAATAGGCAAAATACTAATATTTCAACATTTGATTGTGTTTATTTTATTGTGTTTTTTTAGTTTATTCATCTTATTTATTTCAATTATCTTAATTATACATCTTATGTATTTCAGGTGTGAGCCTTTACGTCTAGCAGCATTGTGATTCAGGCAACAACGCCGTGCTTTGTGTGTCAAAAGATCAGTCCAGTCCAAGAACTTGTTGTCAAGTTGGTGTACATTTTTTTTGAATTTATAGTTTGCTCAGGTCAGTCAACATGCCTCGACAATGGAAGAATGACCCCGACAAGTTCTGTTTCGTATGCGGCCAGTTGACAACTAAAACACAGCGACGAAGTATTACAACCGACATTAAGAAAATATACAAGCTATACTTTGGTTGCCATCTAGGTGACCAAGATAAACCATGGGCGCCACATCAAATCTGTTCTGGCTGTTCAAATGGATTACGTGATTGGCTTAACAAAAAGAAAGCTTCAATGCCATTTGCCATACCCATGATATGGAGGGAGCCGAGAGATCATCATGAAGACTGTTATTTTTGTAGTGTGAACTTAATGGGGTTTTCTGCCAAGAACAAACACCAGATTGTATATCCAAACTTGGATTCAGCACGTAGACCAGTAAAACATGATGAAACATTGCCCATTCCAATTCCCCCAAGTGATATGCTAGATTCTATCATAGATGACATGGAAAGTGATGAAGGTGCAACTGGCGTTTCCGGACCATCTACAGAACCAGAGTACACTTTTGAAGGTAGACATTTAGAGCCTAAAAAGTTAACCCAAGGACAGTTGAATGATCTTGTTAGAGACTTATCGCTGTCTAAAGAGAAATCAGAGCTTCTCGCCTCAAGACTAAAGGAGAACAATTTACTTGAGAACAATGTTCGTATTAGTTACTACCGAAAGCGGAATTTTGAATTAACAGCATTCTTTTCAGTAGACGGTCCTCTCTGTTATTGCCATGACATCAATGGACTATTTACAGCCATATCTCAGACGTATGTGGCATCTGAGTGACGCCTCTTTATTGATTCGTCGCAGAGAAGCCTGAAAGCAGTTCTTTTGCATAATGGTAATATAATGCCATCCATCCCCATTGCCCATTCCGTCCATCTAAAAGAGACATATGACAATATGGATATACTACTTAAGGCAATCAAATACGACAGTCATCAATGGAATGTTTGTGGAGATCTAAAAGTTATAGGAATGCTTATGGGTATGCAGTCAGGATTCACAAAATTTTGTTGTTTCCTTTGCCTGTGGGACAGTCACGCCACTATAGAACATTACACCAAAAGTGACTGGCCACTTAGGTATACATATGTCCCAGGGATAAGCAATGTCCAGTCTGTCCCTTTAGTGGATCCCCAAAAGATCTATCTGCCACCTCTTCACATTAAACTTGGTTTAATGAAGAATTTTGTTAAAGCAATGGGTAAAGTCAATCTGAAGGGTTCCAATACCTTTCAAGGAAATTTCCGAAGGTTACTGCAGCAAAATTGAAGGAAGGAATTTTTGTTGGGCCACAAATAAGGGAGGTTTTGAATGACACTGAATTTGAAAAAGTCCTAAGTCCGCTGGAATTGAAGGCTTGGCTGGCGTTCAAATGGATATGTGAAAACTTTCTTGGAAGCAACAAGTCACCTGCGTATAAGGATGGAGTCAAGAACCTCCTTGATGCCTTCAAAGAAATGGAGTGTCGAATGTCGTTAAAAATTCACTTCCTGCATTCCCACTTAGATTTCTTTCCTGAAAACCTTGGTGCAGTGAGTGACGAGCAAGGAGAGCGCTTCCATCAAGATATTCAGATGATGGAGAAGCGCTACCAAGGATATTGGAATGAAAGCATGATGGCGGACCATTGTTGGATGCTGTATCGTGACAATCCAGGCCAAATTTACGAAAGGAAATCACACTCACAGCGCTTTTAATAAAATAATGTATATATTCTTTATTTATAAGTACATTGAATAAGGTATATGATGTATTTGTTGTTTAGCATTCCTAAGTGTGATCTATACATCCATAAATTTTCTTATAGCAATATCAAAAACTTAAAAATATCAAAACCAGTGTATCTATATAACTATACGTGCTAGAAACAAAATAAAACCAGATTCGGAATCAGCGCGACAAATGCATTAAGAAAAGTGTGATCATGTTTGTGATGAGAAAAAGTTTCATTTTGTTGGCCAGTGTTATTGATTTCAGTAGCTTACCTACAACAGACGTTAAACTGATTGGCCTATAATTTCCGGCCACACCTTTATCGCCTTTCTTTTAAAATAGGTGTTATATTTGCTAACTTGAAATTATCTGGTACGCACCCCTCAGAAATAGACGCATTAAAAACCTTTGTTAGCGGCAAAACAATGCTTTCTTTAAATTCCTTTATTTGTATCGGATATATGGAATCCGGCCCCGGTGATTTACGTATTTTCATTTTTATCAATATAACGCATTACCTCTCCTTCACTAACCACAATATTATCTAAAGTATACCATTGTCAAAAGGTATTATGTCTATGAACGTAGGGATATTCGTTACATCTTCTACTGTAAAAGCTTACGTAAAAAATTCGTTTAGCAGGGTAGCCATTTGCTTGTTTTCAGGAACTAGCTCTCCGTCAGAATTTTTCAACGGCCCCAAGACACTGTTTACTAGATTCCTATTATTGGCGTATTGAAAGAATCGCTTGGGGTTTTCTTTGCCGTCACGAGCTATGGAGATTTCCAAATTGCGCTTGGACTTTTTTATTACGCTTTTCGCTTCACGCATTAGAGATATGTAGTTGTTTCGTAACCACAAATCGTCTTTATCGCACTTATGTAGCCTATAAGCCCTATCTCTGCTCTTTATAATATCCCCTATTCTTGAAGTAAACCACAAGAGCGTGTTATTTACTTTCGCACGCTTAATCTTGTACGATACACATTCCTTATTTATAGTCCTATATAGTGTTTCAAACGATTCCCACATTATTTTTGCGTTGGAGATCCCCATTACGTTTTCCCAATTGATGAGTGACAATTCATTTCTAAATTTACAAAAGTCTGCGTGCTGGAAGTTAGGAATTTTAATAGAGTTAGCTGGTTTCAAGTGACTTACTGAGAGGACAAACTCTACCATATTGTGATCGCTATTGCTTAACGGTTCTATTACTTGAAGATCAGTGATTAGCCTCTCATCCGTAGTTATTACTAAATCTAAAATACTGTCCAACCTCGTAGGTTCCCAACCTTTTGAATAAGAAAGCTATCCTCGAGAAAATTAACCAAACGATTACCCTCCTCGTCTCCCTGCATTGTATCGTAATTCACGTTGGCGCAATTAAAGTCACCCATAATTAAGGCCTGCTCACTACCTATTATTCTCTTTAGTTCACGATATAACGCTTCGTCCGTATCAGCTGTTTGATTAGGGGGGGCCTATATATAATGGCACAACAAGTTGAAATCGTTCAATTTAAGTTCTGCTATAGTCGAATCTATCGGTTCTGGAATTCTGTGCTTTGCTTCTATAGCGTTCGCAATATTATCTTTGATATACAATATAACACCTCTTCCTCGCCTACCTATTCTGTTTTTAACAAAAAGTCTGTAACCTCCAATTTGATACTCCCCTACAAAATCACGTGTTTCAGTCACGTGTTCTATGTATATATATATATATATATATATATACATACTCGTATGTGTATATATGTCCGTATTTGTGCTGTATATTTTTTTCTTACCTGATATTATTTCTATTACCGTATTACCCCAATTTTCATATCATGATAAACACTTTAAATACTCTCAATACTGTACATGAAATTAATGAATCTGAAAACGTAGTCAACCCCAATTGTATCTCAGTAGACCACTTCTTAAACAAGAAATATAACAATGGCACCCTGTCTTTCCTATAAAAGTATCGAAGAAGTGACAAGCATAAACAATACCTCATAAACACTCGCAATTGGAGTGTTTATTCATAACACGCACTCTTCAGTTTTAGGCATTTACCAACCACCAACTCGTAACGTACCAAATTTTATTACAAATATCGATAGAATTCTAACCTTTAATTATATTGGTAACAATTACGTTAATACAGAAGAGATAAATATTGATTTCACAAAAGAATATTCAAATAATCACGCGAGAGCTTCCTTCACAACATCATGACTGCGAGTGGTTTTAAATTAACTATTATAAAGCCAACTAAACTTCACAATGACATTAGAAATTCGACTTTGCTAGATTAGATCTGGGTGAGGTCCCCGCTTGAATGCGTTTCGGGTATAATTATATTAAGTATCGCGGATCACTTGCCTACGTACACCACGCTAATCACCCATTTTTTGGCAAAGGAAACTATAAAAGTTGACTGTAGATCTTACAGCTATAATAACAAATTAAAGTTTGTGAGAGAAATAACAGCTTTGGATTGGACAAGAATAACCGAAAGTAACCATAACATTGGAACAAAATTTCAAGCATTCTCAGACACACTAATGAGTATAATCAACAAACTTTCCTCTTAAATCAAAAGTAATATCTAAAACTAAATACAGCAACTAGTGGATCAAACCAGTACTCATTGTGAGTATTAAACGCGAGCATCTTGAAACTATGGAAAACCGATATTATTACCGAACAGACATACAAAAATTACTGTAACAGACTTAGTGCAGTAATTAAAAAAGTAAAAGCAGATCATTACTGTTTAAATATTGATGAACAAAATGTGTTAATTAACTCTGGACGAGTTAATTAACACAAAGAAAGTTAAAACAAATCTCTTGTCTTCCCTCACGCAAGGTGGACATTCTTACAGTAACCCCAAAGACATAGCCAATTTATTAAACAAACTCTTTGCAAATATCGGCTCCAGCACAACAGCCGCGATCCCAATTACAGACACTCACTACCGACAATACATGTCACAACCAAATCCAAACTCATTTTTCTTTGATCCAGTCCTACCATACGATATCTCTAGCAATAAAAATTCTAAAAAATAAAGATTCTGACACCAATACGATCCCGGTAGAAATATACAAATTAGTATCCGATGAAACTGCAATCCCACTCAGTAAGCTAATGAATGAATTAGTAACACTAGGTATATTCTTGACGGTCTAAAGGAAGCCAGAGTATGCTCTATATTTAAGTCGGGAAACCCAAACATTTCATCCAATTACCGCCCCATTTCGGTATTGCCAACTTTAAGTAAAGTATTTGAAAAAATTGTGTACAATAAACTTACTAAATTCTTAATCAAATACGATATTTTAACTAAAACACAATTTGGGTTTAGAGGTGGACATACAAAGGAAGATGCTATAAATATGCTGTTAGAAAATGTGTACCAGAACTTTAACAGCAAACAATACCGCCTTGACCTTCCTCGACTTGTCAAAAAGTATTTGATACACTTTCGCATGAAATGTTATTGAATAAACTTCACATATATGGAATAAGAGGTAATATCCTTGATTGGTTTAAATCATATCTGTCAAATCGCCATCAGTACATCAGATTAAAAGCCAATTTATCCGACAAGACGATGCTAACTAATGGAGTCCTACAAGGATCTATTCTTGGCCCATTACTATTTCTAATTCACGTCAACGATTTTCATCTTTAAACCACATTAAATTGAGTACAATACGCGGATGACAACGTGTATAAATGGGTGTGTGCTAATAAACTTTTATTGAACCTGACAAAGTCATCTTATTTGATTATTACCACAAAACATATTAATACAAACTATCAAATAAAAATTGGGAATACTACTCTTGCGAGGGCGAATGAGGTTAAAGGACTTGGCATTAATTTAGATGAAACTAAATTTCGAAAGTCATGTACAACATATCAATTCCAAAATTCAATAGAGAAATTAAATGTTGATAATAAAGAAATTACTGATGATACTGCTGTTGCAGACTCTTTAAATGCACATTTTACTTCAATAGCTGATAAGCTTCGCTCACAATTAATAAATAATGATCACTCACCTCTAGAATATATGCCACTCAGCCCACTAAATTCATTTTCTTTTGTTCCTGCTACCTCTACTGAGGTCCAGAATATTATTGGTAAATTAAAAAATACAAAAAATAACATTCATAACATTCCTGTACCTATATTGAAACTTGTTAAAGATAAGATATGTGTAACTTTGGCTAAAAATTATCAATCAAAGTATTTCCAAAGGAATATTCCCATCAATGCTAAAAACTGGTTGTATAACACCCCTTTTAATTAAAAGGGGTGATCCTACACTAGTAACAAATTACAGGCCGGTGTGTTCATTATCTGTGTTCAGCAAAGGTTTTGAAAAAATTGTAAAAAGTAGAATGCAGCGATATTTAGAATCCTACAAATTATTATCTCCAAATCAATATGGCTTCCGTAATCTATACTATAATAAGAGAGCTGTCCGTCTGTCCGTCTGTCTGTCTGTCCGTCTGTCTGTCCGTCACACTTTCAGAAATTACGGGCGGCAATGTGAAGCTCAAGATTTTCATGACTGTGTTCTTTTCTATAGTTTTATTGACCAAATAATTGAACCGACAGTAATTGGGAGTTCAATTATTTGGTCAGGGGTGTTTTGGGGGATATCTAATCAGATTCAGAAATCTTGACACAATGTGAAGCTCAAAAATTTCATGGCTGCGTTCTTTTTTGTAGTTTAGCCTGTCTGTTTGTCTGTTTGTGAAATTTATCCTGGGAAGTAATGGTAAAAGGGTTGGGGTAATGGTGAGGGGTGGGGGTAATTGGGGGACGGGGTTAGCTCCTAAGTTGAATAAAGGGGGGTTTAGGTACCCGGAGGGTAGCTAACCTTAACCCGGGCAAAGCCGGGTCAGGTAACCTTGTAATATCCTAAAACAACGGAAATGGCTATTTTAAATCTTATGGAAAATGTAAATATAGCTAAGGAGAACAAAGAAATAATGATATCGATATTTATGGATTTGAGTAAGGCGTTTGATGTAATAGACCATAATATTCTACTTAATAAATTATATTGTTACGGCGTTACGGGAGCAATCAGTGATTGGTTTAAAAGTTATTTGTCCAATAGATATCATTTTGTATCAGTAAATAAGGTTTGCTCAACTAAAGCGCTTGTCAAACATGGTGTGCCACAGGGCTCAGTTCTGGGTCCACTGTTATTTTTATTATATATAAATGACCTTCCACGTTCATCTGATATACTGAACTTCATAATGTTTGCAGATGATACAACTGTCTCTTTTTCTTGCAAAGATGTTAATACAGCTAAGAATATATTTCATTCAGAATTCATCAGTGTAATGAAATGGTTGACCACCAATAAACTCTTCCTAAATACCAGTAAAACAAATTTCATGATTTTTACTAATAAAAGAAATGTATATCTTGATGAACTTAATGTTAATGAAATCGCCATAAAGGAGTGTACTGTAACAAAATTTCTTTGGTGTAATGCTAGATAAGAATTTGCAATGGAGTGATCATGTAAATTATATCGCGAAAAAGATTTCAAGGAGCGTTGCTATAATGTTTAAACTTAGAAATGTAGTCCCTAAACAAGTTTTATTGACTCTTTATCATACTCTTGTTCTTCCTTATATAACGTACTGCACCCTTGTTTGGAGAAACTCCGCTAACAACGCATTAAATGGTATCTTTGTCATCCAAAAACGAGCAATAAGGTTATTTATTATCTGATGCTGATTTCCTTGATCACTCTAGTGCATTATTTAAAGAGCTAAACCTACTAAAGCTCAACGATATAACCAAACTGGTACATTTTATTTTTATTTGCGAGTGTAAGAACAAAATCATTAATTTGCAATGGGTAAATAGATATTTTGTAACTCATCAAGAAATCCACTAGTATCAGACCAGAAATACTAGATCAAAGCTCGTTATACCTCAATTTAGATTGTCTTCATCTCAAAAACAACCCATTTTCATTGGATTGAAACTATGGAATGACTTGCATGCCGATATAAAAAATATTGTGAATGTAAATTTGTTTAAAACCAAGTTGAAATCCCGATTAATAATGGCATACGGATCTTTTCCGTTTGACTGCCGCCATTGAAACATAATTAAACTTTTTGTATTTTGTATTTTAACTGAAATGTCTTGATGATACAAAACTTAATTTTTAAGTTTTAATCGTGTACTCAGAAAAATAAGGGGATCACCCGAAGATCAGGGCCTCCAGCCTTCTTTAGTTAGCTTTATAAGGCTAACTAACAAAAATATCACGACCTAACCTAACCAATCGTCAAGGTCGTACAGTTGACCTAACGATTGGTTAGGTTAGGTCGTGATATTTTCGTTAGTTATCCTTATAAGGCTAAGTAAAGAAGGCTGGGGGCACTCACCTCTTATGTTTCAATGGCGGCAGTCAAACGGAAAAGATCCTGGCATACTAACAAAAATCTAGGATTAATGTCACTAATATTGTTTAATATTTTCCATTAATATTGTTTAATATTGTAATATATGTTTTAACTATTAATAATACTTACTTATTTATTTATTTATTATTATTAATTTCTAACAACTAGCTGCTTATTTTTAATAAGAGCCCAGTAAAGCCTAAAGCTTAAGGGCCAAATTAAATTAAATAAAAATAAAAAAAAATAAAAAAATATCAAGATTTCTCTTTATATTATTTAAACTAAAAATGACCCTTCTTCAAAACGTACTCCTTACCCTATATTATTCCTTCATCCATCCACATTTATTATATTGCATCGCAACGTAGCTCAAAGAAATATATAAAATATCCTTTGGAAGTAATTCATAAAAAATGTCTGCAAACTCTCTGAAATAAAGACAACAGACAAATTCACCCTTCCCCAATGTTTAAAGAGCTAAATATTTTAAAACTAAATGACTGATACAAATTCAATGTTATTGTCAATATGTTCAAAGTTATCAACAAAAATCGACGTACATCACCCCACTGAAAGATCAATCACCTCCCATCAAATACACCATCGTTATAACACCAGACTGCGCAGTGATTTTATACACAAACCTAACTATACAATAGAAACTGCGGGAAATGCACTCTCTTTCAAAGGAGCGGATGTATGGAATGCAATTCCCATAAATATCAGACAGGCTTCATCACTGAATGTATTTCACAAATCATTAAAATAGCACTCCATTAGCTCCTTCTGATGTATAAGTTCACTACTGCCATTTTTACCATAGTAATAGATTTTGTAATAAACTATTTAAAATATGCTAATTTCATTAATAACCTTTAATTTCGTAAATTAAAGGTTATTAAAGGTAAATTAAAGGTTATTAAAGGTAAATTAAAGGTTATTTTCTACTTACTATACAATAAATGATTCAGTTTAAAAATAAGTACAATTTTCTGAAGTTTGAATAAAATAAACAGCCCAATTCCACAGTTATTTATGTCATTACAATTTGTAAAAGTACTGTATTTATTTTAGCAATAAACGTTATTCACTATTCAATATTTACTATTATTATTACTATTATTATTATCTTTCGTTGTCACTATTACTATTACTTGCCACTTTCACTGTTTTATTTAATATTTTCTACGAAATATACATTAAATCATTTAATTTAAAATCATGGAACATGATTATTATTATTATTTGTTGTTTCCATTACTATTATTTGCTACTTTCACTATTTTTATGTAATGAATAAGCTAAATGCCATTAATTTTGCTTAAAAAGTTCCATGTTCCTAAGGACATGTTCATCATGTAACTCAATTGCCAGCGACAAGATTGTTTTCGACTCTCTTCCTACACTGAATGTGAGTAAGAGTAGCGATGAACACTGTAAGGGTACTGTAATGAATCTTTTTTCTTCTGTAAACTCTGACAAGTCTGGAAACTCCCCGACCTGTATGAGCTTTCTCACTGACAAGTCTGGAAACTCCCCGACCTGTATGAGCTTTTCCACTCTACCTCACTTCTACCGAATTCAGAGAAACTTAAATTTCCTTTTCTGAAAGTTCAGAACGCGCCGAAAACACGTACGTGTCAGTTTTAGATGAGAACGACCACCTTTCCCTTCCTATTAAAAGAAAACGGAAACCATCTTCAAGTTTCTTTTCTTCCCAACGTCAGGTTGGGATCGACTCTTCTCCTTTTGTCCAAGTTAGACACATTCCATTCTAGGATTAAATTAAAGTCTTTCTTTAATAATTGTGGACATTTTTCTCTTCTTAAATCTCTCTAAAACATTCGCTCTAGTGAACATCTGTATACTGAACCTATCCCGCTTGGGCGTGCCTGGACAACCTTCCCGTCGATTTATGCTGAAAACAGGATTCGGCTCTCTTCTGATTTCGGTTTTTACCTTCAGTTTCGGACAAATATTCTCAATTTACTCTGTTATTATACTTTGCTTATTCTTTAATTTCGCTCCTGTATAGTTTATGTTGCGGTTTTTGTAAGTTGTCTGCTTCAATGAAGGGATTCCTTATAATCGAGTTTTGCTGCATGCCCGGTTATAGTATGCTTCGTACTTATACCAGCGGATATTGAAATTAAAGATCTGCATCTGCAGATGTTGAAAAACTGACATCCGGTCCACCACTATATATATATATATATATATATCGGGTCGGCAAAAAAAAAGGGAGACCTCGAATTTTGGCTGTAAAATCCAGTTATGGTCAGATTTCAATATTTTTTTTCACACCCCACAACTAAGTAAATTTTCTATAAGGTGACAGGATTTCAAAGAGAACTAATGAAAATTACGGAATTATTGATCATTTCTTTATGCCACTGGAAATTCTCCATTTACACTACTACTGCATTGTATGTGCAGATGAAACGTTACAAAGTACTCGCATATGGTGCTACCTTGATGTTAAAAAAATTGCTCGATATGTTTACCACGAACTTCTACAACCTTTTTCAGTCTAGGACGGAAATCTATGGCTTTATTGATTTGTTCTTGTGGTAGCTCATCCCATTTTTACAGAAGAAGCTGTCGTAAATGAGCGACATTTCTTACTTTGACCCGATAAATTCTCCGTGACAAATTTTCCCAAAGGCCGTAATCGACAAAATTTAAATCAGGACTGTTTGGTGGCCAAATTTAATACCGCTACCTGATATTCTTTTGATATCTCCTGTTTTATCGATTTTCTTGAGAAGCTTGTCCAAACCTCCTGCAGTTGGCTTACGTTAATTAAAATCGCTTTAATTATCAACTTGAACCTATGATTAGCAAGATTTTCCTGGAATAATCGCTATAAATCCAATTTCTCAGCTAAAATGCTAAAAGATGGCATATAAACCATAAAATTACCTAGTACTAACATACTAAATTTCACGGTTCTATGTACAGTATTTGCCGAAATATGAAGGATTTAAAAGGTCTCCCTTTTTTTTGGGCCGACCCGTTTTATATATATATATATATATATATATATATATATATATATATATATATATACACCTTATGAACCTTATGTTGTTTCGTGCGTTGGTCTCTCTTCACAAGGTCAAGCTGGTGGGCCCGCCTCTAGGTCTGGCCTGGTGGAGGAGCGAGTTGCTTTCTTGCGCTCTCCACCGTACATAGCCAGGCATGCCCGGCTCATCTGGTACTGTCCTGAGCCAGGTTTCCAGTCTTTTCTTGAAGCCTTCAACTTTGACCCCCGTTACGTTTCTGAGGTCCTTAGGAAGCTGGTTGAAAAGTCTTGGCCCCCTGACAACCAAGCTATTTTCCTTCAGGGTTGAGGAGGTCCCTTGTCGGGCCTTTAATTTAGGAACACTACACATTCTGCCTTTCCTATTTTCCAGTGTTGTTTGAATGGTAATTGGGTTTAGTTTTAGGTTTGGTACCAGTTTTTCGATCATTTTCCATATGTAGATTATGATGTACCTCTCTCTTCTTCTTTGCAGTGAGCACAGATTTAGTTTACGTAGTCTTTCCCAGTAGTTGAGTTCTTTGCAGCCATCAATCTTGGCTGTGAAATGCCTTTGCGTTTCTTCTAGTTTATTAGTTTCTTCCTTTCTATATGGGGACGTCAAAACTGAGCAGTATTCAAGTTTTGGTATAATCAGTGTTTTTAGCAGGGGAATCATTACTGTCCTGTCCCTTCTCTTGAACGTTCTTAGTACCTGTCCGGCGACTCTTTTTGCTTTATTTATCGCTATCTGATTTTGTGTTTCGAATTTCGCATCATCTGTCATTATTATCCCGAGATCAATCGCTTTCGTGCTTCTCTGAATTTCCTGTCTATCTGGAGCATAATATGCAGTCTGTTTAAGTTCTTCTTTTCTACCATACAATATCTCAAGAGCTGAAATTTCTCGGCGTTGAATGACATGTTGTTGTCTTCTGACCATTTGTATATTTTGTTCGTGTCCCTCTGCAAGGCCTCCACGTCATGTACATCGCTGATTTTTCTGCTGATCTTTGTATCGTCTGCAAAGGATGTTACTATACTGTTGCTGTTTACTCCGCTGTCTATGTCTGTTAGCATGATAATGAACAGGAGTGGGGCCAGTACTGTCCCTTGTGGTACTGAGCTGCGTACTTCCGATTCTGATGATGATATACCTTGAATTTTGACGACCTGCAGACGATCTCTAAGGAAGTTGTAGATCCATTTTCCCACTTTGCCTGTTATTCCCATGTCTTTAATTTTATGTGCTATTATACCATGGCCACATTTATCGAAAGCTTTAGCAAAATCTGTGTATATAACATGGTAGTTGTCATTGCCTTCCAATGCATCTAGGATATTGTTGTAGTGTTCTATTAGTTGTGATAGGCATGATCTACCTGATCGGAATCCATGCTGATTTTCGTTGAATCTTTCCCGTGTTTTCAGGAAATCATAAATTTTCTCTCTAACTATTCTTTCAAATACTTTGGTGAGATGGGACGTCAATGACACTGGTCTATAGTTCTTTGCTTGAAATCTGTCCCCTCCTTTATATATAGGGACAATGTTTGCTCTTTTCAAGATGCTCAATATTTCCCCAGTGTCTAAGGATCTTCTCCATATCCAGTATAAAGGTGTAGCTATTTCATTTTTACAGTTTTTAATCAATAATGCGTTCCAATTGTCCGGACCTGCTGCTGAATGTGGTTTCATTTGTCCTATAGCTCTCGCTACATCTTCTGGTGTAAAATCAAAGTCTGTTATATACTCTCCTTGCAATTCCTCTTCAAAGAATGCATTTATGTCAGGTATCGCTTTGTCACTTTTTGGGGTACTGAAAACTGACGCATATTGAGCTCTCAATGTATCAGATATTTCTTTTGGATCGTCGGTTAGTTCATTATTTCCGTCCTTAAGGGCCCAATAGTAGTGCGCGTTTTTGTTTTCCTTTTTGCATAGCTATAGAAGTATTTTGGATTTTCCTTTATTGCTTCTACCGCCTTTTCCTCTTCCCTCTCTGTATGGTCCTTAATCAGGGCTTGTATTTCCCTATCGATACCCTCCAGTTTTTCTTTTATTGCTTTCCTGTCATTATCTCCGCAGTTACCTAACTTCGCCTCCACTCTCTTTCTTTTGCGGAATAGTCTTCTCTTTTGCCTCTCTAGCCAGCTCCTCTTTCCTTTTGGCTGTGATTTCGGAGCATATTTTTCTAAAATTCTTAGCGTTTTTTCTTCCAAGTTGAGCATTTCTTCAGTTGTTTTATTCTCGAAAATTGTTCTCCATTCTATTTGGGCCATGTGCGATCTGATTGCTTCCCAATTTATAGGCTTCGAGTTTAAGTTAAAGGCCCCGAATTTACTTCTTTCCACAATATGTGTATTGTCTTTTAATGCTGTCGTCATATTTGTTGATATCTCGATTAAGTTGTGGTCTGAGATAATGGTTGGGGTTATTTTTATATCAGCAATCAAGTTCGTGTTATTCGTGAATACCAGATCCAGGCAGTTATTTTTTCTGGTATTTTCTGTTATCTCCCGTGTCAGCATAAACTCATTTGTGTCACGACACCTTAAATCTCAACCCAATTTGACTTCCTTAACTTTGAATAAAACTGGAAATAAATTCCACTCAAAATAAATCTTTCTTGGGTGGAATTTTTAACTCACTAAATCAGGTAAAACTAATCATTAAAATTTACCTTTTATTTAAAATTTAAGTTAATAAAAATTTAATTTATTTTTATTAATATATACTTTTTCACCATAAATTAAACAGTGAAATTTTAAATTATATATTAATGGTGTAGAGTAGCGTTTCACAACCTATGGGTAAATTACCGCATTGGGGTAATTTGGCTTTTTCAATGGGGTAATTTGGTACTCTGCAAGTACTTCTAAAGTACAGAAAGTACATAAATAAACGACATGACAACACTGAGATTGGCTTTACGTGGGGGGTACGGGTAGGGTGGGGGTCATTGTGAAGGTGTCCATGTGAAAATGGGTTAATGACTCAAAAAGTTTTGGAACCACTGGACTGTAGAGGAACAAAATTGACCTGCATATATTGTCCCAAATTCAACCTCATATATTTACTTTCAATCTACAGTGTGTTAAGTTAGTTTAAAGTGGGTCAGGTTAGGTTCATTTTTGTTGGGATTGGTTAGGTCTGGTTACCTCTGGTTAGGTTAGGGTAGGTTAGGTTAGTCATTTTCATTGAAAATCTGTCGACGTTCGACTAATAAATGTCGGCATCATTTCAGACCGACTTTACGCACGTTATACAGGGTGGGTAAAAAGTCTGGGCACCTCCTCTAATGTAAAAATGAGATATGTAAATACTTTGGGTGGGGGTGGGGGGTGCCTAGACTTTTTGCCCACCCTATACATTTGAGATTTTAATTGAAAATAAAAAGTTTGTTTAATGTTACCACAACTCAACACAAAGTTATTCGTGTAATGGAGTACAATACACCACACAATATGCGCTGTAAACACTGTAAACAGTAAAGTTTCGTATATGAGATTAAACTTTTAAACCGTTCAGTTCCCTATTACAGTAGATGTCAAAATAGATTATAAGGAAGGGTTCCTCTCAGAATTAGAATCCAAACTGGAGACCGCCTAAACACTAACAGGGAACTTGCTGGCTCTTCTTTTTGACCCTTCACCCTTGACCTTTGAGGTCTGTTCAAAAAGTACCTGGACAGGGTGTTTATTTTTAGAACAAGGTCACGCTTGGCGTTGTGACTGTGCTAAACATGTCTCTGCATGTCGAGACAAGTTGACTAATACGGTTGCACTTCATTGTGTAGCGTCAGTCCACTGTGGTGAGCTGATAAAGTTAAACGTGTTTTGTTTCGCGGCGATTTCTTACGATGTCGGAAGGTGTTGAAAGTGTTGTGCACAATGAATATGTTCCACAGGGACAAACAATCAACAAGGAATTTTACACTGAAGTTTTGAGACGTCTACGTGAAGCAGTTCGGAGGAAACGGCCGCAGAAGTGGGAGTCCGGGGACTGGATGCTTCGTCACAATAACTCGCCATCTCACTCGTCGCAACTTGTCCAGCCATTTTGGCCAAAAACGCTCCCCCCCCCCCTCCGCCAAAGTAAAGCAGTCTCCATATTCGCCGAATTTGGCTTCATGCGACCTTTTTTTTGTTTCCGAAACTCAAACAAACCCTGAAAGGACACCGATTCGATGATGTTGAGACCATTAAAAGAAATTCGACAAAGCAGCTTTTGACCATTCCGAAAAGTGCTTTCGAAAAAATGTTTTCAACAGTGGCAGGATCGTTGGGCAAAGTGTGTGGCTTCAGAAGGAGCGTACTTTGAGGGAGATTAAGCTCCAATCCCTGTAAGTACCATATTCTGTCTATAATCGCACCAGTCTGGATACATTTTGAACGAACCTCGTATATCAAACAGGGAACCCATACAATCAATTATAAGAAAGGTTTATTACAAGAAATGTTAAAAGTTCCCGTTTGGAGTGCACATGTCCGTACCTAAAACATAGCTTAATTTTACACACACACACACACACACACACATAATCATTAGTACAAATATAGTCGAACTTCTTTCAAATTTTCAGGTGTCTAAATCCACAATTGAAAGGTAAATTACCTTCTAATGATACCTTAATTCAGCTCACTCAATATTTGTCATATATAATTCACTCATAACTCATTATTCATAATTCTAAATTCAAATTCATCGATTCTGAAATAAAATAGACCTAATTACGCGATCACTAAGCACAGTGAGGTGTCAGGCAAATATCCTTTTCAATTATTCAGCACAGTCGAACCTCAACACGTAAGTGGAGAAATATTGATAATGTGTAAAATGAAACCAAGGAATTATTTTGTAGTTTAAGCTATTTATTCTATTTAAAATCCAGTTCAAATTACTTAATTTATTTAAATTAAGCTTTAGGTACTAAATGACTATGTCAAATCATCGAACCGGAACTGATTGATGATACCATTTCGAGTTTTCGGTCCAACACATCAAAATTTTTGTATACAAAACGATTTATATTGCATTGTATTTACTTTAGTTGGGCATGTTCTTGGCTGACGCGGGATGTGAGCGTGTGATTTGGTTCTCTGTGGTTATGTCTAGCCCTCTTTCACCGTCAGTGGCCAGTATGCGAGCGTGTTTGCGCAAGATCTCACGGGAGAATGTCCTCCAGTACTGGGAGAAACACAGGATGCCCCAGGTCGATATATACAACATCTCAACAGCTATCCTATTAGTCCTGGGTACCCAAGTAAGCTTCGAGAGCCTTTTTTTCCAAGCTTGAAGTTCATCATAAATTCTGAGGTACAGCAGGTGGGGTTCACTGCCTGAAGACGTTCTTTTCATTCGAAGCAAGACACTTCGGAGGAGAACGCAATTAAATGAAGACTTTCCTGTACCGATTTTCCAAAAATTTGTAGCTTCGCAAAAAAGTTCGCGTACAGGAATTTATTTAGCAGAAAAATGCTAATTAGTAATATTCTTTTTTTTTTGTAACACTAATAAACTCAAAAACAAATGCCCCTATTTTTTTTTTTTTTTTGAGGAAGTTTGTTTGCAAGCAAACTTTTTAAAAACTACATTTCAAATTTTTTGTAGTAAATGATAACAGTTTAACTGAAATTTAACCAAACCAATCCTGATCCCAAATCGAAACGGTCAACGATTCGATAACTCGGAATATATACTCAAACGACATATACTGGATAAAACATTGACTAAGTTAATCTAAAAACTAATTTAACAATGAAACCAGTCAATTAACATCTAAAATTAATTATTAACTCTATCTTGGCGTAAATACAAAGTTAACTACGAAATTGCATCCGCGCCAAATTTTGAATAAATTTATTAAGAAACTTGTAGAAATTTGTAACCATCTTACTTTATTAGCCCCCAAAAGTAATTAAACTATTTCGTTTTTGTTAATTTAATTTAGCCATTTCATTATACATAATTCATTATGCATAATTTGACTGTCATTCATTATTCATTCGGACGCGCTCGCCATTGCCACTAGTAGCATGGTGGAAAAAGCGGAGATTGTAAATGTTGCGTACGATTGCGAGGTCATGATAGATGACTCCTCCCTTTGGAAATTTCAACCCCCTCCCCATTTCTTCCATGCCCCTTTGTGTACTGACGATTGCCATGACAACCGGAAGACAGAAAAGAAGCAAGTATATTTATATATTTATTAGATAAAATTTTATGAGCCTACTTATTATTTACTCCCTCTTATGAAATATTATTATTTAGATCTTATTAAATGCGTCCTAGAACCACATCATTTTCCATTCATGCTTAAAGAAGGCACACATTTTAATTGTTTACCTTTATGCTATACCGTTATCCTTGGAAATCTTCAAATCTTCTTTAACCTTCATTATACTGTATAACTGAGTAACCGAGAAATAATGGGGCCAAAAAAAATTATTTATATAATTATTGTATAAATATATATAATTTTATACTCGTATAATTAGGGAAACTAAAAACACACTCAGCGGCAGGACCGGATAAATGGAATGCCACACTGATCAAAAACTGCAAGAATGCAATCGCTGAGCCCCTATATTGGATATGGAGACGATCACTAAACACGGGAGAAATACCGAGCATCCTGAGGAGCGCGAACATAGTCCCAATACATAAAGGAGGAGATCGATCCGAGGCCAAAAACTATAGGCCAGTATCGCTTACATCCCATCTCACTAAAATATTTGAAAAAATAGTTAGAAAATCTGACTTTTTGGAAACTCAGAAAAAATTCAATGATAACCAACATGGGTTTCGGTCAGGCAGATCATGCCTATCACAACTAATGGAACACTACAACAACATTATTGATGCACTTGAAAGTAATGAAAGCTATGATGTACTATACACAGACTTTGCTAAAGCGTTCGACAAGTGTGACCACGGAATCATAACACAGCTCAACAAAAATTTTTTTTTGTTTCGTTGCCAAGGAAATTCGTACGAATTTAGAGTATTTTGGGGTTGCTGAATTCCAAAATGAAAGTAGTTTTTCCGATTTGGCTCTAGTTCTTGAGATAATGAATACCCTCAATTAATAGGAAACGTAACCATAACGCGTGCATATGGGAAACTACCGGAACATTCTAGATGGTGAGACCGAATAAAATGCCATTATGTATTTCATGTGTTTACTTTTGTATGATTTGAGACAATTTCAATGCGATTTGTAAGTAGGCTCCGCCTGAACATTAAATTTTTTGCATTTTTACGTGTTTCAATGGGGTACCAATTATCTCATAAATTAGAGCCAATCTAGCAAAACCGATGTCATATTCGGAATCAGCACCACAAAGTTACCCCAAAATCACTCTAATATGATTGGCAATAAAATGAGTGTTGACCAGTGTAATACATAAACTGAAATATATGTGAATAACAGGAAAAGTAGGGAAATGGATATATAATTTCCTTAGTGAGTGACGGCAAGTCGTTACAGTACAAGGAGTATATTCATCAGAATCAGAGGTCCTCAGCTCAGCACCACAAGGAACAGTATTAGCTCCACTGCTCTTCATAATCATGCTAACTGACATAGATGAGGACGTTACCAGAGACAGCACAGTAACATCCTTTGCGGATGACACAAAGATCAGTAGAAAAATAAGAAACCCAGAAGACATAGGATCTCTACAAACCGACATAAACAGAATCTACAAGTGGACGGAAGACAACAATATGAAGTTTAACAATGAGAAATTTCAGCTATTACGGTACGGGAAAAGAGAAGACCTAAAATCCATGGAATATTATACCCCAAATGGACAGGAAATTCAGAGGAATTCCAGAGCAAAAGATTTAGGAGTTGTAATGACAGATGATTCGAAATTTGAAACACAAAATAAGATAGCAGTAAACAGAGCAAAGAGAATAACGGTAGAGATATTGAGAACCTTTAAACGAAGGGATAGGAAAGTAATGATTCCTCTACTGAAAACACTGATCATACCCAAATTGGAATATTGCTCGGTCCTAACATCCCCATATAAAAAAGAAGATATTAGACAGCTAGAAGGGATCCAGAGAAGCTTCACAGCCAAGATCAATGGGTGCAAAGAACTAAATTACTGGGAAAGGTTACGCGAACTAGACCTATATTCACTGAAAAGGAGAAGAGAGAGATACACCATTATTTACACTTGGAAAATAATGGAGAAACTAGTCCCTAATCTTACTCTGAACCCTGTAACTCCCCAAACAACGGTGGAAAGTTGAAAAGGAAGACTGTGTCGTGTTCCCAAATTGAAGGCGAGATAGGGAACATCCTTAACCCTGAAAGAAAATAGTTTTGTAGTGAGAGGACCAAAACTGTTTAATCAGTTGCCCAAAGACCTAAGAAACACGAAGGGAGTTGCAGTGGACATCTTCAAAAGAAGACTAGACGCCTGGCTCAGAACAATCCCCGATGAGCCGGGCGTACCTGGCTATGTGAGGTGGAGAGCGCAAGAATCCAACTTAGTACTTCACCAGGCCAACTCGAGAGGAGGGGCGACAAGCTTCACCTTCGCGAAATGAGAAATCATCGCGCGAAACCTTTTTAAGGTTGTAAGGTAAGGTGTATATATAAATATATGTGATTTATATACATTTATATATTTATTTACAATATATATATATATATATATATATATATATATATATATATATATAGTTGTTTAAATTTCCAAATCGTTGATATTTAGAACACTTCCACAAGACGACCACCATTCGTCGATATTCGACGCTCGAACTCCTTTTGAGTATTTACAAGATGCTGTTGTAAAATAGATCCAAATGCCCTCTCATTCTTTGACGGGGTTCTCGCAGAGTCTCGGCTTTGTCACGATACACAAGTGTTTTGACAACCCATAAATAAAAATCGAAAGGAGTTAAGTCAAGTGATCGAAGTGGTCATTTTATCGGTCAACCATGGCCTATCCAGCCCTGAGCAAAGTTCGCATCTAGAAAGCTGCGAACAGCAATAGCATAATAGGGAGTCGCCCCATCTTGTTGAACGATGTCAACCCCAATAGTCTGTAACATGTTAAGCTAGTTCCCTCTAGTCACGGTACGATCTGAAGGAAAAATGGAGGACATAGTACACCAAACGTTAATTTTGGTGAGTCCCGTTCATGTCGATCTGTTTCAGCACTGGATAGGCCGTTGTGGACCGATAGCATAACCACTTTGCTCACCTGACTTAACCCCTTTGGCTTTTTATCTATGGGATATGTTAAAATATTTGTGTATTGTGACAAACCCAGGGATCTGACAGAACCACTGTATACTGATACTAAAATTTTCATTAAAATTATAAACGGTCAGTCTCCTGACAATTAATTTTTATTTAACATCATGAACAGTGATTCATGAGGGACTTATTATATATATAATATATATATATTATATATATATATATATATATACACTGTATATATACACACGAGAGTATTTCAATAAGTATCCGCACTTTTTATTTTAGTGATAATATAGTATACGTATATAATATATACTCGTAATAACGAGCCAAACTGAGACCTACATGCTTATTTAGGCTAGCAATAGTATAGGCTTATTTAGGCTAGCAACAGTATAGGCTTATTTAGGCTACTCGTAGCTGTCACATATCGTACGAGTAGTGAGCATGGCTGCGCCTCTTTCAATTTGTACTCTGGAGGAACAGAGATCCGTGGTTCGTTTTTTGTGGGCAGGAGTGAAAGGAGCTGAAATTCACACGCGTTTATGTGTTTAGTATGGGAATAATGCGTTACCACGGCGAAGTGTGTACGAGTGGATTCAAATGTTCAAGGAAGGTCGGACATGTGTGACAGATGCTCAGCGCTCAGGACGACCGTCAACATCAACCAGTGGTGACAAGCAGGAAGAAGCCAGAGCCATGATTTTCGATGACAGAAGATTAACAATAAAAGAAATTGCATCTTCATTAAACATCAGTCAAGGGTCAGCCTATTCGATAGTTCATGACATTCTTGGCTTTCACAAGGTTTGTGCAAGATGGGTGCCCAAACAGTTGACAGAAGAGCACAAGCGTAATCGTATGGACGTCTGCTCTCGTCTTTTGGCGCGGTATCATAATGAAGGTGAAAACTTTTTGGAACGCATTATCACAAGAGATAAAATCTGGATCCATCACTATGAACAAGAAAGCAAACGACAGAGCATGCAATGGAAGCATCCAACATCTCCCGTTGCAAGGAAGTTCAAAGCGCAGCCGTCAGCAGGTAAAGTTATGCTAACACTGTTTTGGGATACACGAGGCCCTATCCTTGAACATTATCTAGAGCGTGGAACTACAGTAACAAGTGCATCGTATTCTGACATGCTTCGGAATGAGCTAAAACAAGCAATTCGCACAAAAAGGAGAGGGAGATTGTCGGAGTGTTATTCTGTTACACGACAATGCGCGCCCTCATACGGCTGCACAGACTAGAAAATGCCTTCAAGAACTTAAATTTGAAGTTCTCGACCATCCAGCCTACAGTCCAGACCTGGCACCTTTGGATTTTTACCTGTTTGGACCACTAAAAGACGCTTTGAGAGGTCATTGATACGCACACAGCCAAAAATTCTTTTGTGATGGCATTAGGAAGCTTGTAGACCGCTGGACTAAGTGTATTGAGAAACAGGGAGACTATGTTGAGAAGTGATGTGTTTATAATCTATCAGATGTGAAAATAAAATTGTGAAAATAAAAAGTGCGGATACTTATTGAATTACCCTCGTGTATATGTATATATATAATGTGTGTGTGTGTGTGTGTGTGTGGCGGCTGGCAAATTTTGAATCTTCAGTGGCATCGATTCGAATCCCACCGAAGAAAGGTAAATTTTTTCTAATGTATTTAATTTTAAAACTTAAGTTGTTGGTATGTTGTCCCTAATTAACGTAAAATTAATATGTGTGTAATTACACTCACTTTATGAAAATAAACTGAAATGGCATTTAATTGACATTTCCTCCAACAGATGGCGTCACCCGTTTCGATTAAATTATTTTAAGGAATCAGTTCCACGAAAACTATTTCATGAAGCGTCGAAATTTGATGAAAATGCTGTCGTCACCTGAGGGCACTTCGTTGATGAAAGAATGTCTCACAGCGTGATGAAAATTCCAGTCTCGGTGTTCGTCAACGAATGAAAGTGGTTATTGGATCCATTCCACAATCTCATGTTCTTAATGTTCTAATGGGGTTCGAGCATCGAATACGCATTGTAGGGACGAATGATGATCACCATGCGGAAGTGTTCTAAACTTCGATAGTATATATATATATATATATATATATATATATATATATATATATAAAATGATCAATAGAATATATTACCAATTATTTTGTACCATGATTTTTCGGCCATTATATATATATATATATATATATATATATATATATATATATATATATATACACACACGAGTGTATATATTAGAATATAAAAATCCAGCTTACATGGTATTATAAATCGATTACAAATAATTACTATTTTTATTGTATTTGCTACGAAAAATATATGTAAAAATTGAACGCTTAATCCGCTCTTAAAATAGGTAGAAAGAGGTTTATTATTGAATTCATACCTTTAATTCAGGTTCTAAAATATTAATAATTCTTACGTGTAATAACCGATCATTATCTCAAGTTTATTTCGCTATTTAGTATAGCTATTTTAATTTAAAATTATTATTATTATTATTATTAATGTTATTATTATTATTATTTATAGCCTTGAGAAGTCCTTGAAAATATTTTTTTTTACAACGCGCTTCAGGATTCCTCGTTTCCCCCAACTCATTTTTAACCATTTCCACGATATTAAAACCTATTTACACAAAACGTTTGTAGGTTTTCGATATTTTCTTTCGTATTATAGAGGAATTCAGCTCTATTCTTATATATATATATATATATGAAAAGAAGGACCAACACAACACACACACACACACACACACACACACATATATATATATATAGATATATATATATATATATATATATATATATATATATATGCTTCACTTAATGAGGCAACAGTGGGATGTTGTATAGATAACACAAGGATAAATAACTTAGTTTATGCCGATGATATGGTGTTAATAAGTCCCTCTGTTAAAGGTCTGGATCGGCTACTAAAAGTCTGCGAAGTGTATTCGCAGAAACATGATATTCTTTTTAATGTTACAAAAACAAGGTTACGAAATTCCATCCTAAAAGCTGTAATCAGCCAGCTGATATAAGGTTTAAAATGAATGGTGAAGTAATTGAGGAAGTACGAGAGTTTAAGTATTTGGGTCAAACTATTACAAGCTCCTTGAGTGATGACTCGGATATAAGAAAACAATCTCGAAGCCTTTGTGCTAAAGCGAATATGACTATAAGGAACTTTCGGTTCTGTACAAGTGAAGCTAAAGACACCTCTTTCGTACTTTCTGCAGTAATATATACGGACAGCAACTCTGGGTGAATTATAAAAAAGGTTTTGGCTAAACTCTAAATTTGCTGTAAAACAGGTCTTTTAGACTCTTACATAAATTACCCCCGAGATGCTTAGCTTCGCAAATGTTTGCTACCCGCAATGTCCCGAGTTTCTCGGAGGTAACAAGACGTGCTCAGTACAGTCTGATGCAAAGAATTAAAAAATCAACCAACCCGATTATCCAAGCTATTTATGAGTCCTGCCGTTTATCCTCTAAGCCAGGGGTCCCCAACCTTTTTGTGCCGAAGAGCACATTGAAGACTACCGGTAGTGCGGCGGGCACCATTTACTTTTTCAAGGCAAATTTATAGTTGGACTTAATAATGAACATAATACACAAAATAAACATTTAATTCCTATGTAAAATAATGAACATAGTACACAAAAAAAAATTTAATTCCTATGTAAAATAATGAGCATAATACACAAAAAAACCCATTTAATTCCTATGTAAAATAATGAACATAGTACACAAAAAAACATTTAATTCCTATGTAAAATAATGAACATAATACACAAAAAAACAAGGATGGGCTAACTAAGAATCTTAGAAAAATGATCAAAACGATAACTTAATTTATTTATAAAGAAATAATTATTTTCAAATAAATGAGCATCTGTTTCTGTAATTAACTACTAAAATTTAATAAAATGTTAAGTATGTTACATATTTTAAATATTTAGTAACTAAATATTTAAAATATTTAAAATACTTAAAATTTTATTAAAAATTTAAATAAAAACTTACCAATCGTAGTCAGTCAGTGGCGAGCATACGCAAAAGGGTCGGCGGGCACCATGGTGCTCGCGGGCATAGGGTTGGGGACCCCTGCTCTAAGCTATGGACTTCTTGGTACGAAAACGTCTATCTGTAGCTCCACTTGACTTCGACATTATTATTTCTAATCAATTGTATATATTTCCATCCGTAGTATATGAACTGTCATTGTATTAACAATATTTGTCATATGGACTAAAGTCTGCCAATAAACCTTTTCATTTTCATTTTCATTTTCATATTCTGCATGGCAACGTACGAGGTGATTCAATTAACTCGGTGTTTTATTTCTCAAAAATATCTCTTTACTATTTACCTCAGTACTCTCTCTCTCTCTCTCTCTCCTCTCTCTCTCTCTCTCTCTCTCTCTCTCTCTCTCTCTTTGTGTGTGTGTGTGCGCGCGCGCCGCTGACTTACTCTAATTATATTTCATGGTTTCCGTAGTAACGCTATATATATATATAGACGTGTGTCTAAAAGCGTTACTGGGTAAAATTTCCTAACTGTAAGTAGCCATTTACGAAGAAAGTAGAAGGAAGTTTGTTGTAGAGAGAGACCTGACTTTCTGGTATCATCCATTTCCATGCGATGTCGTATCGTTCTTTGAGAAGCATTTGTGTGTGGAAGTGCGTGGGAATGGGACTCGTACGAAAATTATTACAAACACTAAATTGGATTAATCGTCAGGAATGAACGCGGTCAGAGAGAACTAACAATATATATATATATATATATATATATATATAATATTATATATATATATATATATATATACACAAGTGGACGGACGACAACAATATGAAGTTTAACACTGAAAAATTTCAGCTGTTACAGTATGGAAAAAGAGAAGACCTAAAATCTATGGAATATTATACCCCAAATGGACAAGAAATTCAGAGAAATTCTAGAGCAAAAGATTTAGGGGTTGTAATGACTGATGAGGCGAAATTTGAAACACAAAATAAGATAGTAGTAAACAGAGCAAAGAGAATAACTGGGCATATACTGAGAGTCTTTAAACGAAGGGATAGGAATATAATGATTCCTCTACTGAAAACACTGATCATACCCAAATTGGAATACTGCTCGGTCCTAACATCCCCATATAAAAAAGAAAACATTAGACAGCTAGAAGGGATTCAGAGAAGCTTCACAGCCAAGATCAACGGGTGCAAAGAACTAAATTACTGGGAAAGGTTACGCGAATTAAACCAATATTCACTGGAAAGGAGAAGAGACACACAAACACCATTATTTATACTTGGAAAATAATGGAGAAACTAGTCCCTAATCTTACTCTGAACCCTGTAACTCCCCAAACAACGGTGGAAAGTAGAAAAGGAAGACTGTGTTGTGTTCCCAAATTAAAGGCCAGACAGGGAGCATCCTTAACCCTGAAAGAAAACAGTTTTGTTGTGAGAGGACCAAAACTGTTTAATCAGTTGCCCAAAGACCTAATGAACACGAATGGTGTTGCGGTGGATATCTTCAAAAGAAGATTAGACGCCTCGCTCAGAACAATCCCCGATGAGCAGGGCGTACCTGGCTATGTGAGGTGGAGAGTACAAGAAACCAACTCACTACTTCACCAGGCCAACTCGAGAGGAGGGGTGACAAGCTTGACCTTCGTGAAATGAGGAATCATCGCACGGAATCTTTGAAAGGTTGAAAGATATATTATACAAGGGTCATAACTTTATATTAGTTTTCGATTACTGTAGTAATATACTTACTTTTTGTAATTTGACCTTTCACTGGGTAGGCGGCGCATGCTCCGCTTACTCTGACTGCACGCCACTGATATATATATATATATATATATATATATATATATATATATATA
The DNA here is from genome assembly GCA_023014485.1 of Bathynomus jamesi. Classification (NCBI taxonomy): domain Eukaryota; kingdom Metazoa; phylum Arthropoda; class Malacostraca; order Isopoda; family Cirolanidae; genus Bathynomus; species Bathynomus jamesi. The sequence goes on from JAJOZX010000383.1 coordinate 522,067, forward strand.
AAGGTAGTGTATTTATTATTTACAAATTACACAGCTCTTGAAATTAAATATGTAAAAATGAACTGAATGGTCAAGGGAGCTAGCAATATGCTTCGAGGTTTTCTTTTGCAATATTGCAATGTTGCAAGTGGAGGGGATAATTCGCGAACATAACGTTTCAATTGTTTGCAACATCTGAAAGTTTTTTTGTTCGCCACCATACTACTGCTACTATCACACCCCTCGAAAGCAAGTGAATTATTTTTTTTTAATTAAATTTTAAAAGTAAATTAAAATAATTACAAATTTAATCATTCAAATATTGTCCAATATCTATTGTCATTAATTACTGTCAATAATCAACTAAATTACTAAAATTATAATGCAATAACTTGCAGTGAAATGTAAATTTTAAGGGCCAAATTTATATATATATATATATATATATATATATATATATATATATATATATACCGGGTGTCCGAGAATTATCTGTACAATTTTTGGCTGTTATTAAAAGTCAACTATGAAGTGTAGAAATTCCAGTGTTGTCCCATTTTACAGAGAATCTCATTAAGTTTTTTCTGATACCACGTTTTGACAAGTTTTTTAGAAATGTACGCGGGTGACAGACATTGATGATTTAAAAGCAAGAATCACAGCTACTATTGAGCGAATTGATGTGGATATGCTGCAGCGTACATGGCAACATTTGGAGTATCGATTGGATGTTTTGCTAATCACTAATGGTGCACATATCGAATGTTTGTAACAACGTTACTTTAATAAAAGAAACTTTTGAAAATACAGATTTTAAATAATCTTGTTTAAGAATTTTACGTGTTATCAAGAATTTTATTAAAAGATGAAATTGTACAGATAATGTTCGGACACACTGGAATTTCTAAAAACTTGTCAAAACTTGGTATCAGAAAAAACTTAATGAGATTCTCTGTAAAATGGGACAACACTGGAATTTCTATACTTCATGGTTGACTTTTAATAACAGCCAAAAATTGTACAGATAATTCTCGGACACATTGTATATATATATGTATATATATACTGTATAAGAGAAAGGACCTTAAAAAGTAGGAATCTCACATGAGGGTATTCCCATATGGGTTCATACCTATCTTTCTTTTAGCCTTACCCATTGGATTTAGGACACTTAGGTAACGCCCGGCAATTTCCAGATACGTTAAGTTAGGTTAGTTCAAAAGCTATTAGATTTTATACCCACTTAGGTCACCATTGAAGCCCGATGAGGCGGAAGTGAAAACAGACCTCAATCCGGGGAACGCGGATAGAGTTCCTTCAGCTCGGAAACTCTCATTTCAATATTTTCCACTCGCCGATCGTGAACGACATTGAGAATGACGTAAAATAGAGAGAATAGTCATTTATACGTTAAAAAACGAAAGAAATTGGCAATAAAGTGAGGTTTATTGCCGATTTTGATGAACACCTATGTCTTTACATAGCCTTAAGAATGAAATCACTTTTGGAGAACAAGATTTCTGCTACAAACGTAGCAATAGAAAAAGAAATACTTGACTTTGGAGTTGAAGGACATTTTGTTGGATGAAAATCTTTATCATAAAGCTTCTAAATAATATTGAAAGGAATTTACAACAACATTTAACCAATTAAATTGATAGGATTAATGAGTACAATAAATGGTGACGTTTCCTGTAGGAAAGACACGTAATAGGATAGTGTATGTGAGCAAAAACCTTATAAGAAAAATCATGCCATATTGAACCAGTAACAATTTTGGACTGCCATACGTAATTCATAGCTACGCAGGGTATTGTTAATGAAGTTTTGGGATAATTCTGCGTACAACAACAACAATAATAATACTAATAATGACATTTTAATTTAATAAATGAAAACGCATTACTCAATGAACCCTTCCCCAAAAATGGCGCGTTTTACTAGATAAAATACGAAAATAAAAAGGGGTTCGAAGAGTAAGAGAAATCTTTCATTTTAGTGGTTTAGTCTTTTGGCAAAAAAGATAAATAAAATTCAGTACCTGTACTGACGGGGTGGTGGGTTCGATATGACGTTGCAAGTCACGTGAATTGTCTCGTTTTGCTCCACTCCGTACGACTGTTGACGCGTCACGTCACATAAAGGGACATCTGCAACAAGTTAATGGAAATGCAGTGTGAAAGGAGGGCACAGCCAACCATGTCTATTTTAGTTTCATTTTAGGCGTTTTTATTTACACAAAAATTATTTCCGTCATATATATATATATATATATATCAGTGGTAGAGTCATTGACTGTGAAAAATATTTAGGAAAATCCAAAAAACAAACATATCAGTAAATAATATTTTAGAAAATTGAAATAAATTTTTTTTATCGCTTATTCCCAGTCCAAGTTTCTCTCTCTCTCTCTCTCTCTCTCTCTCTCTCTTTATTGAAACTTACACTTGACGCTCAGAGTGAGCAAATTGGAGTGTCCAGATCCTTGAGAGTTGAAAGCAGAACAGAGGTACTCTCCAGCCGACTTCCTCTTCACCTTTTGAAGCACCAGAGACTGGTTGCTCAGAATTACTCCGGCAGAGATCCGGTGGAACAGTTCCTGATCCTGAAAAAGACCATAACGACTGACAAAACTTTACTTAGTGTATATATATATATTTTTTTTAAGTTCGGGAAGAACCGATTCGCCTCTATTTAAAAGGGTATATCTCGGCGGAAAAACAAAGAAAAAGTGAGAGGAAAGACAGAGGGAAAAGAAAGGGTGGAGGGGATAGTCGAAGTGGAAAAAGACCAAGGATGACAAGGACTGCAAGGTCGAGCCCCATCACCCTTGGGTGCTAGGGCCGGGAGGGCACACACACACACATATATATATATATATATATTGATTTTTTTGGTTACCTTGGTTTTGCTTCCGCCCGAATTGTTCATTCTGACGCAGGTCATGCTTGTCACTCCACCTTAGACCTACAGTTTAACGTGGAATGCAAACCACGTCCCACCAGCAACCCAGCATCTTAACCAGTAGGCTACCCAGGGTACCCATTTAGCTACCAACCAATTTTTTTTGTGTGGAAAGATGAACAGCTTAGTTTTGCCGCGCGCCGCCTGCCGTCACCGGATCTTGATCCCGGGGATGATGGATTCATAGTCAACGACGCTAACCATTCCATCACCGAGGCGGTATCCCATAAATCGTGTCATAGGAAAATTTATTTTAAATTAAATTTACAAAAGTAGGTAAGCTTTTGTACATTAAAACTAAAACAAATGTTTAAATTGATAGAAGTGAGTTACACTCCTGAGGAAAAGGCCTCCCCCTTTTCCTCAGGAGTGTAACTCACTACCCTATTAGCCACTGCGTTATTCTACCTGCAACAAAAAAAAGCTCCAAAATAAGACATCAATTTGAACATTTGTTTTACTTCTAATGTATATTTGTAAATTTAATTTAAAATAAATTTTCCTATGAGACCGGACTTATGGACACCCTGTATATAAGAGAGAGAGAGAGAGAGAGAGAGAGAGAGAGAGAGAGAGAGAGAGAGAGAGGTGCTTATTTGACTACTTAGTTGAATACTTTAAAGTTTTCACCCCTTTATTTTGTTTCAATATGCATAGAAATGATTTATGCGAAATTTCGCTTAAAATCGAATCATATTTAGGGGGTTGCTCGATGAGGTTGAAGTTATAATAGAAAATGGCCTGTTCGTTTCGGCAAACTCGTTCAAATCAGTTTTTTTTTGTGTGTGTGTAGTCAGTCAGTTTAGAAGTGATCTCGAAAAGTGCCGCGTAGATTTTAACTGACTACGACAGTTGTAGTTTTGCCATTTGTAGTGTATTCCCTACGTTGCGAAAAATGGCCCAAGCTCATATAACAAGGAGCAAGAAAACAATGTGGCTGATAGACTAAGAAGAAAATTAAATAATTGGAGGTAAATTGCCTTCTAATAGGCAAGTGTTGATTGTGTTCTTCTATCATCACAAAACTTTGAAAAAGATGGTTCATGTGTGTATGCGGTGTGTGAGTGTGTGTGTGTGTGTGCGTGTATTCTGTCTAAACATTATCTTTTAAATAACCCAACAGATAAAAATCACACAGGAGTTTAAATCGGGTGATGTTGGTAGCCATGATATTCCTTTATCATAAACCGGAAAATCTGTTGAACAGGACAGGACTCTTCCAGGACAGGACTCTTCCGTGGAAAGTATCACGTATTTGTACTTACTTACTTTATCGTGAGCTTTTTTTTTTAATTGGGGTTGTTTAAGGGGTTGTTTAACCTCCTTCGCAACATCTAGGTCATATGACGGAGGGGACCCACTAAAAAGCTTTACGTGGGATCCGAACCACGGGTCGCTACATAATCTGGGCGCGGAGGAAGGTCTTCCATCCAATTACTACCCAGACCCAATGCCGCTTAACTTCGCTGATCTCTGGGAAGCGGTGTTACGACATTGGCCACGACGTAGCCCTATTTATCGTGAGGTGATAGAACATCACATAGAGCATATTTTGCACTCGGAGACTAATTCCCCATGTGTAAAAATTTCATGATTTTATTTCAGTTAAAAAAAAAAAAAATTTCAAAATGTCAGATGTTTTTGGAAATCACATCATATATATATATAGTCGGTGCTAAAAGTTTTGTCCCGAAAAGTATAAAATATGTAGATCCCATTTTCTACCACATTTACAATTAGTTCAGTTCCCATGGCAACTGTAAACCATTCGAAAAGGAAATATTTGATTTTCTCTTTTTCTTTCTTTTTCTTTATCGATAAGGTGGAGAATTTGGCATTTGTGTATGACGTATAAAGCAATAGTACCAACCTTAAATCTAGAATTCAGTAATATTAAGTACTTTAACTGTAATAATAATTTATGAACGTATATAATTTCTTTAATGTATTAAGTTAGAACAAATTTTATTACAATGTATAATAAAACACATGAATATTTACATACATATTATGTATTTGTAGAAATAGAGTAATTTAGGTAAAACTGAATATTTATATTGCAGACATTTTAGAGGCGAAATATGTGAATTACATCTACAATGAAACTATCGAAAGGTACCTTTTTTCCGCACCTTTTATTTCTTGCTGTATTATTTGAAATATATGTTTTTCTCAGACATTCCCTTCAGTTTAATATAATATCTTAATAATTATTATGTTAGAAAATTTAAGATAACAAATGCGCAGCAAAATATTGAGACGAGATAATTTATGCTGGTTATTATTTTTTATCCGTTGCAACGTCAAAGGTCGTAGAATAGGAAGGGGACCTACAAATGAACATAGATTTAGAACCAAGGATGGCAACAGAATCGAAAAACAATACATTGATCTCCCATTCAACCACGTACCTGACCCAATGTCGCTTCATTTCGTTGATCTCACTGAAAGCGTTTCGAAGACGTGGGTAAGCCATTTATAATTCCGAATTTAAAATATACCGACATGTTTATCATATAACGCGTGTCAGTAGCATTAAAAAAAATCCCTACAAACGGTCTAAAAACAGGTCTTACAGAATGTGTTCATAAGGAATGTAATGAATTAAATGTAATGTCATGCAATACTTAATATTTTTTATATCTCCATCTGCTTCTATAATATCGCTGAGACGTCTGCGCATAGATGGTACAAATCTTTCAAAATAATTTGGAGTTCTTCGTAGACTCTCCCATAGATCAGGATGTGCTTTAAAAGATTAATCTCATTATGCAGTACTCTATTCACAAGCTCCTGTACTACCGTACCCAAAATATTTTCAATTGAGTTTAAGTCCGGATAGTTTGCAGGCAAATCAAGTGTTATGTCATCGCTGTTATCAATCCATTGTTGCACCACGAGAATGTATGTATCGTGTATTACATAAAATAATCCTCCCAATGGAATAAAATAGGCCCTAACACTCGGTAGCAGGATGTCATTTAATCTATCGACATACTGCTCTTCCGTCAATCGTCCGTCAATCTTTGTAAGTTCACCAATTCCAACTGCAGACATCCACCCCAATATCCCGATATTAACTCGTCTGTTCCATTCTCTTGTTTGAATGTTGGCCTCAAGCTATCTAGTACGGCACGTAAAATACCAATGAGTTAGCCCATGACAGTCAGTAGAGAAAGTCTTTTCATCAAAATAGTTCAGCCTAACAAGATATTTGTTGCTCTGTTAACAAAGGTTTTTTTTTTTTTTTTGCAAGAATATGGTGGGGAAATATTGTTTTCAACCAAACGCCAAATAGCATTACGATCCCTACAGGGTAGAGCCAGTTGACGAACAATGTACACTGAGAGGCAGAAAAATCGGCCCACTTGGAATATAGCAAAAAGCAAAAAAGTGGGCAAGCTTCTGTTTATAAAAGTTTTAAAATTCGAAAATTTAGTCTATGAGGGCATTAAAAAATCTTCAAACACCTGCGTAATACAATTTATTATCAAAAAATACTGTACAAAAAATTGTAACTCAAAAAAAAACAAAAATTTCGACAAAAACAAAAAATAAAGGATCTGGTCATGTATTAGTATGAGGTAAAGGGGAAGGAAAAAGGAAAATAAGAATAAAGGTAAATCGAAAGAAAATAACAAAGAGGCAGGAGAGAGAGAGAGAGAGAGAGAGAGTTACAAGGAGTTACAAGGAAAAGAAGTACCTCAAAAGGCCTTGCGGTCCATACCGAGGAGGTACCAATGGCAAAGGGTGCCAGGGAAAATTTGTAAAAGTTTATTTTTCTTTCAACTATCCTAGCAGTACGGTAGTAGAAAACTGGATAGAAAAGTAGAAGGCTCTCTCCCCACCCTCCGCTCCCTCCCTGCCAGAGGCAGGTACGGAAAAAGGTTGAAGAAAATACCTTGACCCTGGAAAAGTAGCCAAGGAAATTTTACAGGAAAGTGAGAATATATAAATAGCTCTATATTTAGTTTGCTCACAGAGACACCGTGCAAGCGATCTCCTGCAGAGTTTTCTTATGTTTTAGTCTTAAACTATGAGAGTATTCAGTACTTTGTCTAGCCTATTTTTAAACACATTTACACTTTGACTGGAAACAACCTCTGGGGGAAGTTGGTTCCAGATATTAACTATTTTATAGGAAAAGAAATTTCCGCAGACTGAGGTCCTAAATGTCTTTACACACTCAAATAGTGTCAAGATTTCGTCTACCCTTTTCTTGAACTGATCCACAGAGGAACTGTTCACAACTTCCGAAGGTAACCTGTTCCATGTGTCACAGATCTTATACGTAAAGTAATTCCCACACACACTAGTCCTAAACCGTTTCAAATCCAACTTCCAACCATTGTTGCGAGTTGGGTTATCATTTAAACTAAACATACTTCTAAAATCGACATCGTTGAACCCGCGTAAGAGCTTGAAAACCTCGATCAGTTGACCGCGCAGCCTCCGAGTTTCAAGCGAAAACAAGTTCAGGGCGCGTAACCGTCGATTGTAGCCCATATGCCTAACGGAAGGGATTAATTTTGTGCCCTCGCCTGCACTCGCTCCAGCCTCTCAATATCTTTCCTGAGGGTGGGCGACCAGAACTGCACAGCATACTCCAGGTGCGGCCGAACAAGGGAATTGTACAGTGAGAGCACAATCTCCTTGTTCCGAAACTGAAATTGCCTCCTGATATAACCCAACAGTTTCTGGGCTTTCTTTTCCACCTCTACACACTGTTTCGTAAACTTAAGGTCGCTGCTAATTAGCACACCCAAGTCCTTTTCTAAATCAGTCACCTCGATATTACTACCCAACATCGAGTAGTCCGACTTGGGATTGGCGTAGCCAATGTGCATCACTTTGCATTTACCCAAGTTAAACGGCATTTGCCATTTTTCGGACCACTCTCCTATCCTACCTAGGTCCGCACGCAGTTCCTCGATCGCTTCGGGCGTCCCAACATTGGCCCCAAGCTTGGTGTCATCAGCGAATTTGGCGATCCGACTGACGATGCCACCGTCGATATCATTTATGTAAATGATAAACAACAGCGGCCCCAAAACGGAACCCTGAGGAACCCCACTAGTGACCGAGGCCCAACCCGAACTAGCACCTTTAATTACAACCCTCTGCCGCCTATTCTTCAGTCAGTTTTCAATCCACCTACCTATTTCCCCACCGATACCCCGATACCCAGCGCGCGCACTTTCGCCATTAGCCGGCGGTGAGGTACCTTATCAAAGGCTTTCTGAAAGTCGAGATAAAGTATATCAATCGCCCTACTCTTATCGTACTCACCCAACATGACGTGGAAAAACTCGAGCAAGTTGGTGAGACACGACCTATGCCGTCTAAACCCATGTTGGGAGTCCCCAAGCAGCTTGTAGGAATCCAAATGGTCAACGATCCTATCCGCTATTATCCCCTCTAATAATTTACCTACAACTGAAGTGAGACTAATGGGACGATAGTTCCCTGGACTTTCGTGATCCCCTTTCTTAAAGATAGGGGTCACGTTGGCTTCCCTCCAGTCACCAGGCACCTGGCCCGTCTCCAACGATTTGTTGAAGACTGTAGCTAGGTGGGGAGACACCTGGTCGCGCACCTCCCGCAACACTCTGGGGAGAAACTGGTCTGGCCCAGGAGCCTTAAACGCGCTCAGTTTGTCTATTCTATCGGCAATGACTGTCGCGGTACATCGAACATTATCCAGGCCAGCACCTTCGTGCCTCACACCTGGCTCGGGGATGATGCGGGTGTCCTCCCTGGTGAACACTCCCGCAAAGTACTCATTAAGCACATTGGCGATGTCCGCGTCCGAGGTCCGCAGAACGCCGCTTCTGTCCTTTAACGGACCTATCATGCTTCTAATGGGCTTTCTACTATTAACATAACTGAAGAACTCCTTAGGGTTCCCCTTGCAGAGGCTTGCCACCCGTAGTTCTTCGTTACGTTTCGCTAGCCTAACCTTCGCCTTCACTTCCCTACACAGGCGGACATACGCTAAAGTGTTCTCATGGGAACGATTGGCCTTCGCCCTCCTATACGCTACTTTCCTATTTCGGATAGCCGAAGCGATGTCACGATTGAACCACTTAGGCTGCGTTGAAGCAGGGGTGACCGGTTTTGAGGGTATGGCAGCAGACTGCAGCACCATAAACTCGTCCCGGAATGCACTCCACACTCCCTCAACATCGCCGCCGACCTCTAACCCCATATCTCCTACGCTATCCCTGAGGCTAACAAAGTTCGCCCGCTGGAGATCGAGCTTACTGCCTCTCGAGTTACTACGCTTCACCCGAGGGACGCACACACGGAACCTAATAAGACTGTGATCACTCCCGCCCAACGATTCGTCAACGGTGAGGCCAGTGACGAGGTTGTCTTCGGTCGTGAACACTAAGTCTAGAACGCTTTCGCCTCGTGTAGGCTCGTTGACCCACTGAGTGAGGAAGTTCTCATCAGCAAAGTCAACTAGCCTCCTCCCTTCAGCATCGGCAGTCCTGTTTTCCCACTTTATGCCGCGACAGTTGAAGTCTCCTAAAACTACACACACACCCTATCCCCTAGCAGGCTACTGAGTTCGGTGTACAGGCTGTATCCTCCTCGAGGAGGAGATGCGGAGGTCTGTACACCAAGATTAACCTATAGAGAGAGAGAGAGAGGAGGTTGGGATAGTGAAAGGAGAGGGGAGGACGAGATGGGGGAATAGCGAGAGGGAGAGAGGGAGGAGGAGAATGAGGGAGTGAGGGTGGGGAGAAAGAGGGACTGTACTGCTTCCACATCTCGGAGAGGGTGGAGCGGAACTATTGCACGGGACTGTACATATTATGTTGGTTTTCAGTTGCCACATGAAATAAGCAAAATTAAAAAAGTATTTCTTTCCATTTCTTATGAACACATTCTAAAGGACCTGTATGGAGACTGTTTTTTCGAACCTTTCTTTTAATACTGCTGAAATGCATTATATGATAAATGTATTGGTATATTTTAAATTGGAAACATAAATGGTTTACCCACGTCTTCAAACCGCTTCCAGTAAGATCAGCGAAGTGAAGCGACATTGGATCAGGTAAGTGATTCAATGGGAAACCAGTCTGTTGCCATTCTTGATTCTACAGTAAGTCCGGTTTTAGTTGTAGGCAGTGGCGTACATAAGGAAGGGGGGGCATAGGCCCCCGCCCATTGTAAAAATGATTACTACTCTCATCAAAGATATTTGAAAAGGAAATTTTCAAAAATCGATAACTTTGCAACATTCACCACAAAAAAAATCTTGATGTCATATGGAATTTCAGTTGTTTTATGGTTACCAGGACGTTATTAACTCAAAACTCAAAATCAATTTTGGCTAGCTAAGGAACGTTTATATGTGTCTTTATACGTACGATTAATTTATGCAACTTTAATTCTTTGCCCATAAATTCGAAATAAAATACAACTGAAGCCTTCCAAGATGCAATTCATCTTGATTCCAAATCAATCATCATCAATTTCGAGCTCACACACACACACACACAATATATATATATATATATAGTGTGTGTGTGTGTGCTCCCCCCCTTTAAGAAATGCTGTGTACGTCCCTGGTTGTAGGTCCCTAGTACCATACGACCTTTGACGTTGCAACGAATAAAAAACAACTAACATAGATTATCTCGTCTCAATATTTTGCTTCGCGTTTGTTATCTCAAATTTTCTAACATAATAATTATTAAGATATTATATTAAACTGAAGGAAATGTCTGAGAAAAACATTATCTAATTCAAATAAAACAGCAAGAAAACAAAGGTGCGGAAAAAAGGTACCTTTCGATAGTTTCATCGTAGATGTAATTCACACCTTTTGCTTCTAAAATGTCTGCAATATAAATATTCATCAACGTTGCTCAAATGACTCTATTTCTACAAATTCGTAATATCTCTGCGTAAAAATAGTCGTAACTTTTATTATAATAAAATTTGTTCAAACTTTTTATACGTTAAAAATTGGTGTAAATGTGGTAAAAAATGGGATCTATATATTTTATACTTTTTGGAGGGACAAAACGTTTCCTCTTTGATCAATGCAGTCAGGTAACATTGGGTCTGGGTCATAGTTGGATGGATGACCATCCTCTGCGTCCAGGTGATGTCGCCCGTGGTTCCGATCCCACGTAAAACTGTGCTGTGGATCCATTCCGTTATATACAGGGTGTTTATAAAGTCCCTATCTATTTCGTTGAATTAATGGTTTTTATTTATTTTGTTGCAGAACTATGAAAATGAATGTACAAGAAGGGTGATGGTGGTGACACATCGGATTAAAGTAAAGAAATGCAAAGAATTAGAGAGAGGTTTGAAAGAACATTTCACAAGCCAGGTCCTACAGACAAGACAATTCGTGATTTGCTTAATAAATTTAAAAAGGGATCTGTTCATGAGGAGTCAAGATCTGGACGTCCGAGTGTCTCTGAGCATGCTGTAAATGCGGTACGTAACGTTATCGATGAACATCCAAGCATGTCAATTCGCATCACATCACGTAGATACGGGATACCCAAATCGACTGTCCACAAAATTTTGAAATCGACGTTGAAGAAAAGTTATCACATTCAGGCGCTTCATGACTTACATGAAGAGGATTATCCAAAGCGAAGTGCAATGTGTGCCGATCTTGTTGAACACATTCAGAATTAAAATTTAATGGACCACATTCTCTTCGGTGATGAAGCAACTTTCCACACGTTTCGTGAAAGGTTAATCGCCATAATTGCCGCGTGTGGGCTAATGAAAGCCCGTGATTTTTATCATTGGGAACGAGATTCTACTAAAGTTACTGTCTGGTTGGGTATGACCAAATCTAAGATTTATGGGCCCTTTTTCTTTGCTGAAGCTACAGTTACAGGGCTTATTTATCTGACATGCTTCAGCAATTCCTGGAACCCCAGCTTCATTCAGATGGCATTTTAAACACCGTCGTCTTTCAACAAGATGGGGCACCTTGTCATTAAGCAAACATTGTTCAGGAGTACCTAATTGAACGATTTCCAAATCGGTGGATCGGACGTGGAGGCAACAGGCCCTGGGCGGCTCGATCTCCTGACCTAACGCTCTTGGATTTCTTTGCATGGGGCTTTATCAAATCAAACGTCTCTCAAACGAGGTGACAGATCTACAAGATGTACATGCTCGTATCGTAACAGCAGTTACAAAAATAACCCCTGTCATGCTCCAAAATGTGCTCCGCAATGCTGCTCTGACAGATTCGAACTCTGTAGAGATACTGATGGTGCTCACGTAGAAGCATATGCTTAAGTATTCATTAAATGTATGCCTTCTATTATATTGTTATTGAATTTTACCCTTTTTGCTACATTTTCACTGAAATAGATAGGGACTTTATAAACACCCTGTGTGTGTGTGTGTGTATATATATATATATATATATATATATATATATATATATATATATATATAGAGAGAGAGAGAGAGAGAGAGAGAGAGAGAGAGAGAGAAATGTCGGCCAACAATAAGTTTTAAGGAACACGAATCCCTTAATAATTCTGTTCCCTAATTAATTTCGTAACTACTTGCCCCTTGATCCACATCCAAAGCGGATTAATTAATTAAAGTAATCTTTCGTTGAACACAAAATCCAATTAAAATTTTTCTGGAAATATGGACGAAGAAGAATGTCTGACTTTTTTTGCGGTCTAATTTGACATTTTTTTTTATCTAATGAGCTTTTTCCAACTTTGAATTTGGAGAGATCGTTAATTGACTTAATAATTAGTAATTATGAGGTTCGGTTTCTGAAACCTGATTTGTTAGTTGTGGTTATTAGTCGTTAATTTAGTGTTGTTGGAAAGCTTATATCATATACAAAATAGTTACAATAGCTCGAGAATGTGGTTATTATCCCACTCAATGTGATTCCGTAAGAAAATCACGAGTGAGAATTTCAGTGAAGGCGAGTCTTATGCATATATACATATATACATACCATTATCCATATCTCATTTCCCAACGAATTGGGGTGAGAAGCCAGAAGCAGTCTGGATGCAAAGTATAGAAGGTAGTGAAAAGAAGAAAAGCCAGAAACAAAATCGTAACAGCCATTCACACACTCATCCTGGTGGACCACCACACATTCCACACCTGCAGCGCGTCATACGCTATGCATAGGGGCGCTTCCAGGCCTTGTCAAACATACAAAGAGACAGAGTCCCTACTTACATACTAGGGGCACTCAATATATTTTGCCCCACCCTTTTTTCTTAGCTAAATAATAGGCCATGGGGCTGAAATGTCCTTTGGGCCGTAAGTTTGAACTTTCTGCGCTTCACATAACCGGATTTTACCAGTTTGTACCTCCCCTCCTTGTATAAAACCGCCTTTAAAAGCCCTTGTATAAAACCGATGGTTAACGCAGTTTCGAAAATGGCGTCTAACAGTGATGTGCGTCGTAAACAGAGAGCTGTTATCGAGTTCTTAAACGCAGAGAAAGAAACAGTTGGAAATATTCACAAACGTCTAAAAAATGTTTACGGAGATGTTGTTGATCGAAGCACAGTTGGACGCCGGCCTAAACGAGCGAGATCATCGGAGAGAGGGAGAGCCAGCCTCGATGATGAGCCACGCAGCGGTCGCCCGGCATCGGCTGTGACATCTCACACTGTGCAACGTGCTAACAGCATCATTCGATCAAATCGGCGCGCCACATACAAGGAGCTATCAGTGGAGCTAGGAATTAGTGAGGGAAGTGTGAATACGATAATTCAGCAACTGGGATACTCAAAAGTGTGTTCACGGTTTGTTCCTCGCCAACTGACTGAAGATCACAAAGCCCAAGGAAAAGAAATTGCTTCCGAGTCGTTGGTTCGATACGAGACAGAAGGGGATGACTTCCTTTCACGAATTGTGACTGGGGATGAGTCACAAGAAAGAAACACGCAAGAAAAAGTTCAAAATGGTTCCCTCTGCAGGAAAGGTTATGGCCACCACCTTCTGGGACATGAAAGGGGTGATTCTGGTGGACATTATGAAGAAAGGACAAACAATCAACTCAGAGGCATATATTGCTACCCCCATAGAGACTCCAGAGACGTATAAAGCGGTTCGACCGGAGAGAAAACTGGAAGACGTCCTTCTTTTACACGATAACGCAAGACCACACAACAGTTTGCAAACAAGAGAGGCCATCACAAAAATGCGCTTCACTGTGTTACCCCACCCTCCATACAGCCCGGATCTGGCACCTTCAGACTTCCATTTTTTTGGGCCAATGAAGGATGCTATTCGTGGAAGAAAGTTTCAGTGACGATGAGGTTGTTGAGGAGGTTAAGAGGTGGCTCCAGCGGAACCCAGCGGACTTTTACTAGCAAGGAATAAAGGCCCTTGTTTCGAGGTGGAGGAAAGCCGTAGAAAAGGATGGAGACTATTTGGAAAAATAAAAACTTGTAAAAAAGGTATATAACTACTTATGTACAAAATTTCTGGAACTTACAAGAAAACTTGGAAAGAAAAAAAAAGGTGGGGCAAACTATATTGAGTGGCCCTCGTACTTCTAACAAACCCCTTCCATTCCAACCGACTTGCAGCCACTTCTCTATCACCCAGATCGAGTGCACGCTTACTCACACAATCATTCACCATCCCCATCCATCTTCTCGGCCCTACTTTCCTTCTACCCTCGCAAACACTCTTGTACATTCTTTACACAACTCTGTCATCTTCCATTCTTTCAACATGCCCAAAGAACCTCTGCACACCTTTTTTCAATTTTCACTTCCACTTACTTCTGAACATCTTTGCAAGATCATATGATGTCAATTCGACTCCTGCCATACATACTTCTCAGATTATCCATCTCAACTGCTTTTACTTTTGTCTTCTTTTCATGCCATGCCATTGTTTCACACCCATACAAACCCATACTAACACACCTTCATGCAAGTATCCCGCAGCATTTCTATCCAACGCACCCGATACCTTTATTCCTTGATTTACTCTTCTGTTAACTTCATCCGCACTCGTACCTCTTTTGTTCAGTACATATCTCAGACACTTAAAAGACGTTACCACCTTCACCATCACGTGACAATCCAACTTTCCCTCTCTCCCTCCACAATCAATTACTTGCTCTTACCCACATTCATTTTTAACACTCTTCCTTCGCACACCTTCACAGAACTCTTAAACTTTTATATCGCACACTTAGTCTGGGCAAATAGCACAGTATTATCCGAATGCAACAGATTTCACAGGCTGCACCTATTCCTATCACACACCAGATTCATTCCTCTTTCTGGCAGTCGCACTTTTACTTCTCCCATGACTCTATCCATATACAGATTGAACAACCATGGAAACATCACACATCCTTGAAGCACACCAACACTTATATCAAAACATTCACTCAGTTCTTTGTTTACTCTCATACATGCGCAACTTCCATCATAAAAACTCTTCACAGCATTCATGAGTCTACTGCCAATTCCATATACTGTATGCTCAAAACCTGCCACAATGCTTCGCGATTCACTCTATCATACACTTTTTCAAGAGCCGTAAAGGTATGTACACTGTACACTGTACAGTATACCTTGCAATCCCTTTCATGTGCCTTCTCAATCACTTGATCCCCACAACCTCTTCCACCTCGGAACTCTCCTTGCTCATCACTCAATAGACATTCTGTAATACCACGAACTCTTTTTATCACTATCCTACCATATACCTTCCCCATTACACTGAACAGACCTATACTTCTTTAATTCTTACATTCACTCCTTTTTACTTTTACTTTTCTGCAGTGGAACAATTATTGCTTTCTTCCAATCTTCAGGCGCATTCAACCCTTTCAATCTCCCATATTTAATCATTTCCTCATATATTCCATCCACAACTGCTACTTTCTCATTTTTCAGTTTACGACCCGCCTCTTTCACTTCAACCATGGTTATACTCTCACGCATTCTGTCGCATGTCCTACTCACATCGCCAGATCCTGCCATAGTTATATTTGCACTCCTCTCATCTATTTCACCCATCAAACCCTCGAAATATTCCTTCCATCGTTTCCGTAGCTCTATATTCGCTGTAAGCAATGTTCCATTTTCATCCTTTACCCTCAATCTTACTTTCTTAGTTTCATTCCTGCACTTCCGCACTTCCTTCCAGAACAACTTTCTATTTTCTACATAATTATCATTTCTCCTCCTTCAAATTCATTATTTACTCTCTGTTTCTTCTGCCCAACTAGTCTCTTCACACTTCTCTTTCTCTCTTCATATGCCCTCTTTTTTTTCTTCCACTTTCTTCTCTATCACAATTGCACTGCACACATAACATCCATTTCCTCCTTTTATGAATATCATTTGTTCTATACCAGGTACACTCGTGTACTCCCTTATGCTACAGAAATTCATCACACAGAGCTTTCTCTCACTGCATAACTCTTTCAGTCTACACCCATTATTATTCACTCTTGCTACACCATGCTTCCCCAACACCTCATCCTCCGAAACCATACCAACTTTTGCATTCATGTCTCCTGAGGGAAAGAGAAAAGGATGGGCTTCCAGCCCAATCCTCCCCTCCTGTATCGCGGGTCATGTGGCACCAGCTGTCGAGCGATGGGGCCGTCACATCTCAACGCCATCAAACATTCTCCAATCTATCTTTCCCCATTTCATGACATTCTCATTCTCATCCACGGTTTTCCCATTTCGGTCTACGTTAGGTTAGGTTAGGTTAAGTTAGGTTAATGTAACGTTAGGTTAAGTTCAGTTAAGTTAGTAGATATTAACGTTTCTCTTTTGGTATCTTTACCGCGAATGGGAGTGACGTCGTTTCTCAAATGAAGAAAATCCTTTTTTCTCAAACGTGAATTTCTCACTTTAAGCATCCTCAATTGCGAGCCGTGAACGAGAATGGGATTGATATTGAATGAGAATAATTGTAGAATGTATTTTAATATTTCAAAATGTAACAAATAAGGTGAAGTTCGTTCACAAGAACACTTTAAAACAATAACGTGGAAATTTATGAAAAAAAAAAACTTTCCTCTGACGAAGACAGATAGTCACGGTCTTATTATAGACGGAAAAAATGTCGCACTCGGGCCACTTTACACCCATACTACCCACTGAAAAAAGAGAGGGAGAGAGAGAGAGAGAGAGAGAGAGAGAGAGAGAGAGAGAGAGAGAGACTTTTTTATTTGTATAGTGAAAATTATATTAAAATATTTTTTTTAATATTTTTTTAGGTTGTAGGGAGAGACTTCCTTGTTATAAAAACGACTTTTGAGTGAAGAAAAATTTTCTAAAGAAATTTCTGGTTACATTCTCCAATTTTTTTTCCTCTCGCCCCAAAAAAATATTCCAAAAATTGAGTTCTTATTTCGAGAGATTAATATTGGAGAATTTAACTAATAATAAATTGGAAAGAGAACTGTTGAGAAAATTTATTAAATATATATATATATATGTTTTTTTAATAAAATGAAAAACAATTATCCATATTTTCTACAATTTAACGTGAAACAAATTTAAATTTATTTGACTTTCGAATTAGTTCTCTCTCTCTCTCTCTCTCTCTCTCTCTCTCTCTCTCTCTCTCGCTCTCTCTCTCTCTCTCTCTCTCTCTCTCTCTCTCTCGGGAAACGGGTCGTGCTAGGGGGCGGTCAGAATAGGGAAGGCTCCCTCCGTGCAGTGCTTTTTAATGCTAGGTCGATTAGGAATAAGTTTTGCGAGCTACGGGCGCTCTTAGCATCAGAATACCAGGATATCGTTGCTATCACCGAGTCCTGGATTCATACTGATCGTAGGGACTACGTTGGGGAGGTCGAGATTCCCGGGTATAGAATGTTTCACAAAGACCGCACCCGTGGGGAGGGACGAATTATAGGTTAATCTTGGTGAACAGACCTCCGCATCTCCTCCTCGAGGAGGATACAGCCCTGTACACCGAACTCCGTAGCCTGCTAGGGGACAGGGTGTGTGTAGTTTTAGGAGACTTCAACTGTCGCGGCATAAAGTGGGAAAACAGGACTGCTGATGCTGAAGGGAGGAGGCTAGTTGACTTTGCTGATGAGAACTTCCTCACTCAGTGGGTCAACGAGCCTACAAGAGGCGAAAGCGTTCTAGACTTAGTATTCACGACCGAAGACAACCTCGTCACTGGCCTCACCGTTGACGAATCGTTGGGCGGGAGTGATCACGGTCTTATTAGGTTCCGTGTGTGCGTCCCTCGGGTGAAGCGTAGTAACTCTAGAGGCAGTAAGCTCGATTTACGGCGGGCGGACTTTGTTAGCCTCCGGGATAGCGTAGGTGAGATGGGGTTAGAGGTCGGCGGTGATGTTGAGGAAGTGTGGAGTGCATTCTGGGACCAGTTTATGGTGTGCAGTCTGCTGCCATACCCTCAAAACCGGTCAATCTCGCTTCAACGCAGCCTAAGTGGTTCAGTCGTGACATCGTTTCGGCTATCCGAAAGGGAAAGTTGTGTATAGGAGGGCGAAGGCCAATCGTTCCCATGAGAACACTGAGGCGTATGTCTGCCTGTGCAGGGAAGTGAAGGTGAAGGTTAGGCTAGCGAAACGTAACGAAGAACTCCGGGTGGCAAGCCTCTGCAAGGAGAACCCTAAGGAGTTCTTCAGTTATGTTAATAGTAGAAAGCCCATTAGAAGCATGATAGGTCTGTTAAAGGATTCCAGCGGCGCTCTGCGGACCTCCGACGCGGACATCGCTAATGTGCTGAATGAGACACCCGCGTCATCCCCGAGCCAGGCGTCAGGCACGAAGGTGCTGGCCTGGATAGTGTTCGGTGTACCACGACAGTCGTTGCCGATAGAATAGACAAACTGAGCGCGTTTAAGGCTCCGGGGCCAGACCAGTTCCTCCCCAGAGTGTTGCGGGAGGTGCGCGACCAGGTGGCTCCCCACCTGCTACAGTCTTCAACAAATCGTTGGAGACGGGTCAGGTGCCTGGTGACTGGAGGGAAGCCAACGTGACCTCTATCTTTAAGAAAGGGGATCACGAACGTCCAGGGAACTATCGTCCCATTAGTCTCACTTCGGTTGTAGGTAAATTGTTAGAGGGGATAACAGCGGATAGAATCGTTGACCATTTGGATTCCTACAAGCTGCTTGGGGACTCCCAACATGGGTTTAGACGGCATAGGTCGTGTCTCACCAACGCTCGAGTTTTTCCACGTCATGTGGAGTATGATAAGAGTAGGGCGATTGATATACTTTATCTCGACTTACCTCACCACCGGCTAATGGCCAAGGTCCGCGCGCTGGGTATCGGTGGGAAAGTAGGTAGCTGGATTGAAAACTGGCTGATGAATAGGCGGCAGAGTGTTGTAATTAAAGGGGCTAGTTCGGGTTGGGCCTCAGTCACTAGCGGGGTTGCTCAGGGTTCCGTTTTGGGGCCACTGTTGTTTATCACTTACATAAATGATATCGACCGTGGCATCGTCAGTAGGATCGCCAAATTCGCTGATGACACCAAGCTTGGGGCCAATGTTGGGACGCCCGAGGGGATCGAGCAACTGCGTGCGGACCTACGTAGGATAGGAGAGTGGTCCGAAAAATGGCAAATGCCGTTTAATTGGACAAATGCAAGGTGATGCACATTGGCTACGCCAATCCCAAGTCGGACTACTCCATGTTGGGGAGTAATATTGAGGCCACTGATTTGGAAAAGGACTTGGGTGTGTTAATTAGCAGCGACCTTAAGTTTACCAAACAGTGCGTAGAGGTGGGAAAGAAAGCCCAGAAGCTGTTGGGTTATATCAGGAGGCAATTTCGATTTCGGAACAAGGAGACTGTGCTCTCTCTGTACAATTCTCTGGTTCGGCCGCACCTGGAGTATGCTGTGCAGTTCTGGTCGCCCACCCTCAGGAAAGATATTGAGAGGCTAGAGCGAGTGCAGGCGAGGGCTACAAAGTTAATCCCTTCCGTTAGGCATATGGGCTACAATCGACGCTTACGCGCCCTGAATTTGTTTTCGCTGGAAACTCGGAGGCTGCGCGGTCAACTCATAGAGGTTTTCAAGTTTTTACGCGGATTCAACAATGTCGATTTTAGAAGCATGTTTAATTTAAATGATAACCCAACTCGCAACAATGGTTGGAAGTTGGATTTGAAACGGTTTAGGACTAGTGTGTGTGGGAATTACTTTACCTATAAGATGTGACACGTGGAACAGGCTACTTTCAGAAGTTGTGAACAGTTCTTCTGTGGATCTGTTCAAGAAAAGGTTAAACCGAATCTTGCACACTATTTGAAGGTGTATGAATTTTTCCCTGGCACCCGTGCCATTGGTACCTCCTCGGTATGGGCCGCAAGGCCTTTTGAGGTACTACTTTTCCTTGTAGCTCCTTGTAACTCTCTCTCTCTCTCTCAACTGCCTTTACGTTTTGTTTATCTGTTTATTAACTTTGCGGTCTATTTGTTTATGAATATTTTACCCTGATTTTTGTCCTAAAAATGAATTCATAACAATGTCTTTTC
>JAJOZX010000383.1:547500-560000 GCA_023014485.1 Bathynomus jamesi
TTTAGCGAGGAGAAAGAAAGGAACGCTTTCATTAACTTTTTGGGATTTGTTAATTTTTAACCGCTTTTTATAAAAGATAAGAGAAGATTGAGTGTTTTTAATTCATTCGTTAGATTGGGCCATAATTTCACCAGTAAATAAATTTAAGAATTTCTACTGCATTCAAGAGTATAGTTTGACTTTGACATATATTCACTCTCTCCATATACCTTGTTTGACCTTTGTGACGTATCTATTGTTCATTATAGTCTCAATTAATATGGTCGGAGGAGATTGTTTTGTAACTCTGAAGATTAGGAAGCGCATCTGTTTTTCAAATATGTCTTTAAATTTTAATATACGCAGTTGCTTGAAGATTCCTGATGATGTATGACCCTAATAATCACTCCTGTTTATTTTTCTAATAATTCTCTTCTGGTTTAGGATTAAAGGGTTGATGATGTGATTATATGTATGCACTCCCATATGCGATAATGTTGTATGCGAGATGTGGATGAACTAGAGAGAAGTTTTAAGTGTATTTGTGGGAAGCAAATGTAATTTTGTTAATATAAACGAGAATTTCGATAATTTATCTATATTTTCAGTATGTTCACGAAAGGATAGTTTGTCATCTAAAAAAGGAAGAACTGGAGGAGAGAATAGAACACCTCCAGCAGGTCCAATATGAGAATATTATGGTAATGAGCGGGTCAGAAACACCTGCTGAAAGCTTTGCGAAAAAATCTTCGAATAAATGTTGAACCAACAGACATCATGGAAGCCTCTAGTCTCAGTCGACCCAAGGTGAACGACGCTTATCAGGATTAGGCCTATCGCGTAACACGACCTACCAGGATTGTAATCCCGAATGAAGACGTAAAAAGGGAATTCGTAGGCGCGTGCATCCAGGTAAGACCAAGCATTTCCGTTAATGAATATCTGACCAGCTATAACAGAAACCTCTTCAAAAGGATAAGAGATTTCAAGAAGGACTTCCCAGGTGTGATCTCAAAATGCTTCGCTCGCAATGGGACAATATAAGTTTTATATAAAGAGATCACCGACCGTTGTAAAAGGTCCAGTAAAATCTGATAATAACTTTAATAATTTCCTAAAGCGAGTGAATGTTGATCCAAATAACTTCATAGCCCCTATCCCAATTAATTCAAACGCTCCCCCACAGGCCATACCAATAGATCTCGCAGTAATAATAATGATGATAATCCTATGAGCGCCCTCCAGTGCTTTTAATTAAAAACTCTTTATATTTACTATTGTCTTTACTTAGTCAATTAATTTAATTAATAAAAATTAATGAAAAAATAATAAATAATTTGATGATAAGAATACAAGTATATTGTATTATTAATTGATTGATTGATTGGTAATATTAATTAATTATTATCACCAATCAATTAATATTAACCAATTAATAATACAAAATACTCGTATTATTAGAATAAATTATTTATTAATTAATAATTATTAATAAATAATTACAATAAATTATTTATTAATAATTATTAATTAATTATTAATAGATAATTGATTGCATTAATAAGAGTATTTTGTATTATTAATTAGTTAATATTGACTAATTGGTGATATTAATTAATTAATTATTGATAAATAATTAATTGATGATAATACGAGTATATTATACTACCTTTATTTCCGCCATTGTGGCTATGGTTGTTATATTTATTGTTATTATCATTACTTTGCTGCTGTCCTACTTACTGAAATTTTAGAGTTGATTTGCCATAAACTGTAAATGAATTTGTCTCATGAGCTTCGAAATGTCTAGTTTTCTATCTGATCAAAATCATCGCCGTCCCAGTGATTTACGCAAAAACTGTAACTGAGTCCACCTGAGGCAACTTGTCAATTTTGTTGCTTATTATCATTATTACTTGTCAATTTATATAATTTACTATCATTATTACTTATATTTATCATTACTATTTTTATTATTTCATTATTATTATTATTATTATTATTATTATTATCTCCGAGAGTGTTAATTACGATGTAAATGATATAAGTTCCGACCATCTAAATTTCAATAAGTTTATGGTTCTAACTACGAACATAAGAAGCACATCTGCTAATTTTGAAAAGCTACAAATTTCATTACGATTAATCGGAACACAATTCTCTATCATAGTCCTCAGGGAAACACATAAAAAACAACAACTAAAGAATTATACCCTTTGGATGGGTATAAATGAAGACAACTGCGAGAGATAACATCCAGTTACTGATAATTTGTATTAAAAATTCAAAGAAAACCTTTTTCTTACGAAAAAGAATGTGAAAAAAATGGCATTAATATATCTGCCAAAACAATCACAAAGGCATGAGGAAGCCATGGAATCGTGTCGATTATCCTAAAAGCTTCTAAGGACAAAGAGCATCAGAACTATAAATGTTGCAAACATCAAAAAGGTAAAACATCAAAGATGAACAAATATTTAATGGAATATTGAACGGTCTAAAATGTACCAAAAATTTTAGCAATATTTTTCTTTAAATTGCAATGAAGCGAAATGAGCGAAAGGTTTCATCTCACTTTAAATTATACACAAAATACGATATACACTGAGCGGCAGAAAAATCGGCCTACTTGGAATATCAGGAAAAGCAAAAAAGTGGGCAAGCTTCTGTTTATAAAAGTTTTAAAATTCGAAAATATAGTCTATGAGGCAACCAAATAACGAGACAAAACAACGTCAGCTGCGAACACACTACCTGTAACGAATTTTCGACCTCTTTTAAGAATTCGACAGTCTGACAGTCAGTTGCTTTTAGACTGCTAATGCCACTTTTTTCTTCCACTAGTGGGAGTAGGCATTTGCGTTTAGTAACAGAGAGACTTCTAATTCTTTTGGGTTTCAGAATTGGACATTTACAATGGATTTGAGTGCCGTGAACGTCGCAAGAGTCGTCGCCCTAATTGAAGATGGTCGGAGCCAGCGTTACGTCGCCCATACGCTAGGAATTCCAAGAACAACGGTTCGACGTGCCTACCAACGTTATGCGAGACAGGAGAGTACACCAGAAGACCAGGATATGGAAGATCGCGCTGCGCATCTGCCCGTGACGATCGTTTCATCGTCTTGAGTGTTTTGCGAGATCGTCGCTTGACTGCCACAAACGTCCGCAATGAGCTGGAAAGGTCTCGAGACGTCAGTGTATCGGAGCGAACCGTTAGAAGGAGACTTATGGAAAGTGGCTTACATGTTAGACGTCCAGCAATGGGCCCGGAATTGCTCCCACACCACCGCAATGCTCATCTTGCTTTCGCTCGTGAGCATGTCAATTGGGCTATGGTCCAATTGGGACGAGTACTGTTCACGGACGAATCAAGATTTAATCTTCGAAGAACATCCGATGGACGGGAAAGAGCGTAGAGAAGAACAGAAGAAAGATTCGCCCCGTGCACTTCTACGGAGAGGGTTGCTTTTGGAGGAGGCTCACTGGCTCAGTCATGGTCTGGGGTGGTATCACTTCAAACTCGTGCACAAAGCTCATCGTTGTTGGTGGTGGGTCATTGACGTCCGCAAAATACTTGAAAGAGAGCTTGCCGGAGCATGTGGTCCCTTTTGCGCCTTTCGTTGGCGAAGACGTCCTTCTACAGCACGATAAGCTAGACCCCATGCGGCAAGAGCCGTTAGCGATTTCCTTGACGAAGCTGGAATTTGTCGAATCGAGTGGCTTTCCAGAAGTCCGGACCTGAACCCCATAGAACATCTCTCGGACACGATGGGACGGCGTCTTAGGGCTCGTCTCGTAGCCCCTAACACTCTACAGGAGCTACAACAAGCTTTAACTGAAGAGTGGGAGGGAATCCCACAGGATGTGATCGCCGATCTCATTCATGGGATGAATCGACGAATGGCTGCAGTCATTCAAGCTAGGGGAGGCAACACCTCTTATTAACCCTGCATCACAAGTTGTTGTTTTTTTTGTTTTTTATTGTTTTTTAATTTTTTGTTTTTGTCGAAATTTATGTTTTTTTGAGTTACAATTTTTTGTACAGTATTTTTTTTTGATAATAAATTGTATTAAGCAGGTGTTTGAAGATTTTTTAATGCCCTCATAGACTAAATTTTCGAATTTTAAAACTTTTATAAACAGAAGCTTGCCCACTTTTTTGCTTTTCGCGATATTCCAAGTGGGCCAATTTTTCTGCCGCTCAGTATATATTATTCATGTTAAATTTATAAACAACTTAGAAATGACGAGAAAACGGTGATTTTGTTTGAAATTAACGGCAACTTTATTCATGCTCTTCGATCTTCCTTCTTGGGTCATGTCTACAGTTTCTGCTAAATTTTTTCTGCTTTCAAAGCTGCTGGTGTTTGTTCAGCTTATATAAGTACTGTAACATGAAAGGCCGTAAATAGACAGCAGTCCAGAAAGTATCTACTAATAAGCATTTAGAATTTAGAGATTTATACTTTGTGGAAGACAATGATTAGTGTCAAATACATTGTAGTTTTGAGGGAAACGTTGTTTGCAGACAAAACATGGATCTTCTAACGAGTGTTTTCGAAAGTAAAAGGTCACACAAAGTACTCAAACAAATGATCTTGTCATCGTTTTGCTTATTTACTTCCTAGACTTATCCCTATTTCTAAGATTTCTAGAACAAACCAAACCCATACTCACTGTCCCAATCCTTTCGAATGCTTCTCTGTTATTATAAAATTAATTAAAATGATCAGATTTCCGAGACTGAATTAATTTTGTAAACATTTGAATACCGTTCGACCTGATTATCAGTGTAGGAAAACTTTCGGGTTCCCGTACACTACATCTCAAGAACATTGGAGTCTAACTCTTCCTCGTTCTCATAAGAACGACATATTATCCTACCAGAAACACGAGACCGAGGATCAACTGATGCCACCTATCGGCGACTACCTCAAAGACGTTACGAATTAAATTACAGACGCGTACGATAGCAATGTCTACGCTGACTCCTTTGTATTATCCGGCACAAAGACCTATGTCATACGAATCTGTGCTAGCGACAAGTTCAAATCCATTGTAAAGGTCAAAGGCCTTACCTTTAATATTAGTACTGTAGGCCGGGTCGAATTTCTGGGGGAAGATCGGGCACTATGTGGGGCTTATGAATTGGGGTCCTGACCAACATACTCCAAAAGAAAGTTTATGCTCCCCCCCGTACCACTAGCATACTCCCTCCTATTTTTGGCTCCGCCCCAAAAATGAAAATAGTCTCATAAATGAAAATAGAGACCATTTAGAGCATCTTCTCATAGAGATGACCCCCCCCCCCCCTAAAATTGCATAATATATCTCGTGTGCAATTTTCAGGCAATTACCTCAAAAATTTGGATTTCTCAATTTTCACCCCGCGTATTTTCTCAAAATATTTGCTATATCAGAAAATTGATTACACATAAACATCGTTTATGTGTAATCAATTTACTGAGCTGTGTGTTGAATTTCAAATTCAATACCAATAAATTTCATGTTCTAATTATCATATATTTTTACAGGAATTATAAGAATTTATGCTCTTTAGATTTATTTATGATCCATGCATGATTCTATAAAAGCTGGATTTTTAATTTTTTAAAAAGGTTGAAAAAATGTCAACCAGAAACAAATCTTCGAATGCAGCTTTTGGTTTTGCCACTGAATTCCGCCGATCAATGATTCCTACAAAGGCAGACGTTGTCAGACACCATTTCTTCATTCAAAAGAGAAAAAATCAAGTCAAGGGGATCAGCAACTGCGAACGATTGCTACAATATAGTTACCAAAGATCTTCAAGATATTTGGGCCATGTTCTCTTTCCCTGTTATTCAAGAAAGATCTCTTTCTTCTGCAGTGCAAAGATTAATCAGATCAGCTCTTTCCTTGAACAAGGTTCCTCTACGTCAAAGGAATGAAAATTTTGCTAAAAAACTTGCTTCATATGATGAAATGTTTGACATTTGTACTTGCAAATGTTATGATAAAGGAATAGAAAGGCCGTTTTGTCGATGCGAGGTAAAAATCCCAATGGTAGAGTGGGAGTCATTTGAGGCCAAAAGCAAAGAATAAATCAATTAGGGCCATTTGATCGTGAAGCTGCTGCTGTCCAGAGACGATCCCTCTCAAGAGCAAGAGAAGAACAAGAGAGGCAACAAAGGTCACAAGTGGAAATGGCAGAGGCTATGGAAGTTGTACCATCTTCTTCAGTAGATGACTTTAGCGAAGATATAGAAGACAGTGACAATGAGCTAGAATTCGTGCCCGATGTGGAATTGATTGAAAATGATCAAAATAAGTATTCATACAATGAATTACCATTGGTGGCAGACCGTTACCGTGTGAGTTCGAGAGCTACAGCAGCTATTGTTAATGCTGCATTGAAAGATATGGGAATAATCGATCAATCTAACATGCTTGATAGGAAGAAAATAGAAAGAGAGAGAATTCGTGTAGGCAAGAAAAATATTGTTAGATCTAGATGTGAAAATGTGAATATTGAATGTATAGGGTTTGATGGAAGAAAGGATGATACGTTAACCAAGCATGGAAAAGAGAAAGAAGAACATTATGTGCTGATCAAAGACCCTGGAGGTATCTATGTAGATCATCTCTGCCCTGACGCAGGAAATGCTCGGTGTATAGCTGATGAAATTATAACGTTCTTAATTGATTCAGCGAGCATCGACACTCTCAATGCTCTGCTATGCGACGGTACTGCTGTCAATACTGGTAGAATTGCTGGTACCATAAAATTGATTGAAATTTTTTTGCATAGATCAGTTCAATGGCTCGTGTGTCTTTTACACATGAATGAACTCCCCTTCAGACACATATTTGAAACCATAGACGGAAAAACATCAGAGCCAAATACCTTTAAAGGTTCAATTGGAGCCAAATTGAAATGTGATTTAACCATTTTAGACTTAGTGGCATTTTCACCAGTTCAGGGCAACGTCCAAGATATACCACCGAATGTCGTGAAAGAGTTGAGCAGTGATCAAAAGTATCTCTATGATATGTGCCTAGCAGTGCAATCTGGATGGGTATCTGAAAGTCTAGCCCGCAGGTCTCCAGGTGCCATTCATCATGCTCGCTGGATTACCCGAGCAAACCGGATTCTTCGTTTATATGTATCGACTTTGCATCCCGAACAAAATCTGAAAGAACTGGTAACCATCGTCATGAAATCATATGTTCCTGGATGGTTTCATATCAAATCCCATCCTAAAGCTACTGACGGAGTACGGAATTTTTTTCATTTAATTGTCTTGATGCGAGGTTTGGAAGAAAAACTTCGCATTATTATGGAACCGGTGTTCCGTAATAATGCCTATTTTGCCAATCCCGAAGCTATCCTACTGTCAATGCTTACTGATAGCAGACAACAGTGATGTAGGTCTCGAGATCGGTCTCGGTCTCGAGACCGATCTCGAGACCCAATTTGCAGATCTCGATCCCGATCTCGGTCTCCGCTATTTAGATCTCGGTCTCGATCTCGGTCTCGATCTCGGTCTCGACAGACGCAGTCTCGGTTTTTCTCCCCGAGACCTTTCGAGACTTCTCGAGACCGTAATGAAAAATACATGTTATTGGCATACTCATGATGGTGGCTTGGTTGAACAGACACAATTCAGAATGTTTATGAAAGTTTGTAAAAGTAAGGGACTCTAGGCATTCACTAATCAGTCACCCTGTTTTGAGTTGCCACGTTTGTCTTGCGGGGGGGCATGAGCATGAAAGGGCATGAGCTTGGTCTCGATCTCGATCTCGGTCTCGAATTTTAAGGGTCTCGATCTCGGAAGGTAGATCTCGATCTCGAACCTTTGATCTCGGTCTCGATCTTGGTCTCACAGGATCAGGTCTCGGTCTCGGTCTCAGTCTCGGACTTGGTGGTCTCGACTACATCACTGGCAGACAACATGTCAGAGAAGATGCTCTTCAGAAGATACTTCTCAGTCGGACACGTTTCAGTGGCACACGAAATTTTGAGCTTCCTAAATCTCTAAATTTCGATTCCAAAGACTACTATGAGATGATTGACTGGAGAAAGGAAGCTATCAATCCTCCACCTTTGATAAGGAATTTCAGCAATGAAGAGCTACTGCATGCAAGAACAGAACCCTTGAAAA
Source organism: Bathynomus jamesi (assembly GCA_023014485.1). Classification (NCBI taxonomy): domain Eukaryota; kingdom Metazoa; phylum Arthropoda; class Malacostraca; order Isopoda; family Cirolanidae; genus Bathynomus; species Bathynomus jamesi. The sequence continues at coordinate 555,624 of JAJOZX010000383.1, forward strand.
TTGCTGCCTTTTCATGCCACAGTCAAAGCGTGGAAAGTGCAGTGAACTTAGTGACAAAAGCATCAGAACAAAGGATTGGCTACGGCAATCGGCACAAATTTATCCTCAATCAACTGGAATCAAGAAAAAGACTGCCACAGTTTGAATGGAAAAGCCAATGGGGCCAAAGCACATCCACAAGTAATTAGTGAATTGTGAAGGTAATTTTTAAATTAAATTTTGTTTTTACTTCAAAGCTGTTTTGTGTAATAAATGGTACAATATACTAATTGTCTACTTTTCAGACAAATATACTAGGCCTATATGAGGTTTATGAATTGGTCTCCTAGGCAATCAGTACTCCAAACTAAAGTTTATGCCACCCTTTTCTATATACTGATAACACTTTTTGGGGATGCGGCAATTTTTCAAGGATTTGAAATTTCTTGGATAATTGCCTGAAAATTGCACATGAAGTATATTATGCAATTTTAAGGTGGGTCATCTCTATAGAAAAATGTTCTAAATGATCTCCATTTTGATTTATGATACTATTTTTAATTTGGGGGCGGAGCCAAAATAAGAGGGGAGTATGCTAGTGGTACGGAGGGGAGCATAAACTTTCTTTTGGAGTATGTTGGTCAGGATATCATTTCATAAACCCCACATAGTGCCCATCTAAAAAAAAATAATTTTGACTAGATTTCGACCCGGCCTAATCAGTAGGCGTGAATTTTAAACATATGAAGCATGAAACAGTTAGTAAGTGCAGATGGTGCAGTCAGTGATGATGATGATGATAATGGTGGGGATGGTGATGAACTTGTTGAATTTAGATAATACCCACAACCTGAGGTGTGAAGAAAATTTGAGGAAAACAGATTGAGAAAAACGTCAAATGTTTTCAGTTCACCGATCCCTGAAGAAGTGTGCCTTACAGATATAAAGGTTGTATTTATGAAAGCTGGTCATGACCGGTGACATGTCAAGTAGTTTGTGTAGATTACCTTCCATTCAATGCCATTCCTATTCTTATTTTCCCATTTCCCAGTTGATAATGCGCAAAGTGAGAAATCCAAATTTGAGAAAAAGAGTTTCATGATTTGAATGACACTCACATTTTGCATTCGGGTAAAGTCGCCAAACGAGAAGGTCCAATACTTATTAACATAACTTATCTAACATTAACCTAACCTAACCTAACGTGAACCAGAGTGGGAAAATCATCGTGGATGAGAACGAGAATGTCATCAAATGTGAATGATATTGACTTGGCTGAAATAGTTTGGGGATCTATTGATAAGATGTAAATATTCGTAAATAAAAATATGTACGAATGTGTTGAGCGATTGATGCATGATAATAATACGGTAAAATAATTGTAAAACATCACAAATAAGTTGTAAAAAAAAATTTCTGTTATTTATAATAATAAATTGCCAAAAAAAAAAATTGTAAATAAATGTAAACATTAATTAAATCGTAAATATTTTAATAAGTTGTAAATAGAAATATCAGAAAAAAGGAAGTATTTTTCGCAGAAAATTAATAACGATATTAATTAATATGAAATTTATACAAAAGCTTCAATGAAGCTGTGGTGGGAGTTGCAACATCGCATGTTGCGAAAGTTGGAGAAGGGAAGGAGGGAGCTGATCTCCGATTGAGAGCGTGCAATTGAAATTGGCATCCAATTGTCCAAAAAATTCGCTAAGAACATGTTTCCAGAATTTCTTATCTCACGTGATACGTCCTTTTTATGAATTCGTTCTTATTATGATTTGACGTGTTCTGATCCACTTTTAGGAATAGAGAACCGATTGTATTTCAGTTCTGTCTCAACAAAATTTCGCGTTTAGTCCTCGGTCTCGGCGTGCAATTTTTACTGAGAGAGAGAGAGAGAAAGAGAGAGAAAGAGAGAGGAGAGAGAGAGAGAGAGAGAGAGAATAACTTGACCATCCTATCAGATGACGTTTTCGAAATAAAATGATGAGGAAAAAGCGCGCATGTTAGGTTATTATCTGGTGCATTTGCACCCCCCCTTTTGCGATGACATGTGCCCGAGCCAGGATTAATGATCAGCGAGGAGTGCCAGTGATTGACACAATGTTCAGACCAACTAATGCGGCTCATTGCGCTAACCTCTGAATTATTATTACTAAGATCAGCGAGAGTCGAACCCCCGACCTCAGTTGTTTTCACTTCGCTTCCGTGTTAACCACTGACGTACGAATGCTGGCAACGAGCGGGACTAGTATAGAATTAACAAAGTTTTGTAAGACAATTTCATCCACAATATTACAATATTACAACCTTTCAAATGTTCCGTGCGATGATTCCTCATTTCACGAAGGTCATATAATAATATATATATTATATATATTATATATATATATATATATATATTAGTGATGTAGCGGATGTCATTTTTTTCACATCCGCGGATGCGGATGCGGATGTTTGATTTCAACATCCGCGGATGCGGATGCGGATGTTTTATTTCAACATCCGCGGATGCGGATGCGGATGTCTACATTTTCGTTATTTTTTAGGATATATTCGAGATTTGTTGTGTTTAACGTATATAATAAGTTATTATATAGAGAGAGCTGTAGCTATAATGTAATATAATTGATTAATTGTACAATAATTGCTGTACTTTTCTCTGAACATATAAAATAATATCAAGCATCTAACTAATATAGAAATCAATTAGTGAATTCGTCTGCAAATAAATTCGTTATATTTTGTTGAGTTTCAGCCACAATTAGAAACCATAATTGTGTTACCAGGATGCGGGACGTGAACCCAACTCAAATGCACCCCACCGACCTCTTTCCCCAACCTCCACCCTTATAGAAAGAGATCTTTAATTAGCTTGATAACTATTTATATTAAGTTTAAAGTTTTATTTGGCATATTTATAAATGAGTAATTAAAATAAAGTAAACTAAGATGTTCATCGTTTAATGTTCAAACTTAATTATAGGAAGGTTATGCTTAAGGAACATTAATTTTTCTGCCTTTTCTGCTGCCAGTCTGTTTCTCTTTTCATCATATATTAATCCAGCACTGCTAAATAATCTCTCGCTTGGTACGTTTGTTGGAGGACAGGTTAAATGTTTCCTCGCAAGTTTACTCAAGTATGGATAGATATTCTGCGTATTTTTCCACCAACTAATAGGATTGTCACATGCAGCCAGGCGTTTTTCTTGGTGATAGCTCTCGATCATTTTTACTACATCTTTTGACATCGCGTAGGTCTCGTCATCGCTGCTTGACTCAAGAAACTGAGAGACAGATTCTGTGATAGATTTGCTCGTTGAAGGTGTTGGTTCTGTCACTGAAACTTTTATTCTTTTGGTGGGTGGCGAAGCGACAGATTCAAGAGATTGAAGCTCTTCAACTGCTTTGCCAAGTGATGATTTAACTCGTTCTAATGTACTAGGTGAAATAACTTAGCTTTGTAACGTGGATCTAAGTAGGTTGCAAGAGAGTAACTTCATACAAGAACAGCCTCTCGTCTTGTCGCTTGCATCACTTTTGCGAACAATGAACTAGTTCTATTAATATAGTAGAATTTGATAATTTCCGCTTATTAATGACGTTTTATCTCAACGGTCCACATCCGCACGACATCCGCAGTCCAAAGTGCGGATGCGGACGCGGATGCGGATGCGAGAAAATGTGCGGATGTTCCGCGGATGCGGATGCGGATGTGACCTACATCACTAATATATATATATATATATATATATATATATATATATAGTTAATAAAAATAAAATATGAAATTAAAACAATTTTAAATATTGGAAAAATCAGAAACTAAAAAATTCTATTATAAAGTTGATGAATACAATTATAAAACAATAAATATTGTAAATGAAACCCCTAAAAGGTGTGTGTGTGTGTGGGGGGGGCTTACCTTTGCGAGCATAGGCAGTAAATGTATGTAAATAATATTGTAAAGTAATTTAAGGGGGGGGGAGATGGAGGACATTATGGACAAATTAAATTTAATTTCGTGACTGTTGTAATATTTTATTTTTAGTTTGTAGCCTTTGTGATTGTAGCCTTTGTAGCCTTTGTAGCCTTTGTCATTTGTTAATATTTAAGAATTGTTTTAACTTCATATTTGGTTTTAAATTTTATATATATATTTCTCATTTTAGCCTTGGAGAATGTTAAGTGCTTGCATACGGACTAGTTTTCTTGTTCCTTATATATATATATATATATATACACTAGGGGTACTCAATATATTTTTCCCCACCTTTTCTTTCTTAGCTAAATAATAGTCCATGGGGCTGAAATGTCTTTTGAGTCGTAAGTTTGAACTTTCTGCGCTTCACATAACCGAATTTTTCCAGTTTGAACCTTCCCCCCCTTGTATAA
>JAJOZX010000383.1:565000-765000 GCA_023014485.1 Bathynomus jamesi
TGCTCCAGAGAGTGTAGGTCCAAGGGCGTAGTCGAGGGACGGACTAGGGTCGGCAACGGAAAAGGAGAGTGCAAGCGTTCCGCTTCCACAGGGGGGTCAACCCCATTAGGTTGCGGTCTTCCAGTGGTAAAGGACTCGAGGGCCTGGTTGCCCACCACCCGAGTGTTGAGAGAAGGAGTAGTCCGGGAATGAGAAGCAGTAGTCGTAGGCCGAGGGGAGAAGTGTCCAAAGCAAAACAAAAAAGAACTTCATCCCCCGCGCGCATCCAGCCACCACCGACTCCAACAAGGGAAAGGCGAAGTGTGGGCACACTTGGTCCCACCGCCGATAGATGTCACGCAGGGGAGATACGCCCGCACCCAGTCCCTGTGCCTGAAAGGCGGCCACTCTCATCCAACGCGCGGTGAAAAGTGGCAGGGACAGGGTTTGGGTTTGGTTGGAAAGCGACAAGGGTGCAGGGCAACCACCACCCACACCCAAGGGCCAAGGAAAGGGTCAAAATCAAAGTCCAAAGAACAACACCAAAATAAACAGGGAGAAGCCAGAAAAAATGGGTTAAAGGAGAAAGAAAGAAAAAGAAGCAGGAGATCAGCCGGGTCCCCAAACGGGCCCAATGGTCCACGAGGGCAGAGAAAGCCCTTACACCGAAGAAAGGTGTATTCCCACATTCGCCACAGAGGGACGCGCCCTATCGCTCCGGACAAAGCAAAGGGATATTATATATATATATATGTATATGTATATATATATATATATATATATATATATATATATATATATATATATATATATATATATGGGAATGAACTCAGAATGGTCCCCTGAGTTTTTTATGATACACACAGACCGTGCATGGCACAAGGAACTCTTCTGGGATAATTAAATCCACTATAGTCCAAATAAGTAATGGTAAATGACAAATACCACAGTTTTTCTTTTTCATGATGCTAGCCCGACGCGGGCAACGGGTCACTCGCAAAGAGGTCCCATAAATATAGCTTCCCTCACCAGCTATCTGCAAAGCTGGATAGCTGGATAGCTGGATCCTGTCTGCTTTGCAGATAGCTGGTGAGGGAAGCTATATTTATGGGACCTCTTTGCGAGTGACCCGTTGCCCGCGTCGGGCTAGCATCATGAAAAAGAAAACTGTGGTATTTGTCATTTACCATTACTTATTTGGACTATAGTGGATTTAATTATCCCAGAAGAGTTCCTTGTGCCATGCACGGTCTGTGTGTATCATATATATAATATATATATATATATATATATATATATATATATAAATCATTAGTTAGACCCCATTTGGAGTACGCGATCCAATTTTGGAATCCACATATGCTCAAAGATATAGATAAAATCGAAAGAATTCAAAGACGAGCAACTAAGATGATTCCGTCGCTTAGGTCGAAGTCGTATGAGGATAGGCTTAAGGAGTTAAAATTGACTACACTTGAGACTCGGAGGCTAAGGGTGATCTAATCCAGGTTTTTAAAATTATGAATGGGTTCGATAACGTAGATAGAGATAGGTTTTTCGAAATATCACAATATAATAGAACTGAAAATAATGGGTGTAAGTTGACAAGTAGAAGGTTCGAGACAGCAGTTGTCAAAAAAAATTTTACGCATAGAATAGTATATAGCGTGAATAGTTTGCCGGTAGAAGTAATTAGTAACACGTCCATAAACATGTTTAAAAATCAATTAGACGCATATGTTGATAGATTGGGTATAGTTTAAGGTAGTAAAATTAAGGTTTTTGTGGTTCGGAACCCACGTAAAATTGTAGGTTCCCTCCGCCACTAGGGAGGATATGCGTAATACAGAACTACCACTACAGTTAGGTTGACCAGCCATGAGTGGATCTTAGGGTCTTTGTTGGTCTGAAACATTATAACATTATAACATTTTATATATAATTATATATTATATATATATATATATATAATATATATATATATATATATATATATATATATAGGGGTTGGACAAAATAATATGAACACCCGCCGATTTCACTGGTTATCTTTACGGACTGCTCAGACAAAGTAAACGGTCAAATGACTGGCAAACCTATTTAAATGCGTAACAGAGAGTGTATACGTCATGTTATAACCCTCACGTCGTTTTTACAGATCTGAGTGAATTATGAATTAGCAGTTATGAAAGACCTGTCAGACTTCCAAAGAGGGCAAATTGTCGGAGCGCGGATGGCTGGTGCATCAGTAACGAAAATCGCTCAGATATTCAATGTATCCAGAGGAACTGTCTCTATGGTCATGTCTGCATACCAAAACCATGGAAAGACAAGCACCGACAAATGCAATAGTGGACGCAAGAAGAAGCTGTGTGATCGAGACCGCCGGGTGCTAAAGCGCATTGTGACAAAGAACCATAAGACCACAGCTCCAAAAGTGACTGCAGAGCTTAACCAGCATCTTGCAAGCCCGGTATCGACCAGAACTGTACGTCGCGAGCTCCATGGAGCTGGATACCATGGGAGGGCTGCAACTGCCAAACCCTTCCTTTCGCACATCAACATTGAGCGGCGCAGAAAATGGTGTAATGACCATAAGAATTGGTCAATGGACCGGTGGAAGAATGGAGTCTACTCCGACGAATCCTCCTTTACGCTATTTCCATGTTCCGGTCGAGTTTACGTCTGGAGACAGCCTAAAGATGCTTATGACCCCGACTGCCTGACCCCAACCGTTAAGCATGGAGGCGGATCTGTGATGGTTTGGGCAGCAATATCGTGGAATACTCTTGGCCCAGCTGTAGTACTGCATGGTAGGGTTAACGCCCAGGTCTATCTGTCAATATTGGCTGACCAGGTCCATCCCATGGTCCAAACGCTGTTTCCCAATGGCGGCGCCGTCTTCCAGGATGATAATGCACCAATCCACACCGCTGGGGTCGTTAAAAACTGTTTTGAAGAGCATGTTAGTGACGTAGAACGCTTGGATTGGCCTCCAGAATCCCCGGATCTTAACATTATCGAGCATCTGTGGTGTCAGTTGGAGCAGCAGGTCAGAAGCCGATTCCCACCGCCGGCGTCTTTGGCGGAACTGGAGCAGGGTTTGCTCGAAGAATGGCTCAGGATTCCTCTAGCCACTGTCCAAAAGCTGTATGAATCAATTCCCCGACGCATTGCAGCTGTTATTGCCGCTAAAGGAGGACCAACTCCATATTAAGAATAAAAACCGCCATTTATCAAGGCGTTCATATTATTTTGTCCAACCCCTGTATATAATGTTACAAAATACTGTTTGTAAATTTCTAAGTGATTCATTAACTGAACTTGAATGTTCTGTGAAATGTATAGTACTCTATTCCCGTTGCAACGCAGCTGTAAAACGCTTGTAAATATTTTATGAACAAAATGATCGCTGATTTATTATTAAAACTTTCCAAAAGAGATTTTGCAGCAGATAATATTGACTCCTTCACTCGTTCTCCATCTTCAAATGGCTTTTTTTCTCTTAGCAATCACACGAGCTACTTTGAATGATGCAATCAATCAACATCAATGTTCTAAGTTTACTTTATAGCCTGTTTGTTTCGCAATTAAATAAATATAAAAATCTCTATCCCTTTTGTTTATTCTTTATGCAATTAAATTCTAAAAAAAAAAAAAAAAAGAACTAAAAATATTTCAGAAGCATCTGTTACTTTTCAACATCAACAACATTTCTTCCTTTATCATTGTCTTTATGAATTGAAAAAAAAAATGGCCACCGTTTCCTTTTTATGTCGAAGAGGATTTGAAAAATAAGTTTTTAACGTTGGGTGGAAGTTTGATAGAAGATTATCTTTCTTGGATGTTGTGGTCGCAGAAACACACTAATGGATTCAAGTTTTTGGTATATACAAAAGCCACCCATTTGGAAAAGATTTTCTCCCACACTAAAAACCACTAAAAACTTGGTGACTTTTTGTTTATCTCCATTTCATCCTGGAGAGTCAAACTTTGTATGACTTAAATTTTCTTCAAACTCTTTACTCGGGTTTACTTTATAAAAAGTTCCGTATGTGCGAAAGTGGCTTTGGCTTCCGTTTGTTTAGAGTTCTTTGAATAAATTATGAACAAAGAAAAGTAGTTGAGGATTGTTTACGCTACGGAGGAAGTAAACAAGTTAAGTGAGTGTACGGATGAAAGATGCAGTTTATGGTTGTCCTTCATCGCAGTGATAACTACCCTAAACGTCAACAAAATTCAAGTAAACTCTTGACTAAGCTGAAAATCAAAGAAATTCGTATATGACCTTCTTCAAACTGTAAAGCCATTTCCAAAGGTGAAAGTGGACATAACATTCAAACATCAAGAATAATACTCTTGCCTGTCCTGTCCTGTCCTGTCCTGTACTGTACTGTACTGTACTGTACAACATCACTACCAACAATTACGAGTATTACTACCACTACTACTACTACTAGTAGTAGTAGTAGTAGTAGTAGTAGTAGTAGTACTACCACTACTACTACTTTCTCCATATGACTGTCTGAGAGGTTCATAACTAGGTAGGACATACAAGTTTTGTTTCTTTTCTGAACTTCCTCTTTTCTAAACTACTTTTATCATCTGGGCTAACCTAAAGTGGACCACTGGGTCATTGTTAGTGTATAACAACTTCCGTAACTGTTCACTGCCGGCGAATTAAAGAAGATAATTTAAGAATATTGTGAATTCAGACAGAATAAATCGTGGTTTCGCTAAATATTAAATTTCCAAAGAATGTCATTTTACGAAATATGGCTTTCAAGAGAAGTCGGAAGATGGACAGGAATTTATTGAAAAACAAAATTCGGCGCCAAATAATATATATATATATATATATATATATATATCATATAAGTTCTGCAATGATACATTTCTGTAAAGTTTTTATTGTGATATTTCGTTTTGAAAAACGCCACAAAGGATTGAAATGCGACATTTGATATCTAAATATGAAGGGATTCAGAGTAAAAAAATATATTTTTCTTTTTCAACAAATTTCTCTCTCTCTCTCAGTTCTTTGCGGGAGTGTTCATCAGGGAGGACACCCGCGTCATCCCCGAGCCAGGCGTGAGGCACGAAGGTGCTGGCCTGGATAGTGTTCGATGTACCGCGACAGTCGTTGCCGATAGAATAGACAAACTGACCGCGTTTAAGGCTCCTGGGCCAGACCAGTTCCTCCCCAGAGTGTTGCGGGAGGTGCGCGACCAGGTGGCTCCCCACCTGGCTACAGTCATCAACAAATCGTTGGAGACGGGCCAGGTGCCTGGTGACTGGAGGGAAGCCAACGTGACCCCTATCTTTAAGAAAGGGGATCACGAAAGTCCAGGGAACTATCGTCCCATTAGTCTCACTTCAGTCGTAGGTAAATTATTAGAGGGGATAATAGCGGATAGGATCGTCGACCATTTGGATTCCTACAAGCTGCTTGGGGACTCCCAACATGGGTTTAGACGGCATAGGTCGTGTCTCACCAACTTCCTCGAGTTTTTGCACGTCATGTTGGGTGAGTATGATAAGAGTAGGGCGATTGATATACTTTATCTCGACTTTCAGAAAGCCTTTGATAAGGTACCCCACCGCCGGTTAATGGCGAAAGTCCGCGCGCTGGGTGTGGGTGGGGAAGTAGGTAGGTGAATTGAAAACTGGCTGAAGAATAGGCGGCAGAGGGTTGTAATTAAAGGGGTTAGTTCGGGTTGGGCGTCGGTCACTAGTGGGGTTCCTCAGGGTTCCGTTTTGGGGCCGCTGTTGTTTATCATTTACATAAATGATATCGACGGTGGCATCGTCAGTTGGATCGCCAAATTCGCTGATGACACCAAGCTTGGGGCCAATGTTGGGACGCCCGAAGCGATCGAGCAACTGCGTGCGGACCTAGGTAGGATAGGAGAGTGGTCCGAAAAATGGCAAATGCCGTTTAACTTGGGTAAATGCAAAGTGATGCACATTGGCTATGCCAATCCCAAGTCGGACTACTCGATGTTGGGAGTAATATCGATGCGACTGATTTGGAAAAGGACTTGGGTGTGCTAATTAGCAGCGACCTTAAGTTTACTAAACTGTGCATAGAGGTTGAAAAGAAAGCCCAGAAGCTGTTGGGTTATATCAGGAGGCAATTTCAATTTCGGAACAAGGAGATTGTGCTCTCTCTGTACAATTCCCTGGTTCTGCCGCACCTGGAGTATGCTGTGCAGTTCTGGTCGCCCACCCTCAGGAAAGATATTGAGAGGCTGGAGCGAGTCCAGGCGAGGGCCACAAAGTTAATCTCTTCCGTTAGGCATATGGGCTACAATCGACGGTTACGCGCCCTGAACTTGTTTTCGCTGGAAACTTGGAGGCTGCGCGGTCAACTCATCGAGGTTTTCAAGTTGTTACACGGGTTCAACGATGTCGATTTTAGAAGCATGTTTAGTTTAAATGATAACCCAACTCGCAACAATGGTTGGAAGTTGGATTTGAAACGGTTTAGGACTAGTGTGTGTGGGAATTACTTTACGTATAAGATCTGTGACACGTGGAACAGGTTGCCTTCAGAAGTTGTGAACAGTTCCTCTGTGGATCATTTCAAGAAAAGGTTAGACCAAATCTTGCACACTATTTGAGTGTGTAGAAAATTTTCTCTGGCACCCGTTGCCATTGGTACCTCCTTGGTATGGGCCGCAAAGCCTTTTGAGGTACTTCTTTTCCTTGTAACTCTCTCTCTCTCTCTCTCTCTCTCTCTCTCTCTCTCTCTCTGAACCAAATAACGAGATTTTACGATGAATCAAACGCTTAAATACAATAATCCAACCTGATTCTAAGTTCTTGAAAGTGACGCAGACGCGTCGCATCAGGTCCAGACTTGATAAGAAGGAATTAATTTACACAAGGCACAGCGCCAAATGTCACAAAATAATTAATAAAACATGAGAAAATCAGGTCAACTTCTGCTGAATTTTCGTTTCTTGTTCAAAAAAATACTATTATTTTGGGAAGATGGCGCTGCTTGTAATCATTTACAAAGAAGAAATTCATATTTCGGGATTTTGGCAAAGCCATTTGGGGATTTAAGATGCGTTACTCTAATTAATTCTCTTCCAATAAGGAAACGTATGACTGTAAACATAAAACACGGGAAGAGGCCTCCTTTATTCATTTATTGAACTTCTTCCTAAGATGGGCCGAAACAAATGCTTTTATATTTCATCTTAAAGGATTTACGCCACTTGCTAACTCCTTACCATAATGTTTTCTTTGTCAAATGGGATAATGAGGGAAATGTGTGTCTGCGTAAAATTCCCTCAATAAATCTTGGAGAAAATGTGAAATTCGTTGAGGAGAAATGTTTACAAATTCGGGAAAGAAAAATGCCCCAAAATCAAATTGTAAAAATTAAAATTAAGAAATAATTTAGTTATGCCAAAAACAAATGAAAACGGGAACTAGTATTCAAATGCGATAACAAGCTTGTAATTATACAATTATTTATAACCTCTCTCTCTCTCTCTCTTACCTTAGGCATTATTAGTTCATTAAAACCAATATATATATATATATATATATATATATATATATATATAACGTAAAGAACGACACTTGTATAGGAGAATATTCCGCGCAAGATGAGGAGGGAGAACGAAACAAATGAAAAAATGAGGTAACCACCCGGGAATCGAACCCGGGATCTTCCGATTGTCGGTCAGATATGATAACCATTACACCATTGCAGAGCTGGGCACTTGCGGCATATTTTGCGGTACTGCGGTACTGCGGTACTACCAAACTACCAAACCGGGACCGCATAACGCAGTACCGCAAAGGATCGCTGAAAGTACCGCAGTACCGCTACCGCATTCAAATTTCCGCGTACCGGTTTGGTACCGGTTTGGTAGTGCGGTAGTACCGCAGTACCGCAGTACCGCAAAATATGCCGCAAGTGCCCAGCTCTGCACCATTGGCCTCACTCATTCAAATGCCGTAATTCCTCTACATACGCGCAGAAACCAATGCCCCAAGGGGGCACCTCCCGCATGCCGTAACATTATATACATTTAACTGCAAACACGCAGTATAATTAACGTAAAGAACGACCCTTGTATAGGAGATATTCCGCGCAAGATGAGAGAGAGAGAACGAAACAAATGAAAAAATGAGTGAGGCCCATAGTGTAATGGTTATCATATCTGACCGGCAATCGAAAGATCCCGGGTTCGATTCCCGGGTGGTTACCTCATTTTTTCATTTGTTTCGTTCTCTCTCTCTCATCTTGCGCGGAATGTCTCCTATACAAGCGTCGTTCTTTACGTTAATTATACTGTGTTTGCAGTTATATATATACCGTATATATATATATATATATATATACACATTTTAACTGCAAACAACACAGTATAATTAATGTAAAGAACGACGCTTGTGTAGAAGAACGTTCCGCACAAGATGAGGAGGGAGAACGAACAAATGAAAAATGAGGTAACCACCCTGGCATTGGTTTCTGCTCGTATGAAGGAGAATTACGACTTCTGATTAATCGAGGCCCATGGTGTAGTGGATAGCATATCTGACCGGCAATCGGAAGATCCCGGGTTCGATTCCCGGGTGGTTACCTCATTTTTCATTTGTTCGTTCTCCCTCCTCATCTTGTGCGGAACGTTCTTCTACACAAGCGTCGTTCTTTACATACATACTATCAGAGCTGGGCACTTGCGGCATATTTTGCGGTACTGCGGTACTGCGGTACTACCGCAAACCGCATACCGGTGCCGCATAACGCAGTACCGCAAAGGATCGCTGAAAGTACCGCAGTACCGCTACCGCATTCAAATTTCCGCGTACCGGTTTGGTACCGGTTTGGTAGTGCGGTGGTACCGCAGTACCGCAGTACCGCAAAATATGCCGCAAGTGCCCAGCTCTGCATACTATATATATATAGAAAATCTTTTAAAAAATTTTAAATTAAAAACTAAACCATTAAAAAGTTGTATTAACAAAGTGATAAATGGAGAAACATTGTGTACAGTAAAAACGTCTTTATCAACTTCTGGAGACGTTGACAGCAAGAGCAATCCCCTTCATGAATAATGATAATGATCACTGATAATCGGACTCGTTAAAAAAAAAATAATTTGGAATATTTATCGCCATTAACGAATATCGATAATGATTATTAATGATCATTGTCATCAGCGTAAGAAAAGAATCGATTGGATACAATTACTTACGTTCAGGAACCATTTTACAGTGTGTGTTTTCGGGTTAGCTTTTATGATACATTCGAAGTAAACGTCATCTCCTTCCTTTATGTCGTCCATGTTTAGACTACGTCCCGGTAATAGCCTGAGGCGCGGCGAATCTTAAAAAAAATAAACAAAGCAAATTTTTAATTATAAAGTTCGTTTCAAGATATGAATTTATATAAAAGTTTGTTTTTTAAGTATTTCTTTCGTGTTTTAGTGTTAAAAGTGTTAAAAAGTATTTATTGAATAGGTTTATTGAGGTTAGAATGTATTCTTAAAGTTGTTGTGACCATAGAACATAATTAAGAGTAGAACGGGCTGCAGTTAAATTTTGTTTCCTTGTTATTTAGACTTCGGGTTTCTTTTGTAGACTATGGCGCGGGAATGGAGAAATAGTTGAAAATAACATTTAAAATATTGTATTTAATTTATTCATACAAAATAGCTTTGCCCGATTAAAGAGAAGTGTATATATACCGTATATATATAGCCATTGTGAAAATTATTCCCTTTCCCCGAATGAATAGGTCTGTGTAGGCTTATGGATTGTTCGTTTTAAAATCTGTGCATCCTATTATCAATAACAATTATCTTTTTTTTAGTTTTGATTCTGTGTGTATTATATGTCTACGTCTGTGAAGTTGTGTAAAGTTGTATGTGCAAGTGTGTACGTAAAATTGAATTCATAAGTGTACGTGTGTTATTATCAATGTTTTGATTAGGATTTGCCAATACTGTAATGTCTCTTTATTTTCTATGTTATTATAGAATTGTGACAAATAAACAACTTTTATAGAAATATATTCCTTGCATAATATGTATTGTCAAGCTTTTGTTTTTTTACTAAAATATTGCTGTATAAAGCTATTAGAGATGCATGGGGTTCTCAATGAAGGGGTTCCCAATTGCCGGTCTGCGATAGTTTAAGCTGATTTTTGCCGGTCCCTGTTGTGTAGAGGTTTAAGAATTACCGTACTGCTCTAAAGTATGCTGAAGGTTAAGGATATCGAAATTAAACATTATACCGTTTTTAATATTAAGTTTATAATAAAGAAACCGGTTTAAGTTTATTTAAAGCTTGAACGTTCCTTTTTCGAATGATATACATGACATTTCACCACAATTTCATAACTCTCTTTTTAGTAAATAATCATAATAAGATCTCCAACAAAAATCTGGGAAACGTAAGTAGGAGACGAGAGAACATTCAGTACTTTTCACTTGAGCTACGAAAGTACTGAAGATCTCGATTATGCAGGTGACCACGTCGATGCATGGTCCCGTTTACGCGCTTTAGAGTATCTTTTTGACGTTTTCGCGATGCCCGTAACGATATTGTTCTCAAAGGTATTAAGGTCCTTAGTCTCAATAACGTGAACTTTGCCTCTGACGTTGTTCTTGTTGTTGTATCTGTAGTAAGGATTTCACTGCCACTTCAACTCCAACGAATCTGTGATTAGACGAGGGATCGAAGAATCCACGGATCTTTGACGATGAGTTGATGGCCAAATGACTCCCGCAAAAACATCTCTATCCTCGTTCCCATTGTGTGTGCCATGGCAATTGACACTCTGTTATCGAAACTAAACGTTCCTCTCGTCAGTCTCCACGTGATATACAAACTTCCGCATTAGGTCTTGGCACCGCTCGAGATCTCGGTAAAGAAAGGCGTTCGATGATCCTTCATCATTACTGTCAGTGGAAATGGCATTCAAAAAGAGATATTTATCGTGATCTTTACTTCATTACTTGTTACACTGAGAGAGAGAGAGAGAGAGAGAGAGAGAGAGAGAGAGAGTATGGTGAAATCTCCTCCATAGTACTATACTCAAGTTGTAAAATAAGGTCTAATCAGTCGCCATAGGTCTAATACTAAAACGTTATAATTGTTTAATTTAGACACGCGTATTTTATGAGACACCCTGTATATGCTGACATAATATCTAAATAACTTTAGATATTTAGATATCAATTAAACTCACACGCGACTCGAGTCGTCACGACCCGAGTCGTGAGTCGTGAATCGCGAGACGATACTGCGTGCGGCCGGCCTTACTCGTAAGCATGTTGAGTCGCAATGTAATAAAGGAAGATAAAATACACCCTTTTCGTAGCATTTGTTATTAATTCCATTTTATATTGCATAAAATTAAAAAATTCTGAAAGATGTAATTTAATTTTCCTTTTAAAAAGATTGTAATCGGCAGTCGTCCAACATTTCGCCTTTAATAAGTACTAAAATGAAAGAATAACAAAATACGCGCGGCTCCAAACCCAACCCAACTCGAGCTCGAAGTGCGGAAGTGGCGCTCTACTTCCACGAATGTATTTTCCTATTTTTACAAGTGAAATTAATGAAAGCCAAACACTTTCAGTAAATAAGGAAGGAATTAATTTAAACATGATTCTCAGAGGATGCAATTCAAGGTTGGCAGGAAATGAGCGTACGGACTTCGAGCGCAAACATGTTAATTACTTCTAAATTTAATATATCCCAAGTTGTAATTTTAAACTCTCGCTCGCTTGCATTTCAACCCCACATTCAGCAGCCCCCCCCCCCCACCCCCCACCTCCTAATCGGTAAAAGTGCCGAACATCCGCTAATTAATTCTAAAATTAGGTTACATTTAAGCTATTGGAAATCAGAATGAATGTAATGCAATCTCACGTACAAAATGTATGATTTGTACTTCTCTTACTGCCATTATTGGGTTTTGTCAAATGTTTCTTATTTCGTGTGTTCGGACAGCGTCCATTATGAAGTGTTTGCGAGATACGATGAAAAGTCAACTCCAGATAACTCTAAATTAACTAATCTTGTAATAATAATAATAATAATAAGCCAAGTGGGCCAGAAACTGGCACAGCGCTCAAGCCAACTAATAAGGCCCACTGTTTTAATTCCTGTATTATTATTATTATTACAAGCATCATGGGGGTTCGAACCTACGACCTCGGTGTCTTTACTTCGCTTCCAGGGAAACTACTCGTGTAAGTAAAACTTCTACACGGATGACATTGCGACATTTTTTTGGAAGTGAAGAAGTACCAATATTTAAGTGCAAACTTGTTGACTATCAAAAATAAAAACCCACTCTAATAGACAGAGTTTATTTCCACGACAGTTTCGACGCCCACTGGCATCCTCCTCGGGTGGATACAGAAACACGTTTCTGTATCCACCCGAGGAGGATGCCAGTGGGCGTCGAAACTGTCGTGGAAATAAACTCTGTCTATTAGAGTGGGTTTTTATTTTCATATTTTGACCTTCACGTAGAAAAAAGTGAAGTTTTTTTGCATTTGTTGACTATCGACAAATTAAGTGCCAACCAAAATTTGACGATCCAACTCGAAAATGTTCTTATATATTTCCATATTTACAACATGGCAACTGTAGTCGTCAGTAAATTTAGGCGTGTCGTACCTTCGTAGCACTTTTTATCGCATGCAGGTGACTAAAATTGAATAAAATTTCATTAATGGACTTTAACGTCATTTCTGTAAAATGTGTAAAAAACCTTTTGACGTGCAACAATTTAATCCCAAAAAATTTTTGATATTTTACTTTTATCAAATAATTTTGGTGTCTGGATTTCATTTTGTCATTTGATGTTTAAAATCCTCCACGCTATTACTACTTTTACGTCATATATGTCAGGATATACAGAGGGTTCACATAGGTAAATAGACACCTATTTACTCATTTTTTTATAGTTTTTTATTTGATAATAAAAGTGAATAAATAATAACAGATTTATTGCATGAATATATTTAGAATCGTGTTCATTTCCCTCCTTCTATTATGTAAAGCTGATACACGTTCTAGTATTCCATTGATCAGCTTTGCCATTTGTTCCGAGGACAATCATCGTGATGTTCATTTACCTTTGTCAACCATATATATATATATATATATATATATATATATATATATATATATATATATATTACGAAAACGTTTGTCTGTAGCTCCACTTAACTTCTCGACAGTGCAGTATTATTTCTAATCAATTGTATATATTTCTATCCTTAGTGTATGAACTGTCATTGTATTAATAATATTTGTCATATGGACTATAGTCTGCCAAGAAACCTTTTCATTTCATTTCATATATATATATATATATATATATATATATATATATATATATATATATATATATATATATATATCCGATTAAAGATTGAAGAGACAATGAACCGTGACTTCTATCCACCGTTAGACAAGAGAGAGGGTGTACTGGAACTCACGTTTCTTCTGTTACTGTCCTCCATAGCTGTTTTTTTTCGTGTCTCATCTACCCTGTGAGCATCCCAGCATGCTCTCAAAACACGTTGCTCCCTCTATTCTTCATTACACACGCGTGCATTTTACACACTACACAATATTTTCAAAATTAAAAAATGGCACGGTCTTTAAGAGCCTCGGAGTCTCCTGGGGAAGAGACCATAAAGGTCCCCACTTCTGGCTCCCCCGTTGCCGGTACCAGGAACGCAGACCTGGCAGCGGGATTGGTTCTGTTACCATCCATTCGAGATGTCCTGGTCCTCTGTCTGATTCACTTTTCATAAACTTCCGCAACATTCGTGGCCTTTCTTCATATTTTCAATCTGTTGAACACCACCTGTCGTCCTCTAAACCTCACCTTCTCCTCACCGAAACTCATTTATCTGACAAATAACAACAACCCCTTTTCTGTACCCTCCTACTTTCTCTATACTCAATTTCATTCCAAAGGCGGATGTTGCGTATATGTACGCAACGACCAAACTTGTTCTCGTAATCCCGAACTTGCATCTTCCGAATTCTATACGCTGAGGCTACGGTTTACATGCCAATCTCAAACTAAATACATCTGCGCTGTCTACCTTTCTCGTAATTGAACTGACTATCCAAAACTATTTGACTACTTCACTACCAAAGTGGAATACAGTCTATCTCACTCTACTTTCGCTGAAATCTTCATTTTAGGTGATTTTAACTTTTACCACCACCTTCGACTTTCCTCCTATTTCACTGGCATCACTGGGGAACTAGCTTACAACTTTTCTATCCTGAGTGAGCTAGAGCAGAGTGTACAGCATCCCACTCGTCTCCTGGATCGACTTGGGGATAGGTCCAACGTTTTGGATTTACTTCTCGCCACTCAGCCTTCTTCGCCATTTTTTTTCGCCGTTGGGCTTCTCTGACCAAAATCTTGTATGTTTCCTGTCTTATCTCTAGTTCGACCTTTGGATCCTCCCAGGAGGAGGTGCCTTTGGCACTTCGACGCCGCCGAATGGGAGGTCCTTTGACAATACTACTTTGATTTCCCATGGAATGATTACTGCTTCCGTGGCTGGGACTTTCCGAGTGAACTGAGCGCATCACGGAGGTGATTCTCTCGAGCGTAATTCCATATTCTTTTTTTACTATTCATGCTAAAAACCTTGGTTTAACTTTGCTTGCTCTAATGCTATCCACAACAGAGGGGAGGCTTTCAGAAGGTACCGTCGCCATTCAACTCCCGACTCTCATTTAGATTATATTTCTGCCCAGAATCGTGCAAAATATGTTCTTTGACTCGCCAAAAATTCTTTTATCAGACAAAAATGTGAAAGTCTAATTCTAATTCTTCTCGCTCTTTCTGGCACCAAACCAAAACCCTCTCCAACACTTCTTCTTTCCCTCCTCTTTTCCATTCTGACAGCTCTGCTGCCGTCACTTTTCCTAATAAAGTTGAACACTTCGCTCAAACTTTCGATTTCAAGTCAACCCTGGACGATTCCAGTGCTGTTCCTCCATTTTCTCCTCCCTCTAACTTAATTGTGTCTGAAATTACAATCTCTTCCAAAGATATCTTTTCTACCTAATCTGGGCTTAACTCTAGGAAAGCGTACGGTCCTGATGGTGTCCCTCCTGTTGTTCACAACAACTGTGCTTCTGTGCTGACACCCTGCCTAGGTAAACTCTTTCGTCTCTTTCTTTTATCTGGTACGTTTCCTTCGTACTGGAAGTTCGCTTTCATTCATCCTGTCCCCAAGAATGGTGACCGCTTTCAACCCTCCAACTATCTTCCAACTGCCTTGATTTCTTACCTTTCTAAAGTATTTGAATCTATCTTTAATAGAAAGATTCTTAAACACCTCCCTTATTACAATCTTCTTTCAGATCATTAGTATGGGTTCCGCAAAGAACGCTCTACATGCGATCTTCTCGCATCTCTCTCTGACCCTTGGTCATTCTCCTTTCGGGATTTCGATGAAACTTTTGCTATTGCTCTGGACATATCAAAAGCTTTTGATAGAGTCTGTCACAAATCCTTAATTTCTAAAATGCCCTCCTTCGATTTCGATCTTCTCTCTGTGCCTCCATTCTGGTTTCCTTTCTGGTCGATCTATAGCTTGGTCGTAGATGGCCACTGTTCTTCCCCAAAAGCTATTAATAGTGGTGTTCTCAGGGTTCTGTCTTGCCATCCACTCTCTTCCTTTTATTTACCAATGATCTTTAAGTCGCACTTCCCGTCCTATCCACTCGCATGCCGATGATTCCACGCTTCTCTTCTCCATCCGCTTCACAGAGCATCCCTCTCAACAGTCACTCCATGCCTCGCGTGAGATGGCGGTGGCGCACCTGACCTCTGAATTTTTTTACTACAGTAGACCCTCGCCGTTCGCGAGTTTTTTGTTCGCGGATTTGCTCATTCGTGGTTAATATACAGGGTGTTCTAAAATTACCTATTAAACTTTTATACGAGTATGAACGCAATATCTTAACAAAAATTATGCGATATTTAACAATTTTATTTCAAATACAGCAACAATAAAAAAATTAACAATAACTGTTTGTTTTAGATGTTCAAAGTGTCTTCCTTCAACTTCAACACATTGTTTACAACGTCCGACTACTGATCGATAGACATTTAAAAGTTTACTAAGTAATTTTAGAACACCCTGTATGGTGACAACCCCTTGTAGATCGCGGCCCAGGCGCTCGACTATTCGCGGGTCGCAGCGAACAAAGTAGTTCCCGCGGAAGAATACAGGGGCCATTTTATCTCCCACGTAGCGTCAGTCTGCGCCTGCCAGCTTCCCGCAAGGTTGTTCCGATTATCTCGCGATTTTATTTACTATTTAAAGTGCCCTTACTAACTTTTTTATCCCTAACCGGGATCATCAACACAATAACCCCCTCAAAACCCTCCATCATCATCATCATCATCATCTCATCTTTATCATCATCAATATCGCCATCATCGTCATCTTTGCATCAAGTTTATTATCATTACAGGTATTTACAGTTTATTAAAAGGGTGCTGTTCTATTTTTATTGCAGCATTTTTTGTTTTAATAACCAATTCTTTTTCAGTAAAGTATACGAGTATACCACAAAAACAATGACAAACTCGTATATATAAAAGTAAAATATGGCAGAAAAGGTAAAAATTTTTAGACTTGAAGTACCTAACCCTATTTTCCCCCACAAGCCTTTAAGTTTACGCATCGCGGATTTGCCATTCGCGGTGAAATCCAAACGTAAACCCTACGAACGGTAAGGGTCTACTTTATTTCTTACTGGGCAGAGAAAACCTTGTGGCTTTCGATGCCTCAAAAACTCAGTTCCTTGACTTCCTTCATCTGTCTACTCGCCGCAATCTTTCACATGACTATTCCCTTATCTTCAACAATACATAATTCAACAATCTTGGTATTTCCTTTTCTCGTGATCTTTCCTGAGAAGATCACATATATTCTCCTTCTAAAACAGCTTCGAAGAGGTTTGGTCTGCTGTACCGGTTCCTCAGTTTCTTTACCCCCACCCAGTTGCTGTCTCTGTACAGGAGTCTTGTCCGCCCCTGTATGGAATTTGCTTCTCATTTGTGGGATGGCTCAATCCACACAGCTCTACTTGACTGAGTGGAATCAAAGGCTTTTCGTCTCATCAGTTCCCCGCCTCCCACTGATGACTGTTTTGAATCTCTCTCTCTCTCTCTCTCTCTCTCTCTCTCTCTCTCTCTCTCTCTCTCTCTCTCTCTCTCTCTCTCTCTCTCTCTCTCTCTCTCTCTCTCTCTCTCTCTCTCTCTCTTCGCCGCAATGTTGCCTCACTTTCTCTTTACTGTTGCTATTATAACGGACACTTCTCTTCTGAACTTCTAACTGCATGCATCTTCATTTAAGGAGAGCAAACAGTACCAGATTTTCGACACATTCTCATCCCTTTTCTGTATACCTTTTTAACGCAAGGGTTAATCGGTATTTCAATCTTTCATCTACTGAACAGGTCAACCTTGGAACAACCTTCCTCAGTTCATCCTTCTCCCTGTCTATGACCCCCATCTTTCAAACACAGAGTATCCAAGCATCTCGAAAACTCTTGACCTTGATTTCGGCTCTCTCCTCCTCCTTCTATGAGGGGGGGGGAGGATTTTTACGGGCGCTCGCCCTTGGCCCCTCCTTCCTGCATAAGAAAAATATACTAGCCGACATAAAATATGTCAAACTACTACTGTAGAACTACATTAATAATAATAATAATAATAATAATAATAATAATATATAGTACATTCCAAGTACTTACATAGGACTCTTATTTTGGTCGATGTTTCAATAACAGCCAGTGGCACGATCGGGTTCCCTGCCCTGCATACCAACTGCGCCATGTTGTCCGATATATCTGGGGTGAACGAGAGGGTAGACCTGGTCACATTCCCCTTGTCGAAACCTTTTAGGGGTAACCAACGAAAACGTATTAATGAAGCGTTCTTCCATGAGAGAGCAGCTCCTCTAGTCTCAGCCAGTAAAGCGTTTCATGCAAAGAATATAACATTATCATGATAGATGTCTTAAGTGTCAGCGCAATAATTATTATTATTATTATTATTATTGAATATAAAAATGTTTATTTCTGTCATTCATAGGGCTATGTCGTGGCCATGTCCCAACACCACCTCACGTTAGATCAGGGAAGTTAAGCGAGGTTGGTTTTGGGTAGCAGTTGGATGGGGGACCATCCTCGGCGTCCAGATGATGTACCGACCCTTAGATGATCCTGATCCCACGTAAAGCCGTAGGTTGCCTCCGTCACGTGACCTTCGCCGTTTACGGAGGTTGAACAGCCCCGAAACACACCCACTCCTTTTAATCCTCTGATGTTCATCCTCTAACTTTAGAGCTGCAAATCCTTACCTCGCTGGTGGCTCCGTCGGTTCTGACGCCGTTCTTCCACCACGTGATGTTGGCGGCGGGTCTCGAACCAATCGCCTCACAGACGGCGGTCGATGACTCACTCTCCTTGAACGGCTTCTCCGCGTCCACCAGACTCACTTCGAGAGGAGGAACTGCGAATAGACAAGGGTTGAATAGGAACGTGTCTCGAACCTGGGTCTTGTCTGTCAAACTTAATGCCTTGAGGAACTAACACGTTTTCAGGGCGAGTAAATTATTTAGTTTAATTTTTCCTCGTTGTTTATTTTTACCTTTGGGGTGGGCGCGCTAGTTGAATGCTGAAAACAAAATTAAAATTTTTATTTTTCGGTACGCGCTACCCACCACAGCAGATATACCGCCACTCTCCAATATTTCCTACATTACGTATCAGAGTTGGCTAATCGTGGTCAACTTCGTCAGGTAGGGGATAAGGTCTCGAGTTAGACTAATTACTGGACAATATTTACTACTATCAAAATTTATTTATTTACACTTTACGTACCTTATATATATATATATATATATATATATATATATATATATATACACAGTATACTGTACATATATACAGGGTGTTTCATAACATGTGGGACGCACTTTCAGGATGGATTCAGGACCTGAAAACAATGAAAAAAGTTTATATAAACATATGCCCGAAATCGCTTTGTTTCCGAGTTACAGCCCGTTTTGTGTTCCAGCAATTCTTTCCGCAAACTGTTTACAAACACTGCTTGCGGACGATGTTTGAGTATGTACGAGACTTATTTCATGTATGGCCTTGCCGATTGTAATGTTTCGTACACTCTATGACATGTTTCAATATCGTTGAGTGTAGAGCCATCAGTCAGTCAGAGGTGCATCGCGTTGTTTCACCGTTCGTATTCGTAACTTCTTACCGTGAATAAGTGCAGTCCAGTGAAAAAAAAAACCTTAAAAGTTTTTGTGCTATTCACTGATAGTGTGCATTTGAAATGAGAATGGAGGCTTATTCAAACAGAGAAATGGCAGACATGCATCTCATGTATGGACTTGCCGAGTGTAATGCGGCCGCAGCAAGACGTCTGTATGCGGAAAGGTTTCCGAATCGCCGTCTACCACATAAGAAGACCTTTCAGAGAATAGATGAGCGTCTTGGTGATACAGGATCATTCAGCAAGCGAGTTTCAGATGGTGGTAACCCAATCAGCGCCAGAACTGTTGAGTTGGAGGAGCGGGTCCTGAATCGCGTGGAGGAACATCCTGGTGTCAGCACCCGAAGGATAGCAGCAGCAGAGAGTGTAAGATACACAACTATGTGGAGAATTTTATGGGAACAACAGCTTTACCCATATCACATTCAGAGAGTACAAGGCCTTACTGAAGCTGATTTCTCACCAGGAGAGGCTTTTTGTACTTGGTTCCTTCAACAGTGTGCTCGCGATGTATGGGCAGGACTTATTGCCGACAACTTAATCGGTCCTTTTGTTTTGCCTGGAAGATTAACAAGAGAATCCTATTCCACTTTTTTAAGGAATGATTTAAGCGATTTACGATGAAGTTCCTCTTCGTGTCCGACGTCGTCGTATGTGGTTTATGCATGAGGCGCTCCGCCTCATTTTAGTCGAGTAGCCAGAGATTATTTGGATGACCATTTCCCTGATAAATGGATAGGCCGTGGAGGACCCATTGCGTGGCCTGCTGGCTCCCCGGACCTGAATCCACTCGTTTTTTACCTGTGGGGTCATCTGAAATCCATCATTTACGTGACACCCATTGACAACGTTGAAATGCTTCGCCAACGTGTAGAACAAGGATGCCAGAAAATCCGAGCAATACCTGGAATGTTTGAACGCGTCAGGCAGTCTATGACGAGGCGTGTTCAGGCGTGTATTCAAGCGCAAGGCGGTCATTTTGAGCACTTCCTTTAAAGGTAAGGCGGATACTTGCTGGAACACATAACTGGCTGTAACTCAGAAACAAAGCGATTTCGGGTATATGTTTATATAAACTTTTTTCATTGTTTTCAAGTCCTGAATCCATCCTGAAAGTGCGTCCTACATATTATGAAATACCCTGTGTATATATTATTTGTTTAAACCTAAAAGAGGAATCTAGCACTAATTTCAGTCAGCTTCGGTTAGAATAAAATTGCCACCTACAGCGTGTCCCATAAGTCTCTTTACCGCCTTTACCCCTCACCCTATTCTAATAGGAAAATGTTCAGTGGTAAAGGCACTTATGGTACACTCTGTATATTTCAGATTTATTTTGTTAATAAACTTATTTTCTTCCTAAATTTAATTTATTTCCTAATTAACGCTCAGCCCCACTATATATAGGGTCGGCCAAAAAAAGGGGAGACCTTTTAAATCCTTCATATCTCGGCAAATACGATACATAGAACCGTGAAATTTTAGTATGTTAGTACTAGGTAATTTTATGGTTTGTATGCCATCTTTTAGCATTTTAGCTGAGAAATTGGATTTATGGCGAATATTCCAGAAAAATCTTGCTATTCATAGGTTCAAGTTGATAATTAGCGATTTTAATTAACGTAAGCCAACTGCAGAAGTCCTGATTTAAATCCTGTCGATTACGGCCTTTGGGAAAATTTGTCACGGAGAATTTATCGGGCCAAAGTAAGAAATGTCGCTCATTTACGACAGCTTCTTCTGGAAAAATGGGATGAGCTACCACAAGAACAGATCAATAAAGCTATAGATGAGTTCCGTCCTGGACTGAAAAAGGTTGTAGAAGTTCGTGGTAAACATATCCAGCAGGTTTTTTAACATCAAGGTAGCACCATATACGAGTACTTTGTAACGTTTCATCTGCACATACAATGCAGTAGTAGTGTAAATGGAGAATTTCCAGTGGCATAAAGAAATGTTCAATAAATCCGTAATTTTCATTAGTTTTCTTTGAAATCCGCTCACCGTATTGGAAATTTACTTAGTTGTTGGGTGTGAAAAAAATATTGAAATCTGACCATAACTTTGGATTTTACAGCCAAAGTACGAGTGTATATATATACATATATATATATATGTGTGTGTGTGTGTGTGTGTGTGCCCCTAAATATTAATGTAAAAGTTTCCATTTAAATCTTAAGTTAAAAAACGGAAATTGGAGGTAGAAATCCGTTGAGAAATGGAGACGCTGAATCATCATTTTTCAAGCCTCGGACATGGACGATGCGAGAAACCTTTTGGCCTTTGAGGCGAATGTCGATAAGGACTTTGACAGCGGAAAATATGCTAAAATATGAGCAAGAATTGAGTTTACGGGCGGATGGATGACAGAAAACGTATCTCTCCCATTGGAAGACCTCTTTTCTACAATGGTTATTATATATATATGGGGTAACATATATACAGTATATATATATTTTTTTTCGGTTAACTATTAATAGTACCCTAGTAGAGTAAGAGTTAGGAGTACTATTTATAGTTACTTTGGATTTATATTGTAATGCTGGGTCGAATGAATCGATTTATTAAATAGTAATTAGTTAATAGTAGTTTTAAGTAGGCCTATTTAGGGTATAGTCATTGATGCTTAAATGAATATCCTACAGACGTCAATGCCATTACTTTTTTATGTAGGATAGAAGGGCCAAGGGCGAGGGCCCGCAAAATTGCCTCCCCTTAGAAGAAGGAGAGAGCCGAAATCAAGGTCTTCGATACTCCTAAAACAATGCCTTATTTTTATATTAATTTTTAAGAGATTGTGTAGTGTGTAAGATGCATGATATGTGTAGTGTGTAAGATGCATGACATGTGTAGTGAGGAATAGAAGTGTGTATTTGAGAGTATGCTGGACTGCTCACAGGCTAGATGAGACACGGAAAAAGATCAGCTAAGGAGAATAGTAACAGGAGAAAAGGGAGTTCCAGCACTCCCCCTTTCCTGACAAACATCCAACCCTCCCCCACTCACGGGGTACTTCCTTGATCGATTGGTGTCTACAATCTCCTCTTACTAATTAATACAGATCAGATTAATAATTGATCATTATTTATACATCTCTTGTGAGGATTTTCTACAATGAGATTGTATCTATTTAAGGGATGAATGCATGCCAGGATGTGGGTGGGTGTGTATGAAAAGGGAGGGAAATGGTGCTCCGGTACTAAAAATGTTGGTAGAGCGCCTTTTATTCTGCGAGAAAATTTCGTATACATATTTTAACAGGAATACAGGTAGAGAGGTAATACAGGTAATCTATATACAACAGTTAATAAATTACAGGAAATGAACACTCAAAATATTTTAATGAAAATGGAAGCCGTTTTCTTCCATTTTTTGGCGATAACTTTCCATTTTATGCGAATCCAATTTTAGTTACGCTTCAAAAGGTGAAGGATCTCGTCATAAACTCGTTATAAACTGATAAGGGAAATGCGCTGTTTCCGAAAATAATTCATAAACAAAACTGAATTATCAGCATTAAAATGAATGATAATAGGCTTATTTTAGACCTATTATTTATTAATAATAAATACGAGATCTACTTATTAATTACACTAATAAAGTTTTTCGCTTTTTGATAAATGTGAGTGATTTTTATGTTCTTTTTGACGCTGATTACGAAAATGAAAACACATGTTTTTCTATCACCCACAGTTTTTGAGAGATTTGCAATTTGAAAAGATTTGAGATCGAGATAGCATTCCTCAGTTTGCATCAAAATACGAGATTTTTTGTTAGTCATTTATTTTGTGTAAAATCTTTATATTATACATACATTTATTTAAGTATACTGCATATATAATATATATATATATATATATATATATATATATATATATTATATATATATATTAGGGTGTCTCTTATTTTCGAAGTGTTGATTTTTTTAGAGATAATTGTCAAGTTTGTAGCTGAAAATATTGCTTGATAAGACAAGATCAACCTGTTTAAACATGTTTCATCAAGAATGCTCCAGATTATGTTGCAATTGTTTATTTGTCATCATTCAGTGTTCTGCTGTCATAAGTAAAAGGTGTGTAACTGTGTATCACTATACTTCTTTTTTGCTATTATCAGATAATAAACTATGTTATTTATATTTTTCACAATTATTTATACTGATTTTGTATTAGTGTTTGAAAAAAATTTAATGAATTTAATGAAAAAATAGAATTTATGCTCTTATACACATATGAAGTTTTAAACAATGTTGCTATTTGTCACAAAGAATTTGATTTAGTTCAATGGAAATTTTACCTGACATGTGTTTCATGATCTGTGTTTCTATCAGTGGCGTCACTAGAGGGGTGCGGGGGGTTTTTGTGCAGTGTTTGAGCAGAAATTTATGCACAAAAATGCAGTCAAACGGTTGGAAGCTGAGGCAGAGAGAAAAAGAAAGTCAGAATCTTTGATGGAGGCGTCTACTAGTCAAGTTGTACTGGCTTCTTCCACATCTTCCAGCAACACTGATGAAAGTGAGAATGAGAAGGAGGAGCCCAAAGGAGCTTGTGCTTTACCAAAATCTTAGAAAAAACGAGGCATGAAAAACATCATGACTATTCAGATGTCTGCTGCCCTGGATCGTACACAAATTTCCTCTAGAAAGGCAACATTTATCCTCGCAGAGGCAGCTAAAAGCTTTGGTTTGGACGCTTCAGATTACAACATAAACCAACATTCTATCCATCGCCTTCGAAATAAGAACCGAGCTCGTCATGCTAAAGAACTTAAGGAGCATTTCCATGGAGGAGAATGTTCTATGACAGTCCACTGGGATGGCAAGATGATGGAGGACCTCACCTCGCACAAGCACATTGATCGTCTCCCAGTACTTGTTTCAGGACCTGGTGTTGAACAGCTGCTTGGTGTCCCCAAAATCCCAAACTCAACTGGAGAAGCACAAGCTGAAGCCGTCTTTAACTGCCTGAATGAATGGGGAATTACAGAGAGAGTAAAAGCAATTTGTTTCGATACAACAGCTTCAAACACGGGTCAATATAGTAGAGCCTGTGCTCTCATCGAAGTAAAATTGGGACATGATGTTTTGTACTTGCCTTGTAGACACCATGTTTTAGATTTATTGTTGGGAGCTGCATTTGAAGCAACATTGGGATCTACATCAACTGGTCCAGAGATATTGATCTTTAAGCGTTTTCGTGACAATTGGACTTCTGTTGATCAAAGCCAGTTCCAAACAGGTGAGACAGACACGATTACTAAAGAAGCAATTATCCAGTCTAAAACTGAACTAATTCAGTTTGCTAGATCCCAGGCACCTATGCTACGGGATGACTATCAAGACTTTTGGATCTGTCCATCATCTTTCTTGGAGGTGTCCCCAATAAAGGCATCAAGTTTCGTGCACCAGGTGCCATGCATCGAGCTCGCTGGATGTCCAAAGCGCTCTATTCTATCAAGATGTGGCTTTTTCGAAACCAGTTCAAGATGACTAAGACTGAAGAACGAGGAATTCGAGATCTTCCCTTTTTCTGTTCTCATCTATATGAAGGCTTGGACAACATCCTCACTCCCTATTGAAACCCATTTAATGACTGGCTCCTTATGAGGTCATTGATTAATTATCCTACCAAAAAGATTTCTGATGCAACTAAAAAAAAAGCTCTCTAACCACTTATGGTACCTGTCTGAAGAAGCAGTTGGTCTTGCTTTCTTTGATGAGCGAATTACTACAGATGTAAAGAAACGCATGGTAAAGGCATTAGAAGATGAGTCCACTGATAGACCACCCAAGCGTCCTCGGATTCCTGAATCGACCTTCTGCTCTGGTGAAGGACTACACCAACTTGTTACAAGAAATACTAGAGAATTCTTTACTAAGCTGAATTTGCCAGAAGGATTTCTGAACAAGGCACCCAGCACTTGGACATCCAACTGTGAATATTTAAGGGCCAGAGCTATTGTTGCAGCTTTATCTGTTGTAAATGACCGGGCAGAACGTGCAGTAGCTTTAGTTCAAGAGCTGAATAAGAAATTGACAGTCGGGGAAGAGCAGCTCCAGTTTCTGCTCCAAATTGTTGCAAAACACCGCCAGAGTCACCCAGTTCCATCAAAAACTGTTCTCTCAAAAAATAACCATCAATGAGGTCGCACCTTAAAATACACCATATTGTATAATCATTGTATATTAAATAAATGTTGTATAAGGAAATAATGCTAATTAAAGTAATTAAAGTATGTAATAGCACTGGCATTTTGAATTTATCTCTATATAATAAACTAATGGTTTTTTTTTGTAGCAATGCTTCATTGCTGATTGTATATAAAAAAAGAGCCAGGAAGGATTTTGGATAGAGAAAAAGGATTGGGATAAAGAAGGATTGAGGACCAAAGGATGGATTATAACATCAAGGATAGGTTAGAAAAGGATCAATGATAAATAAGAAGGCCTATACTTATAAAAACGAATCAAACTAAAAAAAGGGAAGGAATTATGTGTATAATGAGCATAATCATATGTCAGGAGCTATTATGCCATGGTCACCATTTTATTAGCCGGGGGCGACCCCTAAATATGAGCCAATTTGTGTCAAACTTTCAAGTTTTAGTTTTTATGCTAAATGGAACTATTTTAGGGAGCGCAGATAAAATAATTCAACATTTCAATTTTGACTACCCAATAAGAGACACCCTAATTATATATAATATATATATATATATATATATATATATATATAATGTTTATTACTTTTATTCACGCGATGCTATTCCTTAAAATGCTCAAGCGAGCAAAAGCCTTTTCGGGACAACCACCGCCAATAATGGTGACTTTCACTATAACGACAAATGCTATTATAGAGAAACATAGCCATAAAAACACATATAACTCATCAAGTTTAACATTATGACATCTCATCGAATACATTTTCTTCTCACACTTCACTTTGGATTTTTAGAAAAATATAATTGATGTAATGAGGGGTCACCGTGTCTTGGGCATTTGTGGGCGGAGCAAATCTGACTTTGGTGACAAACTGATTGGTGATTGGTAGATAAATAGTACGAGTCAGTTGAGGCTGCAGCAGCTGCTTCTCATCGAATTAGATAAGCACATACCTGTCAAGACGCGCATATTCTTGTTTGTCATGTGTTAGAATTGTGCATTCATGCTAATCTCTCAATCAGTCTCGTGCATAGCTACCAACCAGTTGAATGATTAAGTGTATTTAGTTATTAATTTTGTTTTGGTATATGTTTGGAGAAAAATAGTGTTCTTGTGATATAAAATTGAGAATGTCTCGTAAGTGTGCAAACACCCCTGACAGTTTTTGTTTTGTGTGTCGTGAATTTACAACAAAATCTCAAAAGTAGGGTTTCACTCCTTTAATTAAGAAGGCGTATGAACTTTATTTCGTTTGCAAAGTAGATCAAGACAAAATTTGGGCTCCTCATGTATGTTGTGGTTCTTGTACAAGATCTCTGAAATGGTGGTTAAAAGGTATTCATTCTTCAATGCCTTTTGCGGTCCCAATGGTATGGAAAGGACAAAGAGACCACTCGACTCACTGCTACTTCTGTTTAACACAATTTTAACCACCTTCATCGGATGAACCTCATTTAAGTTCTCATTCAGAATTAAATGATCTTGTCAGAGAGTTGAATCTATCTAAAGATCAGTCTGAACCCTTAGGTTATAGATTAAAAGGTTGGAATCTCTTACAAAAGTGTAAAAATATCATCATTTCGTAAGCGTCAGACACACTTCACATCGTTTTTCTCTGTGGAAAGTGATTCAGTGTATTGTAATGATGTGAATGCTCTCATGGAGGCACTTGGTCGAGAGCACAATCCTAAGGAATGGAGGCTTTTTGTCGATTCATCAAAGTTGAGTTTGAAACTTGTACTATTGCAGAACGGTAATGTCTATCCTTCGGTTCCGATTGCACATAAAGTTCATATGAAGGAATCATATGACAATATGCAGTTATTTTTGAAACATATTAACTATGATAAACACTCCTAGCATATCTGTGGTGACCTGAAAGTGATTGCACTTCTCCTCGGCTTACAGTTACGATAGACAAAGTTCTCTTGTTTCCTCTGCGAGTGGAACAGCCGAGCTAAGGGAGTCATTGCACACAGAGAGTGGCCTCTTCGATAAAATTTGGTTCCAGAAAAGAAAATGTTCCCCTAGTAAATCTAGCAAAAGTTTTCTTACCACCTCTCCATATCAAACTTATTTTGCTAAAAAATTTTGTAAAAGCCAAGAATAAAGACGGACCTGGATTTCTATATCTAAAACAGAAGTTCCCTAGAATCAGCGAAGCGAAAATCAAAGAAGGCATTTTTGTGGGCCCACAGATCAGAGAAGTGATGAAAGACACTGCATTTGATGAGTCTTTGAATGAGGTTGACAGAACAGCATGGAAAGCTTTTAAAGCAGTGACTATGAATTTCCTGGGCAGTGTCGTCAGAAAATTATGTTTCCCTGGTGGAGCAAATGCTTAGTGTTTACCAAGCCATGGGATGTACATGTCTTTAAAAATGCATTTCCTGCACTCCCACCTCGACTTCTTCCCATCTAACCTGGGCGCTGTCAGCAATGAGCATGGTGAAAGATTTCATCAGAATATCAACCATGGAAAATTGGTACCAAGGAAGATATAGCCCCAGTATGTTGGCCGACTACTGTTGGACACTTATAAGAGCAGCCCCCAGTACTAGTTTTAAGCGAAAATCAACTGCAAAACCATTTTAGGTAAGATACTCTTCATTTTTGTACGATTATGAGAATCACAGAAATTCATTTCAAGGAGGAATAAAAAGTTCTATTTTGTTGTTCAGTGTTATTAATAATTATAAAGTAAATATTAAATATGCATAAGTATTACCTAAAAACAGAAATTTCTAAAAAAATATAAAAAGGTTTAAATATATTCAAAGGTTTTAAAACCTGGAAACGGGAAAGGTTAAGTTTTTATTTTTAAAATTGAATTTATTGTTTAACTGTTTTTTGAAGAAAAGGAAAAGGTCAGGGATTTATTTATTTAAAATAAATTAGTTATTTATTATTAATACGAGTATAATAAAATAGAGAAAAATAAACATATACAAAATTTAACTTTCAAATTTCAATTAAAAAAAAATGCAAGAAATGATTGACCGAATTGAAAAACTTGACTAAAAGTGCCTATAACGGGTCGAATACCGAACTTTACACCGATAGACATTCAGTCCACCTGAAATCCATCGACACTCTAATAACCTACTTCAACTTACCCTACCCTACCCTAACCCTAGAAAACTTGTCGATAAAATATCTGGTAAAGAAAATGTTACTCCGCCAAACTGATTCATTGGTGGCAGTTGAGTGCGAATTATTAGGGATTTTGCCTTACTCATCCCAAACTAGCATCCGTGAATCAGTGGGTAGCACCGTTTTCCTGTAAGCGAGGTCGGGGGTTCGATTTCCAATGGTGTTAATAATCCACGAGTTAGTACAATGGGCCGCATTAATCTGGCCTGAGCAGTGGGTCAGTTTCTGGCCCTTATGACTGATGATTATTACTGAAGATATCGGTATTACATAATCTGAGGTGAATAAAAGGTCATGATTCAGAGGTCAGGTCAAAATATAAATCATAAATTCCCTCAAATAAAAAAAAGTAACACATTCTTATCTTTTGATAATTTTATTATTTGGGTAGAATTCATGCCCTAACGATCAAAGGGTATCATATAATGATGGATATAAACACAATTGAAAGGTTAGTAATGGGTCATGGGGCTTCCCAGCTTTCGTTCTTACTTCCTCGTCATTTTATTTATTTGCGGCAAGCAAGCAAGCAAGCAAGCAAGCAGCAAGCATTCAGTCAGTCAGTCAGTCTCAGCCCGCGTTACGTTGTCTGTCACCCGGTCATACGCTTCTGTAGGGTCTTCTCTGACGCAATAAAGTCACAAAAAAATTCAGGAACAATGACGAGGGAAGGTTGATCATTCATAATTCATACCGTCCCAAGCTCACTCACAAAATACGCTTGCTCGTGAAGAATCATGCACTTGGCCAGACCTCATAGTGCCTACAGTCTCTATAATGGAAGGTAATACAAAAGATTATGGATGAAATCACTAATTTGAATCTAATAAAACCAAGGAATCATTCTTCCAGCAGTCATGAACAACTTATGGACGTTGACTCTATATATTTGACACTGACGCTGCGAGCTGCTCGTCCCCCCCCCCTCCAATAGATGTATTTTCATACCAATATTTCGTAGAGACATTGTGACTTTATAACCAGTGAAAGAGACTCAAATCTGTCAAAATAACGTTGCACAGATTTGGGCCGAAATCTTCTGTCAAAAAAATTTGACTTTATTTTATTTATTTTCTTACAAAAAATGAAAAATAAAGTAAAATCTTGTCGTGGAAAGATGTCGACACAATCTGTAAGTGATTTAGAAATTATTCCAGTCATTTGTCAAGAGAGAGAGAGAAAAAAAAAATAATTTTGGAAAATATCTTTTTTTCAAACACGAAGAAGTTCATTTTACGATTTACCAAACAATCCCTCCCCCCAGTTTCCCCTTACCCCTATCCTCGACCACCCCTCCCCTTCCCCAATTCTAAAAATATCCTTTCGACTGACACAAAAACTTTACAAAATAAGAGAATTAAATTCTAAATTAAATAAATAAAAATCCAAAGAATTCCCACCCAGGGAAAAAAAATAAAAAATCAGTGTGGACAAAATCACTGCTACGATTGTCGTTCAAATGTCGATTTTTCGGTCGTCATTTTCCTCGTAATGAAATCTGGAAAAGAAAAATGGTGGAGAAGAGGATGTATGAAAAGTGAACATTCCGCTAAAACAAGATGGTCATGAGGAAGAGGGAAGTAAAATTGGGTTATTTCCAACTTAAAAAAAATTACGAGAACAAAATCGAAGTTTCGAATGTCACATTTCAAATTACGTTTCACATTTTCATTTAAAATGATTAACTAACCTAATTGAACTAACCTAACCTAACCAGACGGATCCTAACCCAGTTTAAACTAAGTTTTTAATATCGACATTGTGCAAATAGACTTTGTTCCGCTGCCATATATATATATATATATAATATATATATATATATACAGGGTGTCCCATAAGTCTGGAACCATAGGGTAAAATAAGTAATTCATGTTTTTCCATTTATGCAAGTGCCCATGATGTTGTTGGTTTTCGTCGTCGTCGTTGGGCCTAGGCAAGCTACGGCTTGGGACCGTAGCGCATCTATCCGGTATAGGTTAACCTGGATGATGTAGCCATAAGCACTGCCGCTGGTTAAGTGCCAACAGTGATATCTCACTAGCCGTATGAGTCCGTTAGGCGAAACTGCGACAGTACAAAGATGGAAAATATAACCCTGGATTTCTATTATTTATTTGTAAATGGACATGGTATTAGATTAAAATAATTGTTGAATATAAATTAATTAACTGACAATTGTGATATATAATTAATTATGTTTACATACAATAAAATAATACAGTATACATAAAATTAGTATTAATGTGGTTTACAATGAATTATGATGGGTAACTAATTTAAAAATGAATTATAGCTATTCCGAAATTCAAGACGGTAAAATTAACATTTATCTTGTAAACTAAAATAAGAGTATTCACTACACACTCCCCCACCAGAGAGGAAGTTCAAAGAGTTCCGAACGACACAGATTTCCCTGGACCTTTTTGGTAGCTACATGTACCTCGCTTAAGGTTGATTCCAAAAACGCAGGCTTAAGACGATCGATAGAAACCTTGTCGACCTTGGAACCGCGCTGGATGAGAAATGATTTGCGCGTACGTCGGAGAACTTCATAGGGCCCGTCATATGGACATTGGAGAGGCCGTTTTGGGACAGGTACACGAACGAAAACGTGGGTGCAAGACTGGAGGGCTGGGGAAACAAAGATGTTCTGTTGGCTAGTCAATCGAGGGGGAACAGGCTGAAGGGACTGCATGTGAGAGGAAAGTGTTTGAGCGAATTCCGTAGGATCACATGACTTATCCCCTGCAGTGAAGTAGCCACCTGGTAGCCGCAGTGTTGTTCCATAGACTAGTTCAGCCGCTGTAGTCTTCAGATCACTCTTAAATGCAGAGCGAATACCAAGCAACACGAGTGGAAGCTTATCCATCCAATGGGAGTCTTCGTGACACATAAGGGATGACTTCAGCTGGCGATGGAAGCGTTCGACGAGGCCGTTAGCTTGCGGATGATACGCACAGGTATGCGCATGTACTGTACCCAACAAGCTGGTAAACTTCTTCCAAAGCGAAGACTCAAATTGGCGACCTTGGTCAGTGATGACTTTTGTCGGCAATCCAAATCTTGATACCCATCCATGAAGAAAGGCTCTTGCAACAGTGTCCGCTTGGATATCAGGAAGTGGGATGGCTTCAGGCCATCTGGAAAAGCGGTCGAGACAGGTGAGCAGATAACGTTGGCCTTGAATCACTGGAAGAGGGCCAACAATGTCTACATGAATTACCTCAAATCGCTGGGATGGGGGCGGAAATGCGTCAAAGGGGGACCTGGTGTGCCTTTGGACTTTGGCACGCTGGCAGGCAAGGCACGTTTTGGTCCAATGTTTGACATCCTTCCGCATCGAGGGCCAAACAAAGCGAGAGGTAACCAGGTGTTGCGAAGCACGGATACCAGGATGGGAGGGCTTATGAAGATCCGTGAAGACTGCTTTCTGTGACATGGAGGGACATAAGGGCGAATAGCAGCTGTTGATACGTCGCAATAGAGGGGCACAGACAATCCTGGCATACTCATTTTCTTGAGGGAAAGTGAGTGAGTGGAGTCTTCTCTGAGCAGGTCTTGTAGTTCCGTATCCTTATCTTGATCCTGTGCAATAGCATTCCACAGTGTAGAGCTGAGGGTAACAGAAGTAATCTCTATTCTTGAAAGTGCATCCGCTGGAGTGTTCAAGACACCTTTGATGTGGCGGATATCTGTGGTAAATTGCGAGATATAATCGAGTTGCCTGATGACTCTGGGAGAGTGGTTACAGCTGTTTTTATTGAAGACAGTGACCAAAGGTTTGTGGTCGGTAAAAACACAAAACTCTCGGCCTTCAAGGAAATGTTGAAAATGCTTCACGTTTAAGTAAATAGCAAGAAGTTCACGTCCGAAAGCACTATAACGCGTTTGGGCTGGCTGCAGCTTTTTCGAGTAAAACGCGATGGGTGCTTGTTGACCGTTAATGGTTTGTTCCAACACCCCACCGATCGCAACATCTGATGCATCGACCGTCAGAGTTAGGGGGGCATCACTGATAGGAAATGACAGAGACAATGCACTATTGATAGCATTTTTGGCATTGTCGAACGCCTGTAAACTATCGCTACACCATACCAATTTCGTTACCTTGCGTTTGTGTGTGATCATAGCGTGTAGAGGAGCAAGAACACTGGCACAGTTTTTAATGAACTTGTGGTAATAATTTACCAAACCTAGAAACCGACGTAACTCACGCTGATTATTTGGCATAGGGTAATTTTTTATCACTTCACACTTGTCCTGAAGGGGGGTAATTCCGTGCTGCGAAATCGTGTGACCAAGAAATTCCAAGGTTGGCTGTGCAAACACACACTTAGATGCATTAATAGTAACACCGTATTGTTCTAAGCGTTGAAAGAGGAGTGAAAGATGTTCCTTATGTTCCTCTTCCGTTGAGCTGGCCACAAGCAAATCATCGATGTAGGCATAAACAAAGTCTAAGCCTCTGGTGACCTCATCTATAAACCTCTGAAAGGTTTGCGCAGCATTCCGTAGCCCGAACGGCATCTTCACAAATTCGAATAACCCAAATGGTGTACAAACTGCAGTCTTGGGAATATCCGAAGGCTCTACGGGAATGTGGTGGAAAGCCTTAACGAGATCTATTTTACTGAAGATAGATTTGCCGTGGAGAAGAGAAGTAAAGTCTTGGACATTTGGTACCGGAT
Source organism: Bathynomus jamesi (assembly GCA_023014485.1). Taxonomy (NCBI): domain Eukaryota; kingdom Metazoa; phylum Arthropoda; class Malacostraca; order Isopoda; family Cirolanidae; genus Bathynomus; species Bathynomus jamesi. Next base: position 598,314 of record JAJOZX010000383.1, read on the forward strand.
ATCGGTCCGGGATGGTTGTCGAATTCAAAAACCGGTAATCCCCACATGGTCTCCAGTCTCCTGACTTCTTCTGGACCAGGTGTAGGGGAGAGGACCAACTGCTTTTGGAAGGTCTTATTATCCCAAGATCTATCATAAGCTGGAATTCCGATTTGGCAGCTTTCAGTTTGTCCGGGGCAAGACGTCTGGGTTTTGCAAACACAGGGGGACCTTTTGTTGTAATGTGATGGGTAATGGTGTGCTTAATGGTATCACCCATCTGCATCGGTTGAAGAATTCCTGGATATCGCTGGAAAAGGCACTGGTACATGGAATTAGGGGGAACGAGGGAAAGTGCAGAGTTCGAGGCGTCCGGAAGGGCAACCTGTTTGGCAAGAACAGAAAGCAGTGTGGCCTGGTCGCATAAGCGTCGCTTGTCAAGATCCACCAGGAGTTTGAAATGCTGGAGGAAGTCAGCGCCGATTATGGGATGCTGCACTTGAGCACAGATGAAAATCCACTTGAAGGATCGGTGAAGGCCCAAGTTTAGTTCACGCGACTGAGTACCGTACGTGGGTATGCGTGAACCGTTAGCAGCGTATAGAGGCGGAGATTCCGAGTGCGTATGACCAGATTTTTGAGGGAATACACTGACTGACGCTCCGGTATCGACCAAGAAATTGACACCAGAGTTCCTGTCCTTTATGAATAACAGGTTGGCAGTGCGAGTACTAGACGCCATTAGGACTCGCTGCTGGGGTTTTCCGACGAAAAATTGCAAGGGGAGATGCACTTCCTAGCCTTCTTTCCAAATTTCGAGTGGTAGAAGCAGATCTTCCCGGAACTCGAACGATGCCTCTTCGTAAATCTTGACCGAGAATGGCTTCTTTGCCGTTGATTTTGTAGCAGAGAACAAACGTGGTTGAGTTGTTGACTTAACTCTTCCACTTTCAACTCCAGTTCCGATTGTGTGTTCACGTTGTTGACCGGAGCTGTGTCAATCTCCACTACTTTGTCGGCAGTTTCTGCTAGTTTATCAACTGGAGTAGCAGGATCCATAGTGGCCAAGACACGCTGAGCTGATGGAGGAAGTTTCTGCAAGAACAACTGTCTAAAGATGTCCTTATCGAAGGTTTGTGCGCGTTCGCCTAGAGCGCACTGCATAGCCCTCAGCATTTGAGTGGGCTTACGGTCTCCAAGTTCTTCTTTTGAGATTAACTGATGTAGTTTCTCACGCTCGGAGACAGTGGTGCGGCACAGGATGGCAGACTTCAGATCGTTGTATGGGTCCTCACTCGTGGAAGTAGACACGATGACGTCACGGACTTCAGAGATGATGCTCGCTGGTAGAGAGGACAAAACATGATCGTATTTCGTCCTGCTAGCGGTGATCCTTCCCAAGTTGAATTGTGATTCCACTTGGTGGAACCAAATAAATGGATCACCCGGCCAGAAGACGGGGAGCTTTACGCTCAAGTGGGAGATGGCACCAGCGTCGTCAGGCATCTTCTCCTATGCTTGCTGACGTACAAGCAAGACGACAAGTTACCAACGAAGGAGTGGAGGTTGAGACGAGCGCAGGCACAGAGCGCACGGGCAGGGGTGAGGGGCAGAGGGCACGAGCGACATTACAGTCTGGTCCTAGTCGCTCGGGTGAAGGGGGTGATGGGCACGAACGACGTTACAGTCTAGTCCTAGTCGTTCGGGTGAAGGGGGTGATGGGCACGAACGACGTTACAGTCTAGTCCTAGTCGTTCGGGTAAAAGGGGGGAATCCAACTCCGGAGTCACCAATTGTTGGTTTTCGTCGTCGTCGTGGGCCTAGGCAAGCTACGGCTTGGGACCGTAGCGCATCTATCCGGTATAGGTTAACCTGGATGATGTAGCCATAAGCACTGCCGCTGGTTAAGTGCCAACCAGTGATTATCTCACTAGCCGTATTGAGTCCGTTAGGCGAAACTGCGACAGTACCAAAGATGGAAAATATAACCCTTGGATTTCTATTATTTATTTGTAAAATGGACATGGTATTAGATTAAAATAATTGTTTGAATATAAATAATTAACTGACAATTGTGATATATAATTAATTATGTTTACATACAATAAAATAATACAGTATACATAAAATTAGTATTAATGTGGTTTACAATTGAATTATGATGGGTAACTAATTTAAAATGAATTTATAGCTATTCCGAAATTCAAGACGGTAAAATTAACATTTATCTTGAAACTAAAATAAGAGTATTCACTACAATGTCTTTGAGTAAGGAAGAACGCATCCAGGCAATTCTGCTCGTAGGAAATCGAAGTCAGAGGGAGGTCGCTGAGGAATTTAACAGATTGCATTCGGACCGAGCGCCGATGACACACAGCTGTGTCGGCAAACTTGTAGCAAAGTTCAAGGAAACGAGATCCATAGGAGACAAACCACGCAGTGAACCTCCGAGGACATCCACCGACGATGACACAGCCGCTACCATCCTCGCTCATTTCACAAACAGTCCCCAAAATTCTCTTCGGCGTTTTTATTGCCGTTTATATCATTTTGCCCTACGGTTCCAGACTTACGGGACACCCTGTAGTTCAAATGCTATTTTGAGTAGCAGGACAGACGCCTGACTTTAATTATTTCTGTAACACGCCGTTTTCATTAACTTTCATAAAACATTAAATGGGTAACTAAAATAAAAAATAAATAAATAAATAAAAATTAAAAACATGAACAAAAGTATAAAAAAAAATATGAAAAATAACTCAAATTTATTATTTTTTTTAATTAAATTTTTCCTTATAAATTTAAAACATAAAAAATAAAAATTAAAACTAAAAATGAAGATTTAATCTTGAATTTATTTTGGGGAAAATTAATTATTTTTAGTTCCATTTTATTCATTTGTTTATTTAATTATTTATTCTTTTGTTTGCCTTGAAATTCGAGACTAATTAAAATCTGTTCTTTTTTGTGATTTTCTTTACCTTCAACAAAAACTGCAATTAATTGCTTGAAACAGGTAAAATAAACGTCAGTATATATGTATTGCAATAAAGGAAAATTAATTATTCACATACAAACTGTAAAAATAGGTCCCCTTTAAAAGCATGTATTAATTTCGGTTTCTTAACTGTAATCCGAAATCAGTAAAAACTTTAAAAGTTGATTCAAAAGGGGGATGAAAAGGGGATGAAAGGGGATAAAAAAAAGGGGGAAAGATTTAAATAATAAAGTGGAAAAACACTACAACGTACAAAAAAACGAGTAACTAGGGCAAGAATGTCTTTAACCAAGAAACAGCCAAGAGATCATCGTACACCTGGCAGTTCATTTGGTCGTCTTTCTCTGCTTCAAAGGAAGCATTTCTCTTTATTTGTACTAAAATCATTTATTTTTTTTATATGATAAATGTAGTAAGAATTGAATATTGTATAAAAATGTTCAAATTGTAAACATTTAACCACGACCCATTTTCCCATCCCCCAAACTCTTTACTCATTTTAAAATTAGTAGGCCTATACATTAAAAACTTTGAGCCTACTCTCAATAAAGAAGCACCCCTCAGTTCCGTTGGTAATAAATCAAAAGAGCAATCAACCAACCAATCAACCAGTTTGTTTATCTTCAGATAAATCTGTCAGAAATGTACTTGAGTGAATAAAACAAAATAACATCGAAGCAAAGTTGGGGGAAATGTCTGTTTTTTTTATAGTTTTAACGACTGTGTAACATTCTCATCCTAATATTATGTGATATTAGTAACTCTGTGTTACTTTACATATTATAATTTCACTTCTTTTAATAGGATTTTAATTGTACTCTATTAAATTCCAGACTTGACAAACATGAAGAATTGTGACGTCTTTAGGATTGTTAGTCTCTCTCTCTCTCTTTCTCTCTCTACACACACACACACACACATATATATATATATATATATATATATATATATATATATATATATATATATGATTCATTGATTGATTGTGGTGAGTGAGGGAAATTCGGACTGTCATGTGATGTGAATGGTGAAACACTAGAAGTGGTGTTAAGTCCTTTAAGTACTTATAATTTGTGCTGAACAAAAGAAGTACGAATGCTGATGAAGTTAATGGTAAGGTAGATTCAAGGACGAAAGGTGGCGGATGCGCTGAAAGAGGTTGTGAGAAAGAGGAAACTGGATGGAGATACCGCGACATGTTTACATGAAGGTGCGTTAGTATGGACACTGTTGTACGGGTGTGAAATATTATTGGGCTGACGTGAAAGGGAGAAGTCAAGAGTGGTTGATATGGATAATCTGAGAAGTGTGTGTGTGTGTGTGGCGTGCTTCGGATTGATAGAGTAAGAAATCGCGTGGTTATGAAAAGGTTGGGGGCAATGTTCCCTCTAATTTTGTGCTGCTTATGTGCGCATTTTGTTTCTTGTGTGCAACATTCCCAATAATGTTATAAAATTGTGCAAACTTTATAATTTGGCATCATTCATTGAATCATCAAAAAAATCAATAAAGAGGAAGTAGATGATTTTGAAAGATTAACAATTGTATCATTATTTTAAAACATAGCACCATATTATACTTTTTAAGGAGACAATAAAACTATGAGTAATGAAGTTTACATTCATTTATTCTATAAATAAATATATTTTCTATAAGAACATCCAAATTAAAAATATTTTAAGTAAAATTAAACAATATATTGAATTTTAATGGTTTATACTAGTTTCTTCTTACTATTGTTTTTCTCTACGGTCTTTCAGATTTGCCCATCTTGAATATACTCTTTCAAGGTTGATTGTTCCTCCATCATTTAGGTAACTTTTCACACGCATAAGCATATCTAAATGATTTTCTTGTAAACGGTTTCTCAGCTTATTTTTTATCGAGTTCATCAAACTGAAACCACGTTCACAGTCCACACTAGATGCTAAAAAAGTTCCTCCTATGTCCATCAATATTGCAAGATCTTTAAATTGTTCATTTTGGAGGACAAAAACCACCATATCAGCATAGTTTTCAATAAGTTTCACTTTTATTTTTTCACCTGCAATAAATTTAAAGTCATTGTACTGTTCTATAATGACATCCCTTTCATTTAGAAAATCGACATATTGACAAATATTGAATTTCTTCAACTCCAAAGCCAAAGTTGCATTTTGCAATTGCTGAACAATCAAATAAAGACCATTCTTTTACTTCGTTCTTAGGAAACCGGTCTTCCATGTGAACACACAAAGCGTTTTTATGAAATTCAACAAAGAACAAGTATCAACTTCAATATTTTCTTCATGAAATTTGTTAAGGAGTGTTTGTACATGTTTACTCCATGAAATTTTTTCACCAAGATATTGTTCTTTTATCTTATTCAATTTACCATGAACAAGATGATTTGCATCTAGTGGTGTTAGATTACGCTTCTGTAAAAGCTTAGACAAGGAAGCCAAATCACCCAAAACATCATTCAAAATTTCCAAAGCTATTCGGTACTCAGGGTTAGTTAATTTTGTGTGACAATAATTTGAAATTGGATCATTTGATACATCCTGCTCAAAATACACTATTAAAGAATCATAATTTCTAATTATTGCTTCCAGTGCAAAATGTCTCGACAACCACCGTACTTCATTAAGAGGTTTGAAGGCAACCGACTTATTTTCAGAAGCAATAACAATCCCTTCGAATTTGCTCTTCTTTGTTGTAGATCTGGAAAATAATGTGTATATGGTCCTAATTAAAGTTTCGATGTTCCTTATCAGCTTGAATTCTTTCCAAGTATCACAAATACCCAAATCTTCGCGATGGGCAACACAATGTTGTACAACTAAATGAGGAATTTTACGCTTCAGTTGCGCAGCCACGCCATTAAGCCGACCCAACATTACCGAGGCACCATCAGATGTGAACATAACCATTTTTTTAGTCAAGATAATGTTCTTCATAAAACTGCTCGATTGTAGAAACAACTGTAGAAGCATCACATGCTTGTAATTTTACTATTCCACCAAATGTCGTTTTATATTCGGTAGAATTTTGAGCTCTATATTTGAAATAAAGTACCAACATTTTGTTGACGGAAATATCCGTGCTTTCGTCAAGAGTTAACGTATGAAACGTTGCTGAAGCTATTTCTGTCATTACATCATTTTGCACAATGGCGTTAATATTCTCCAAAAATTCAAATGCATAATTTTTACTTCTCCAATTATCTGGAATATTAACATACTTTGACATATGATCATTAATGTCCTGAACAGAGAACATGGAATTATTCATTTTAACAGCTAAAATAACATTATCAATTAAAACTTGAACTTCTTCTTGATTTGAACGTTTTCGCTCGCAAAACATTAATTTTCTTTGTCTTTCTTCAGGACTTTCATGCAACATTCTGAGCAGACCTTTTGCTGGTAATGAAGGATTTTTATTTCTAAGTTTCGTTACACCGTCTAAATGAGATTTGCTTGATAAATGACGCCTTAAAAAGTCAAGTTTCCATACATCACCCCACATCTTTCCACATGCAAATTCCCCTACTACTTTTGCATCTCGACAATAATTACAAATCACTCCAGTATCGGAATTGAAAGTGAATATGTCTCGCAACTGCTGCACGCGCAAATCACTATCAGATTTTGGTGTTGCTGTTTCTATATATACTTCCATCCATTCTGTCTTAAAGAAATTTGCAGCTCTTTTCCGTTTAGCTCCTTTATGCATTGGTGTAATGGGTTAATTATAAGATGTAATAACTTCTAAATTAAAGAGTACGAATGTTTCATTACATGCGCACACCAGTATTATTTGAGCAAACTTATAACACTGCAATTACCGTAAAGGTAACTTGTTATTTTACTGATAAAGACATGCTGAATTAACTATAGTGTCGGTTCATTAATTTTAAAATCTGAAACAAAAACAAACAATTATCATAAAATTGTACCTATATTTATGCTAAATAACGTAAAATGATTGCATAGCAAAACATATTATTATTATATTGAACATAATATTAACCTATTCGGGCCATTGGGTAGATTTGGACTCATACATTTATATATATATATATATACATAATGTACATATACACATATATATAATTTATATGTATTCTTACTTTATATTTTAGAATAAGATATAGTTCACAGAAAACGCGTTTGATTGAATTTACCTTCCATAATTAGAGAAAATACTATATTCTAACGCCCGCGGTACCTAATTTATTTAAATCGAAATGAAACTTATTGAGAAAATCGTATGCAAACATAGCTGAAATTTCAGGTTTTTAGCGGGTTCTGTCACACAATCATTATGAAGAGTTGTGGTTCAAAAGGTTAAACATAAAATGTTTAATAATTAAATTAGTAAAATTTTATTATAAAATGACCACCATAAAACATTTTTTTACGCCTGGCAGTGACATACTCATGCAACATGTCGTACGGTACGACGTGTCGTATATTTTTCATCATAATAAACTAATAACTCAGCGAGGGGCTGTCTCCTTGTAATTTACCCTAATAATAGTATTATTAAGAATTTATGAATGATTTAAATAATAATAATTATAATAATTATTAATAATATCCGATAAATTAAGAGTAGAAGCCGATACCTCCATTCGTAAATAAAGATTAGAGTATATAGGCAGCCTAGGCTTTTTTCGTCTGCACGGATGAATACATTAGAGACGGATAAACCGAAGAAAATTATGGGAATAGGCCTTATATTGATTTAACCTAACCTAGGTTAAGTTAGGTTACAATTCCTTTGGGTCAAAAGAACCAATTTTAAAGAAAGTAACATTGCAACTGGAACACGTAATCCCGCACACGACAGCAATACGCGCAATAAAGTTGGTCGGTTTATACCGAATATAAATATCTTTTAGGCACTTTCCTTAATATTATTAGTTTACTCCCGACATACCGTAACGGTACTCCGTAATGAACTAGTAAATATTACGAAAGCTATTGTCGTATATTTTGGAAAATGAATTTGACTATATATCAACAAACTATTGGTAACAAATATTTCACTATGCACCAGCTACGCAGAACGTTGAAACTCCAGACAATAACTGAGTCAGCTCAGCAACCGTGACTCATTCAAATGATTCAGTATTTATGTCGTAAGATATAGATATACGGAGTTGCCAATTAGTAAATGAAGATAACATAAACAGTTGTGTTTCTTGTGTTGAAAAAGTTAAGATAACAGAAAACTTAAGCATTTGAAAATAATTTTTGTTTATGTCCAATTAACTTTACATTTTTGTGCGCATAAAATTTGGCTGTGTGCGCGGCAATAAAACCCCATGTGCGCGCGCACACGCGCACACCTTAGAGGGAACACTGTGTAACACGACTATTTACACCTCTGATGTCCATCCTTCTTCTTGTTGTTCTTCTTCTTGGTCTTCCTCTCCTCCTCCTCCTTTTACCTTCGCAAACACTCTTATACATTCTTTTCACAACTCCGTTATCTTCCATTCTTTCAACATGTCCCCAAACCCCCTTAATTAACACACTTTCCTGTTTTCACTTTCACTGACTTCCAAACACCATTGTCACCCCCAACCAGTGTTCCCTCTAAGGTGTGCGCGTGTGCGCGCGCACATGGGGTTTTATTGCCGCGCACACAGCCAAATTTTATGCGCACAAAAATGTAAAGTTAATTGGACATAAACAAAAATTATTTTCAAATGCTTAAGTTTTCTGTTATCTTAACTTTTTCAACACAAGAAACACAACTGTTTATGTTATCTTCATTTACTAATTGGCAACTCCGTATATCTATATCTTACGACATAAATACTGAATCATTTGAATGAGTCACGGTTGCTGAGCTGACTCAGTTATTGTCTGGAGTTTCAACGTTCTGCGTAGCTGGTGCATAGTGAAATATTTGTTACCAATAGTTTGTTGATATATAGTCAAATTCATTTTCCAAAATATACGACAATAGCTTTCGTAATATTTACTAGTTCATTACGGAGTACCGTTACGGTATGTCGGGAGTAAACTAATAATATTAAGGAAAGTGCCTAAAAGATATTTATATTCGGTATAAACCGACCAACTTTATTGCGCGTATTGCTGTCGTGTGCGGGATTACGTGTTCCAGTTGCAATGTTACTTTCTTTAAAATTGGTTCTTTTGACCCAAAGGAATTGTAACCTAACTTAACCTAGGTTAGGTTAAATCAATATAAGGCCTATTCCCATAATTTTCTTCGGTTTATCCGTCTCTAATGTATTCATCCGTGCAGACGAAAAAGGCCTAGGCTGCCTATATACTCTAATCTTTATTTACGAATGGAGGTATCGGCTTCTACTCTTAATTTATCGGATATTATTAATAATTATTATAATTATTATTATTTAAATCATTCATAAATTCTTAATAATACTATTATTAGGGTAAATTACAAGGAGACAGCCCCTCGCTGAATTATTAGTTTATTATGATGAAAAATATACCACACGTCGTACCGTACGACATGTTGCATGAGTATGTCACTGCCAGGCGTAAAAAAATGTTTTATGGTGGTCATTTTATAATAAAATTTTACTAATTTAATTATTAAACATTTTATGTTTAACCTTTTGAACCACAACTCTTCATAATGATTGTGTGACAGAACCCGCTAAAAACCTGAAATTTCAGCTATGTTTGCATACGATTTTCTCAATAAGTTTCATTTCGATTTAAATAAATTAGGTACCGCGGGCGTTAGAATATAGTATTTTCTCTAATTATGGAAGGTAAATTCAATCAAACGCGTTTTCTGTGAACTATATCTTATTCTAAAATATAAAGTAAGAATACATATAAATTATATATATGTGTATATGTACATTATGTATATATATATATATAAATGTATGAGTCCAAATCTACCCAATGGCCCGAATAGGTTAATATTATGTTCAATATAATAATAATATGTTTTGCTATGCAATCATTTTACGTTATTTAGCATAAATATAGGTACAATTTTATGATAATTGTTTGTTTTTGTTTCAGATTTTAAAATTAATGAACCGACACTATAGTTAATTCAGCATGTCTTTATCAGTAAAATAACAAGTTACCTTTACGTTTACGGTAATTGCAGTGTTATAAGTTTGCTCAAATAATACTGGTGTGCGCATGTAATGAAACATTCGTACTCTTTAATTTAGAAGTTATTACATCTTATAATTAACCCATTACACCAATGCATAAAGGAGCTAAACGGAAAAGAGCTGCAAATTTCTTTAAGACAGAATGGATGGAAGTATATATAGAAACAGCAACACCAAAATCTGATAGTGATTTGCGCGTGCAGTTGCGAGACATATTCACTTTCAATTCCGATACTGGAGTGATTTGTAATTATTGTCGAGATGCAAAAGTAGTAGGGGAATTTGCATGTGGAAAGATGTGGGGTGATGTATGGAAACTTGACTTTTTAAGGCGTCATTTATCAAGCAAATCTCATTTAGACGGTGTAACGAAACTTAGAAATAAAAATCCTTCATTACCAGCAAAAGGTCTGCTCAGAATGTTGCATGAAAGTCCTGAAGAAAGACAAAGAAAATTAATGTTTTGCGAGCGAAAACGTTCAAATCAAGAAGAAGTTCAAGTTTTAATTGATAATGTTATTTTAGCTGTTAAAATGAATAATTCCATGTTCTCTGTTCAGGACATTAATGATCATATGTCAAAGTATGTTAATATTCCAGATAATTGGAGAAGTAAAAATTATGCATTTGAATTTTTGGAGAATATTAACGCCATTGTGCAAAATGATGTAATGACAGAAATAGCTTCAGCAACGTTTCATACGTTAACTCTTGACGAAAGCACGGATATTTCCGTCAACAAAATGTTGGTACTTTATTTCAAATATAGAGCTCAAAATTCTACCGAATATAAAACGACATTTGGTGGAATAGTAAAATTACAAGCATGTGATGCTTCTACAGTTGTTTCTACAATCGAGCAGTTTTATGAAGAACATAATCTTGACTTTAAAAAAATGGTTATGTTCACATCTGATGGTGCCTCGGTAATGTTGGGTCGGCTTAATGGCGTGGCTGCGCAACTGAAGCGTAAAATTCCTCATTTAGTTGTACAACATTGTGTTGCCCATCGCGAAGATTTGGGTATTTGTGATACTTGGAAAGAATTCAAGCTGATAAGGAACATCGAAACTTTAATTAGGACCATATATACATTATTTTCCAGATCTACAACAAAGAAGAGCAAATTCGAAGGGATTGTTATTGCTTCTGAAAATAAGTCGGTTGCCTTCAAACCTCTTAATGAAGTACGGTGGTTGTCGAGACATTTTGCACTGGAAGCAATAATTAGAAATTATGATTCTTTAATAGTGTATTTTGAGCAGGATGTATCAAATGATCCAATTTCAAATTATTGTCACACAAAATTAACTAACCCTGAGTACCGAATAGCTTTGGAAATTTTGAATGATGTTTTGGGTGATTTGGCTTCCTTGTCTAAGCTTTTACAGAAGCGTAATCTAACACCACTAGATGCAAATCATCTTGTTCATGGTAAATTGAATAAGATAAAAGAACAATATCTTGGTGAAAAAATTTCATGGAGTAAACATGTACAAACACTCCTTAACAAATTTCATGAAGAAAATATTGAAGTTGATACTTGTTCTTTGTTGAATTTCATAAAAACGCTTTGTGTTCACATGGAAGACCGGTTTCCTAAGAACGAAGTAAAAGAATGGTCTTTATTTGATTGTTCAGCAATTGCAAAATGCAACTTTGGCTTTGGAGTTGAAGAAATTCAATATTTGTGTTCCAAATATGTCGATTTTCTAAATGAAAGGGATGTCATTATAGAGAACAGTACAATGACTTTAAATTTATTGCAGGTGAAAAAATAAAAGTGAAACTTATTGAAAACTATGCTGATATGGTGGTTTTTGTCCTCCAAAATGAACAATTTAAAGATCTTGCAATATTGATGGACATAGGAGGAACTTTTTTAGCATCTAGTGTGGACTGTGAACGTGGTTTCAGTTTGATGAACTCGATAAAAAATAAGCTGAGAAACCGTTTACAAGAAAATCATTTAGATATGCTTATGCGTGTGAAAAGTTACCTAAATGATGGAGGAACAATCAACCTTGAAAGAGTATATTCAAGATGGGCAAATCTGAAAGACCGTAGAGAAAAACAATAGTAAGAAGAAACTAGTATAAACCATTAAAATTCAATATATTGTTTAATTTTACTTAAAATATTTTTAATTTGGATGTTCTTATAGAAAATATATTTATTTATAGAATAAATGAATGTAAACTTCATTACTCATAGTTTTATTGTCTCCTTAAAAAGTATAATATGGTGCTATGTTTTAAAATAATGATACAATTGTTAATCTTTCAAAATCATCTACCTCCTCTTTATTGATTTTTTTGATGATTCAATGAATGATGCCAAATTATAAAGTTTGCACAATTTTATAACATTATTGGGAATGTTGCACACAAGAAACAAAATGCGCACATAAGCAGCACAAAATTAGAGGGAACATTGGTCGTGTATCCTACTAACATTGTTACGAGAAAGAAACTCGGCTGGCAGAAAGAAATTGAAACAAAGCATTAAAAGAAAGAAGACAAACATGGACTAAAAAACATACTTATGTAAAAAAAATCATATTTAAGGGTATAGGCAGTAAATAACGTCGTTACTTTCGTTACTCGTTACATTGGTAAATTCATATATCATAATTGTATATCGTAATTAGAATATTAAAGCAAGTATAAAAAGTATGTAAAAACAAACGCAACTGTTTTTAGATAAATGGAGGTTTATTTCTGACAGACAATGATAACAGGACATTTTTGACAAAAAATATTATTTGAATAACAGAAAATTAAACATAGAAGTAAACAGAAACATTTCAATAGCAGCTGATGTAAAATAATAAAAAACATTTCCAAAAATATATTCTAGCTGAGAGGTATAGAATTAAATTTTAAGTGTAGCTAGGAGCCTAGGGTTTCCTTTTAGCATTACTAATTTTTCGAACGTGTCGGAAAGATTTCCTCTCTTAGGGGCATGAATATGTCCTGCATAGCTGAAGAGACGCTCAACAGGAGCCGAGGAAGGAAGCGGAGTATTATACTTGAGGAAGAGCTTCTTAATTGAAGGATAGCCATCAAGTGACTGCAGCTGCAGTGCAGTGCTGTCATCATTGAAGTATTTCAACACTTCCATCTCTGATGCTGTGGTGTCTTCTTTCTTGACGTCAGCAGGAGCATGACCATATTCAAAGAAATCGTCGCTACTGCTATAAGCACCATCATCTGTCTTAGCTGGCTCCTCAGGTGATCTGTCACTGTCACTTTCATTTTTAATTGCTGATATCAGCATGTTTTGCACCATTTTTCTACATGCCTCATTGTTTGTTCGCTCGCTTATAGTGAGCCACTTGCACTTGAAGTGTGGATTTGTTAATGCAGCAATAATTGCAACATTGGCATCTCTGTCAAGTTCCAGGAGTTTCTTGAGTCGATTTCTGAATTCACTACTTAATCCTTCTACTAATGGGTGGCTGTATCTCAATGATGATAGAGCAATTCTTTCAAGTTTTTTCTCAACAGCAAAGAGAGTAGGGATAAGACAACCGTAGTAGCAGTTCTGATCTCCTTGAAGGCGATCCAGTGCCACAGCCAAGGGTTTTACCACAGTAGTGTATTCTTCTAGGTACTCAATCTCCGACTCCTTGAATGCGGGCAGCTTTAAAGCACACATGAGTTCATTCAATTTAGCTTTATTACTCAGAAGCAGTACAAGACTGTCATGCAGGCTATTCCACTGCCGCCGAAAGATGTATTTGTACTTTTCACACATAAAAAACAGTATGTAACGAGTAACGAGTAACGGAAATTCTCGTTACTTTTGCTAAAATTATTACGGGCGTTACCGTTACATCGTTACATTAGAAATCTTGCTAAGGCGATACCGATACTCGTTACAAAAGTAACGCCCGTTACTTAAGCCGTTACATGTACCGCGGTACTGCCCATCTCTGGGTATAGGGTTATGGGTGATGGGTAATAAGTTTTGCCTTTAAGAAGGGAGTAGTCTGGCACAAAGGATTTCCCACTTTCTTCACAGGTTACAAGAAAGAAAAAAAATAATTTACACGTATGATGGCCATGGTGTGAGTAACGGTGAACTTGATCTGGCTGATGCATGAAAAGTGGCTGCAGGTAGGTTGGAATGGAGGAGATTTGTAGAAGTATGGCCTCTGTCTCTCATTTTTGATCTTCACTACCTTCTGTACTTTACATGTGGGTTGTTTCTGCCTTCTCACCCTAATTCGTTGGTAAATGAGATTTTGGTAATATATATATATATATATATATATATATATATATATATATCTCTCTCTCTCTCTCTCTCTCTCTCTCTCTCGAGGGTACTAGATTACACAAATCAAGGTGGTCATTTTAGATTGTGTAGTTATTTCCCATGTGACCAATTTCTGCAAATCAGGATCTTTGTAACAAATGTGTGTGTGTGTGTGTGTGTGTTTTCTAGCAAAAAAAAACTTCCTGTATTGAAAAATAAACTCTATTTATCGAAACAGTTGCCATCGGTCGCTACATCCTTTGCAACATTAATTGATTGATTTTTTAATTGAATAACCTTTATTAATAACAAAATAAATACATTCTTTTCAATTTACAATGACATGAATAATTGTGAAGCTTGACTATATATTTTATTTAGTTTGGCCCTTAAGATTTAGGCTTTACTGGACTCATTATTTCCTTAAACCGATATCATATGACCATTTGTAACCGTTTAGGTTGTATTCTGGGATAACCGATATCCCACACCTTCTTGTTTTGGCGTCGTGACGCCGCCAAATTGAAATGAGTTGCCTTTACCAGTATTTAGTGTAGGCAATATTACCCCTAAGGATCTCACCTGACCTAACTTAACCCAAAAACTAGACTATCTAAGAAGGGAAGAAATATATGAAAATGAAAATAGCAAAGTAAATAGATATTAATATTTAGGCCTATTCACTATAAGTAAATTAAAATATCCTTTTGTAAATATAAGCAATTAGTGTTTTAAAAAAACAAAAGAATAAATAAATGAAATGAATCACCTGAAGATCAGGGCCCCCAGCCTTCTTTAGTTAGCTTTATAAGGCTAACTAACGAAAATATCACGACCTAACCTAACCAATCGTCAAGGGCGTACAGTTGACCTAATGATTGGTTAGGTTAGGTCGTGATATTTTCGTTAGTTAGCCTTATAAGGCTAACTAGAGAAGGCTGGGGAACCTGATCTTCAGGTTATCCAATGAAATTATACAAGGGTTTGTATTATGTAGTTTAAAATAATAATACCGGGTGTCCCATTCGAAATGAAACAACTTTGAAACTCTGTAATTTTTAAAGTATTAATGTGAGAATGTTGAAACTTTGCCAGTTACTACAACATATGCATAAGTTTTTGTCATAATGTTTTTTGTTTGTTTCAGATTGAATTATGTTTACCCCACAAGAAAAAGCGAAATGTGTGTTATGGATGGCTGAGTTGAAGTCCCCTACTCTGGTGCAACGGCGATTCCGTACAACCTTTCACAAGGAATCACCCACCAGAAGCGACCTATATGCATGGACCGAGAAATTTGAGGAGACTGGCAGTGTTCTAAAGGAACACTCTGGAGGGCGAACAAGATCGGAAGAAGATGTTGAACCAATACGCGGCGTCTTTGGTAGTAGCCCGAGAAAGTCCATCCGTCGTGCCAGTGTCGAACTGCAGATTCCTCGTTCAACTGTGCATAGAGTCGTGCGTAAGCGGCTGCAGCTCTATCCATATAAGCTTCAAATTGTTCAGCATAAAACATGTGAAGATCTTAACAAAAGGAAACATTATGCTATGCACAATGTATCTAATGTATCTAAATTTTATAATTCACACATATCATATGAAACTTTATGACATTGACTATTTACTTTGTGAATATTACATTGTTTGCATCATTCAATAAAAAATGATAAGGTTTCAAAGTTGTTTCATTTCGAATGGGACACCCGGTATTATCGTTAATATTGTTTATATTATAATAATAACATACAATCCAGTGACGATAATTCTTTGAACAATATCGATTTCCCCTTATATATACAGGGTGTCCGAGAATTATCTGTACAATTTTTGGCTGTTATTAAAAGTCAACCATGAAGTGTAGAAATTCCAGTGTTGTCCCATTTTACAGAGAATCTCTAAGTTTTTTCTGATACCAAGTTTTGACAAGTTTTTTAGAAATTCCAGTGTGTCCGAAAATTATCTGTACAATTTCATCTTTTAATAAAATTCTTGATAACACACGTAAAATTCTTAAACAAGATTATTTAGAATCTGTATTTTCAAAAGTTTCTTTTATTAAAGTAACGTTGTTACAAACATTCGATATGTGCACCATTAGTGATTCGCAAAACATCCAATCGATAATCCAAATGTTGCCATGTACGCTGCAGCATATCCACATCAATTCGCTCAATAGCAGCTGTGATTCTTGCTTTTAAATCATCAATGTCTGTCACCCGCGTACATTCCTAAAAAACTTGTCAAAACGTGGTATCAGAAAAAACTTAATGAGATTCTCTGTAAAATGGGACAACACTGGAATTTCTACACTTCATGGTTGACTTTTAATAACAGCCAAAAATTGTACAGATAATTCTGGGACACTATATATATATATATATATATATATATATATATATATATATATCGGTTTTATCAGTTTATCGATTCCAGTTCGATTCAGTTTCCCATCCCTGGTATATATATATATATATATATATATATATATATATATATATATATATATAATATTTAGGAGAAATCCAATGACAAGGAGAAATGTAAATGCCATGAAAAGTCTTCTTTAATGCGCAACGTTTCGAGCAATACGCTCATCTTCAAGCTGTTTAATAACAATGTGAAATTAAAATCAATATTGAATGAAAAACAAGACAGAAAATTTCTATAACCTATTCATAAAGGCAAATTTTAAAAGACTGAGAAAAGAGGGTTAAATTCTAAGTTATACAGATTTACATATAAAAATTAAGAAGCTATTTTTAAATACATATAGTAAATGTGAAATTAATACACTGGAAAAATTAACAATAGTACACTGGAATAATGAAACTAACTAACCTTTCACTGCAATTTCCGAGGCTAACTGATTTGAGCAGAGGCAAGACGGGAAAACAAGAGATGGCGAGGGCGATTGGGGAAGGGGGGATTATAAGGAATTGGGGAAGGAGGAGGGATTATAGCAAATTTAGGGGGACGGCTGATGAGTCAACATTTAGAGTAGGGGACAATGTTTTAATGAAAAGCGATTCCAAAATTCTTAGTGAGTTGGGACAAGTATTACAACCAAGAATTTTAAAATTGTCTAAAGTGACATCAGTTTTACATTTTATGCTGTGTTCCCGAATACTCGAAACTTCTTTAGTTTTTAAAATTTTACCTGTTCGGCCACTTATTCCCATATGCGAATAAAATCTAGCCCTGAGAGAGCGAACAGTGCTGCCAATGTAATTCCCAAGGAGACACCTAGGGCAGGTAAATAAATATACAACACCGCTACGCAACGAGTCAGGGGTTCGATCCTTCGCTGAGAAAAAGCTACCTAAAGACGTTTTATTAATAAATATGATGCGGAAATCAGTATGATAAAAAAATTTCCTTAACAACTTTGTAAATTTAAGCTTAAATTCCTTATTCAAAGGACCCATTTCAGGTACCAAGAAATATTTTATATCCTTCGGCACTGTAATACATGGAAGTTGAGGGCTATAAACATTATTTAAGAAGGATCTAATTAGTTTGTCTACATATTGAACAGGAAAACTATTATTAGTAAAGTATGATCTTAGATTATTAAATTCATCATTAAGTAAGGTAAAACTAGAGGTCAAATTATATCCTCTGAACAGGAGAGTTTTAATACAAGACATCTTATAGTTGAAATCAGTAAAACTAAAAAAATTCATGCCCAAACCAGTGAAAGTGGGTTTCCTGTAAACTGATGTAGTAATAGAATCACCGTTTTTCGAAATTAAAAGATCTAAGAAGGGGAGGGAGCCATTTTGCTCAGTTTCCATTGTATACGTTATATTGGGGTGCAAAGAATTTAGGAAGTTAAAGAATTGTTGCGCTTGTACCGCATTATCAAAGACTGCTATCGAATCATCAACGAAGCGTCGATAGAAAATTGGCTTGAGATGAGTGGGAGATTGTCTAAAAATTACACTTTCTAAATGAGTCATAAAAAAATCAGCTGCTAACGGTCCGACAGGTGATCCCATCCCTACTCCATCAATTTGTTGGTAAACCTTATTGTTGAAAGTGAAATAGCATTGTTTGAAGACCAATTCTAAAAGTTCCTTAAAATGAGAACTTTCCTTAAAGTTTCGAGTATTCGGGAACACAGCATAAAATGTAAAACTGATGTCACTTTAGACAATTTTAAAATTCTTGGTTGTAATACTTGTCCCAACTCACTAAGAATTTTGGAATCGCTTTTCATTAAAACATTGTCCCCTACTCTAAATGTTGACTCATCAGCCGTCCCCCTAAATTTGCTATAATCCCTCCTCCTTCCCCAATTCCTTATAATCCCCCCTTCCCCAATCGCCCTCGCCATCTCTTGTTTTCCCGTCTTGCCTCTGCTCAAATCAGTTAGCCTCGGAAATTGCAGTGAAAGGTTAGTTAGTTTCATTATTCCAGTGTACTATTGTTAATTTTTCCAGTGTATTAATTTCACATTTACTATATGTATTTAAAAATAGCTTCTTAATTTTTATATGTAAATCTGTATAACTTAGAATTTAACCCTCTTTTCTCAGTCTTTTAAAATTTGCCTTTATGAATAGGTTATAGAAATTTTCTGTCTTGTTTTTCATTCAATATTGATTTTAATTTCACATTGTTATTAAACAGCCTGAAGATGAGCGTATTGCTCGAAACGTTGCGCATTAAAGAAGACTTTTCATGGCATTTACATTTCTCCTTGTCATTGGATTTCTCCTAAATATTAAATTGAAGCTCTGTAGAAGCAACCCGCATGATTATATATATATATATATATATATATATATATATATATATATATATATATATCAGGGATGGGAAACTGAATCGAACTGGAATCGATAAACTGATAAAACCGATATTATTTTATGAACTGAAATCGAAAAAAACTCGAACTGAAAAACATTCTGACAACTAAAATCGAAATTCGAACTGAAATTGAAAAACAATCAAAAACTGAAATCCGAATTCGAATAGATTAAAAATAACAGTTTTGCGTTTCAGTTTTGAGGACCATTTCGATCGCAAAAAAATATAAATACCGTGAATTATTTTCCTCTTTTTGCGACTTAACATTTGTATGGATTTAAAATATCCATTTATCCTTTAATTCGATGTAGAAAATAACGCGGCTGAAAGTACAGGGTGTCTCAATATACATGCAACCCATGTCACTGCTAATAATTCTGCCAATATTAATGTTCTCGTTCTATTTTTTCAGATTTGAAGAGAGGAGACGATAACAACTAATAATTATCAATCAAAATGCCTTGGACAAAGGAGGAAAACATTTTTTGCGTCACTACTTATTTGGAGACGAAATCATTCAAAACTGTGCAAGCGAAATTTCGCAGGAAGTTCAACTTCAACAATTATCCCCAGAAAAGCCAAATTTATCGTTGGGCACACAATTTCAAGCCACAGGATCAGTAAACAATCTCAACAAGAAAGCAGAAATACCCAGATCTGGCAGGAAGGTGACTGCAAGATCTCCTGACAATGTGAATGCGGTGAGAGATTCTGTCGGAAGGAGTCCGAAAAAGTCAATCCGAAGACGTTGCCAAGATCTGGGTCTTTCACGTGCGTCAGTGCAAAGAATCTTGATCAAGGATCTTCAGCTGTACCCATACAGGATCCAGATCAAGCATAAACTCACACCAGCTGACATGGCAAAACGTGTTGTGATGTGCCGGTGGTTCGAGAACAAGATCGAAGAGGATCCTGACTTTCTTGATGATGTTTGGTTCAGCGACGAAGCACACTTCTTGCTCAGTGGGTATGTCAATAGCAAGAACAATGTGTTCTGGGGCACACAAGCCCCAGACGAGGTGCTTCAGAGGCCCTTGCACTCTGTGCAGGGTGTCAGGGTGATTGACAACTTCGCTCGTCGGCTTCAAGTGTGTCTGCAGCGCAACGGCGGTCATTTGGAACATGTGCTCTAATAAATGTATCCTTTGATCTAGAGACCTCAAATCTTCAGTTTTTAATTGTTATCATATCAGCTTCCAGGAAATGTAATCTTTTTTGGAGTTTATTTTCTGAGTAATAAATTATTATCATGTCAATGGGTTCCATCTATTTTGAGACACCCGGTACTAGAGAGGCAATGAAGATAAAGCATGAGGAGCTGTACAAATTGTCTTCAGTTGTGCATGCTGTTCCAATGACGCAAGTTAGTGTGGAGAGGTATTTGTATTTTGTATATAATAAAGAGAGGTGCATTAAATCGTTTTATTCCCCTTTCTATAATACTATTACTTATATATTTTATACGTGACGTGCGCTTTAAAATTTAAAAAGTTTACGAATTAATAAAATATTTCGAATTGAAAGTTTTTGTTAAATAAAACTTTATGCGAAAGAAATGAAGCGAATAAGTTAATTCTCTCTTTGAAAAACAGAAATCGAATACAAATATAAAATTAAATCTGAATTTGTCAATAGGGTACCCCCAAAAAATATAATATAAATAGTACAAAGAAATTCTTAAAGAAATCTGAAAAAGAAAACACTGGAATCGAAATTGAAATTGAATCGAACGAAAAATATAAAACTTGAATCGAAAAATAAACTCAAATCGAAAAAAAATTATAGATTAAATCGAAATTGAAATCGATATTTTTGCAAACTTAAACTGAAATCGAAAACTGGACTTAAAAATTTATCCGTTTTCCATCCCTGGTGTGTATATATATATATATATATAATATATATATATATATATATATATATATATATATACAAACTCAGAATGGTCCCCTGAGAAACTTATATGTTAAACACAGACCGTGCATGGAACAAGGAACTCTTCTGGGAAAATTAAATCCACTATAGTCCACTATGGTATTTGCCATTTACCATTACTTATTCGGACTATAGTGGATTTAATTTTCCCAGAAGAGTTCCTTGTTCCATGCACGGTCTGTGTTTAATATATATATATATGTTACGAATTATTAAAACAAAAACAAGTCAACCCAAATTGATACGAAATATGTGTCACTATCTAAGCCTATTCAAAACTCTATTTGAATGTCCCGCCATGATATCGAACGCATTAATCGCTCTTCGCCAACAATATATTTCATCTTTTTTAAACCCCGGTTGTTGTTGTTGTTTAATGTGTAAATGGTTTCACTGGGTTTCGAGTGGGAATGATTCAGCGGTAAAAAAAAAAAAAAAAACAGTTCCAGACGCCAGAATAATATAGGCTCATGGTTATATTTTTTATTTTATTTTATTTTATTTTATTTTAGTCTTTGAAGTATTAAATTAAAATGTGGTATGTAACATGTTTACATCATTATTATTAATTTGAAAATTATTTACGAAAATATCGTTATGCTTGAATATTATAATATATTATAATTAGTCGCTTGAGTGACTGCAAATAGCGGGAACACAATACTAAGTAGGCCAAGGTTTTCAACCCTTTAGAATTAAAGATATAAAATATCGTTATTAAAAACATTTTAGTTTTCAATAATTGTGTATTAAAAATTCCGTCAGCTCTTTCGCCTTCTTCGTGGTGAGAGAGTCGTAAAAAGAGACTCTATGGAAACTCCTGAAGGTGGGGGTTATGTCCATCAAGCAGGATAATTTTCCAGAGAAGAAATTCCTATTATGGTTAGGTAGTTCGTACGCAGCAACTACTGCCTGGCATGAGGGTTTAGTGATAAAAACCACGTAGAGATCTTTCATCATATTCCTATTTTGGCGCCTTAACTTTATTAGTCTAAGACCTAAAATCAAAGTATAGTCCTAAGCTAGAGGTCTGTACGGGCCTACTTTTTCAGGCCCGGCCCTGTTCGGCCAGTTATGTTCTTTTTATTTTGAAGCCCGTGTCCGGCCCGGCCCGTAAGAATTTTATAAAACATGTATCCGGCTAGGCTCGACCCGCATTTGACACAGTGTTACCGACACTAATGCCATCTATAGTATTATGCAGTAGTACAGTAGGTGTGTAATTATCGAAATCGTGTAACAAGCAACAACTGTAAAATTAACTTTAGTAGGCTTTTTTTTTAATTTTAAATTTTTTAAAATTATTTTCTACTTTTTATCGTTCACTACACCTGATAAAAGTTGAAGGCCCATGAGCCGGGCCTGGCACGGGCTTACGGTCCTACCCGTGCCGTGCAGACCTCTACCCTAAGCATAGACATAAATAAGAATAGACGCGACATTCAACTCTTTAATGCTATTTGAATACAAGCAAAAATGGCAGAAAACCTTTCCGACACGCTGCTCCAAGTTACCAACCGTCGTCTAGGCTCGCTTAATTGTTTTATTTTCATTTACAGGTCCAGCCCACGTCATTTAATACATATTGACTATCGGTCCTATTAATGTTGCTTTCTTCACCTATGGTTGGGCCGAACCTGAAGCTGCTACATTTAAGTCAGGTTTAAGGTCTAACAGTAACAGCTAGGCTAAGCTAATTGAAGATAGGCCCTAAACTGCTTCATACAATTAAAATATCTGGTACTAACCTAGGTTTATAAAATTAAATGAAAGTTAATATTTTAATGGCAGCCCTAGCAAAAATTTATAAACCCAGGCCTATATTATGGCCAAACTAGAAATATAAGCCTATAGCTGATTTAGGGTTGCCAAGTCAACAGATCTTGAATAAAGGACACTTGCACGCTACCGTATATTCCATTGCTTATCATGATAAAAATTTACTTGTGCAATATCTTTTACAATTTCTTTATTATATTCATAGATAAAATATGTCTAGAAAGTCGTACACTTGTAAAATCACACTACTGTATTGAAATGAAACATAAAATAATGTTTTCTAACTTTTTAAGAGAGGGAAACCTAGTATATAATTAAGTATTCTTACCTAAGTATTCATCTGAAGATATTCTTCAACTCATAAAAAATAGAATCACGTCAAAAACTCATGAAGCCGGTTTAATATGGCAATTTGGCAAAGCACACAAAATATGTTAGCGGGCGATGCCTTCCTCGTTCCTCCCCAGCAAGGATGACAATGGCAACGGGCAATGGGGCCAGGATTGCCAACTCTGATTTACTAGAAATCACATCTGAATGTTGAATCTCACTTCTCCCGATTAACAAATTAATTAAGTTTGAAAACATCTCCGTCTCAAATTTTTAGTGATGAATAAAATTTTGAGAGTCAATTACTGAATTAAAGGACATATGGCGTCCTTTCCGAGTTTATCAAAGGACAAGGACACATGAACTGAAATAAAGAACTGTCCTTTGAAATAAAGGACACTTGGCAAACCTAGCTGATGTATACGGTGCGTGCACGGCTAAGCTAGCACCTAACACCACATCTCTTTTACCCATTTACAGATATAATAGTTATTTTCCCAAATTTAACATATTAATATAAGCACAAGACGTTCAGAATATTCCAAATTACACTCAAATAAAAACTATTTTAATTTTTCCTGAAAATATTTAAAAATTACGACTATATATTTCCATAGAAACAATTTTTTTTTAGTGATGTCGCCTGTACCAATATGGCGGCCAGAATAGCCCGTCGATTAGCTGGTGAAATGAGATGTCCAATCTATTTTTATATATATGTCTGTGGTACTGAGGATATTCCTCATTTTGATAGACAGATTTGCATTAATATAGCGGACGGAAACTAAAAAATAAAAGCAGATAAAACTAAATATTAATTGAATAAGTTTAATTAATAAAAAAATTATTTAATTATGCGAATATAAAACTTTATTATATATATATATATATATATATATATATATATACACACACACGAGGGTAATTCAATAAGTATCCGCACTTTTTATTTTCACAATTTTATTTTCATATCTGATAGATTATAAACACATCACTTCTCAACATAGTCTCCCTGTTTCTCAATACATTTAGCCCAGCGATCTACAAGCTCCCTAATGCCTCACAAAAGAATGTTTTTGGCTGTGTGCGTAGCCAGTTATGCACCACCTCCTTCAGGTCATCATCGCCTTGGAATCGCTGACCTCTCAAAGCGTCTTTTAGTGGTCCAAACAGGTAAAAATCAGAAGGTGCCAGGTCTGGACTGTAAGCTGGATGGTCGAGAACTTCAAATTTAAGTTATTGAAGGCATTTTCTAGTCTATGCAGCCGTATGAGGGCGCGCATTGTCGTGTAACAGAATAACACCTTCCGACAATCTCCCTCTCCATTTTGTGCGAATTGCTTGCATTAACTCATTCCGAAACATGTCAGAATACGATGCACTTGTTACTGTAGTTCCACGCTCTAGATAATGTTCAAGGATAGGGCCTCGTGTATCCCAAAACAATGTTGGCATAACTTTACCTGCTGACGGCTGCGCTTTGAACTTCCTTGCAACGGGAGATGTTGGATGCTTCCATTGCATGCTCTGTCGTTTGCTTTCTGGTTCATAGTGATGGATCCAGGTATGGACGTCTGGTCTCGTCTTTTGGCGCGGTATCATAATGAAGGTGAAAATTTTTTGGAGCGCATTATCACTGGAGATGAAACCTGACGAAGCTTTAGTACGTGGTTTATCACCACTAAAAACAATCTTAGCCATATATATATATATATTCAAACACCATTTCAAAGACTATATATATATAGTCTTTGAAATGGTGTTTGAATATAGTCTGTTCATCCTTCCACACAATAAAAAAAATTGGTTGGTAAATAAATGGGTACCCTGGATAGCCTAGTGGTTAAGACGCTGGGCTGCTGGTGGGGCGTGGTTCGGATTCCACGTTAAACTGTAAGTCTAAGGTGGAGTGACAAGCTTGACCTTCGTCAGAATGAACAATTCGGGCGGAAGCAAAACCAAGGTTAACCAAGTGTTCAAAGGTTGTTCGTTGGTCCACCATTCTAATTTTGTCACTGTGTAATTATCCTGCTCAATTGCTCACATCATCTGTCTCCATGTGCGTCACAAGGTTGGCGATTGCGCCGGGACCCCTCTCTTGTAAAATATTCTCCCACAAATGGCAAAAGAAACCTGGGTCATCACGCTCGCCGCCCCTTTTCCCCGAATGTTTTTGCAGGCACATTTGACAGTGTGGATTGTTAGAGGTATAAATGATAGAAAAAGGATGCAAATGGCCAAGATTTGACGGGATGGACGGTTTGAATTACTTGGTTTATATGAAACGAAGCTGAAAGGGAATGGTGATGTGGAATGAGAAGGAATGAAAGGTGTGAAATCAGGCATGGAGGAAGGATAAAGATATAAGAGGGGCTGGGGGTTGCTTTGCTGATAAAAGATAAATGTCATGAAGATATGAGGGTGTATAAATGCTAGATGTCTGTAAGCAAAGTTTTATTTTAAGAGAGTAAAAGTAGAAGTGATTACATCATATGCGCTATGTGATGATAAATGTGGAGAAGTGAATGATGGTTTCTGGAATGTGCTGAGGGATGTGGTTGGGAGCATGGTAAATGCGTCTAGTGCGACTGTAATGAGTGATTTGAATGAGAAAGTGGGAGTTGGTCCTGAGCCTGGAGTGATTGGGAACTATAATGACCCCGAAATGATTGACAGTGGCGATAAAATAAAAGAATTATGTGTGGAAGGAGGTCTCTATGTTAAAAATACATACTTCCAATTCAAAGGCACCCACGAGTATACATAGTATACAGAGGGGGAGAGGAGAGTGGAGAAGAGTCTGATGGAATGTTGTAAACAGAATGCAATAAAGACGTTAAGAGGAGATGAAGACAAGAAGAAAAGTAAATAATTAGTATATGGAGAACAGAAAGCTATTTTGGAAAGAAATGAAGAAGAGCAAATGTGAGTTCGGTGGATTGACTGGTAATATAAAAGAAGAATGGCAATTGGTTAGTGCAAGATGAGTAGATACGCGAGAGATTCAAACAGTATTTTAGTGAGTTAGTAAGTGAGGTAGATAAACAAGAAGCAAATGTGAATGCACTTGGTGGTGAATGTAGAAGTGCATACCAGGGAATGGAAGACATCATGTTAGAGGCAAGTGAAAGAGCAGTATGCAAGCTAAAGAAAGGAAAGTCGACATGAATTGTTCGGTTGTGAAGCGAAATAATAAAATATGGAAGTGGAATGGAGATTGAATGGTTGTGTAAGATATTCGAAAGAGTGGAAATGTGACTGTGTTTTAGGTGATTGGACAAAAGCTTTAACTTAATTTGACTGAGAAACTTAGTGATCAGGGAAAAAGGCTCATATGACTTTGTATTTGGATAAAGCGTATAATAAAGTAAATAGATTTGCTTTGTGGTAAACGCTTAGAATATATGGTGTGACTGGGAATTTCATAGATACACGAAGAAGTACTTCTGTAAAAGTTAAGGGTGAATTGACTGACAGGTTCAGTATAAATGTTGGAGTAAAACAGAGTTGTGTGTAGAGTTGGAAACGGGTCAGTGAGTCACGGGTCTGCGGGTCACTTGAGAGTGAATTCAAGATGGGTTGATGTGGGTCACGGGTCATGAGGTTGATCCACCTGACTCGGGAGCGGGTCAAGGCGGGTCAGTGCTGTGATTAGGTGGGTGCACAAATTTCCAGTCGAATTTTAAAAATTTGTATGTTCTTGCGTGTCGACAGCTTGTAGTTATAATTGCATATCAGTTTGTCATAGCTTACCTATATACCTTTACACTAAAAGCTAAGATGCAGTTACGCAATAAAGATTACACCATAAAAGCCGTAGAACCAGACACATGAATAAATAAATAAATAAAAAACTACATAGGTAGCCAGAGTCACGATGCCTTCAGAAAAATTTCAGCTTATTGTAGAACTTATACGTATTTGGCGATTTAGCAATAATTTAGTCAGTTTAACAATATTTCAGCCCATAATTTAGCGATATTAACACTCTGGACTACTTCTTACGCGTTTCGTGTCAAAACTCTATCCTACCCTTGGGTCACTGCTTACGCGAAACGCGTCAAGTTGATCTAGACAAAAGTAAATGCAAAATTTCTGTGAGTATTGTCGTCTTGACGCATGTAGTGTATCAGCTGTGACGAGGCACAGACAGTGGCGGATTAATTATCATTGAGGCAATTGATGCTGAAACCTCAGGCCCCCATGCTTTAGGGGGCCCCCAATCAACTGAGTTTCGATGATATAATTCGAGATTTCTCAAACTTCTTTCATTAAATATGACAGAGTACACAAGCTGACAAATTCCCTGTCTTATTTTATGTTTTATAGGCCCTAAAGTAAAGTTTGTTTAATATTGTTTGGTTTTAGCAAACGGCAAAATACACTGTGTTAAGGTTCTTTTAAGTTTGTTCCTCAATTAGCCTAAACACCGTACATATAATTCGTGTAAATGTACTATGTACTGTACATGTATATGTATTGTTAATCAAAATCTATAGAAAAGGGCCCCCCAAAAATAAAATTAGCCTCAGGCCCCAAGTACAGTTAATCTGCCTCTGGACACAGATCAAACGCGTTTCGCGTAAGAAGTGACCCAAGGGTGGATAGTTTTGACGCGAAACGCGTAAGTAGTCCAGAGTGTTAATTTTTGCTGTGAGTAGGTCGCGGGTCAAGTGGGTCACGGGTCCTGAGGTGGTGGACGGGTCACGGGTCAAGGTTGGTGACCCGTTTCCAACTCTGGAACTTGTGCGATATCACCATACCTCTCTAATGTGTATATAGACTGGGTGAAGGGAAAGCAAGAATCATACCGAAAGGGGTAAATCTGAATTTGGAAGAAAATGAGCGGTGGCTGTCGTGCATATGATGCACGCTAATCACATAATGCTTTTAGGGAATCACTGAATGAATTAAAAAGGGCAGTGACGAGCTTTGTTGGCGTTTACGAAAGATTACTGGAAAGGAATTTAAGCAAAAGTAAGAATTTTTCGTTGAAAGGGAAAAAGAATCAATGAGAAATGAAGAACATTTAGAGGTAAAAAAATTTAGAAATTGTGAAAAATGTAGAGGTTGTGAAAAAATTTAGATATTTGAGGTATTTAAGATGTCTGATTGACAAAAAGAGGTCCAAGAACAGAAAATTCAAAGTAGAACAAAATAAGGAAGGACAATAAAAGCTTTGTTAGGAAGAAAGTATTAGTGTGTAGCTGCAGTCAAAGGCTTACGCTCTACACGAGTAGTATGGGCGCAAAATGGTAGAATGCAATGCAATGTTGAAAATGTTAATCATGAATGCAAATGGGGAAGGGGGTGTTGCAAGAGGTTATGCAACAAAGGGGGAGGGGTTATGCAACAAGGGCGGTTATCCCCAAGCTGCAATGAAGGGGGAGGGGTTATACAACAATTCAATGCTGCAAAGGGGGAGGGGGTTATGAAACAAGGGGAGGGGTTATCCCCAAGCTGAAATGAAGGGAGAAGGGAGCTTTGGGGGGGAGAAGGGAGGATGGCCTACCCCGAAAGGGGTAACCTTAACCTAAGAGAGGGAGAGAAAGGAGGAGAGTCTTTGGGGGAGAAGTTGGGATGTCCTCACCCCCCCAAAGGAAGAGAGGAGAGAGTTCTTTATTCCACCGGAGTCCGTCGCATAATGAGCGTCCAGGGGCCCAGCAGTTATTATATAGAGGGTTGTGAGTTGCCAGATACCACTTTTATTTTAATTATGTTCAGGTGTACCTTATTAGGGTGAGTTGCCAAATACCACCATTTATTTTAATTATTTATTTATAGATGAGCTGTCAGAAGAAAACGTTCTACTTAATTGTTCGAACTAATTAAAACACATTTAAACGATCCCCAATATTAACAACAAAAGAAATACAATTAATCCGAAATGAATGAAAAAACAAATGACAGAAAATACAAGCAAAAAATATTAATATACACTTTATCAAAGTTAAAAAAAATGATAAATATTATAAAAAACAAAGAAAAATACATTAACATTAAAATGACTTCACTTCCCAACCAAGACAGAACAGTGTAACGAGGTAAATTCGATACGCTTAAAAACTCGAGGTTACTCCAAAAGTTAGAATGGAATGTGGCTTGACACACATTTCGTTCCAAAAACCGGTTTCCGTCTCCGTTTATTCCATATATTATTTTAGTCATCATTATTACTACTTTAGTTAAAAACTTAATTTAAAATCTATTTATACAGAGAGAGAGAGAGAGAGAGAGAGAGAGAGAGAGAGAGAGAGAGAGTTAATTCTCAGAGCTGGTCACGCACACACACGCACATATATATATATATAACCAAATTCACAAGTCAGGAATCTTGGAGTAATAATGTCGTTGGATGCAGGATTCAGGGAGCACTATAACATCAAAATTACAACAGTTAGAAAAATAATGGGAAACAGCTTTGGTTAACCTTTGGTTAGGTTCTGCCCGAATTGTTCATTCTGACGAAGATCAAGCTTGTCACTCCACCTTAGAGCTACAGTTTAACGTTGAATCCGAATTACACTCCAGCACGGGCGGGCAGAAATTACAGTCATCGTCCGGACTCGATCTTTTAACCGCCAATCAGCACTCCAGCGTCTTAACCACTAGGATACCCAGGGTACCCATTTAACTACCAGCCCAACCAGACATTCATTTTCACGAACTAAACACATTTTAATCACACTCCTCCGCGAGAATTGGCAAGTAGAACGTCAAATCGAATACATGTACCCAAAATGGGAAAGCCGAGAATAGTATGAGCGCAAATATATTAATAATGCAAATATTTGAAACCATCGTGGTAGAGATTGCAAGTGGCAATTCACACACACACACACACACACACACACACACAGAGTTTTGTCAGAGAGAGGGAGGACGGCACACACACACACACACACATTATTGATTTTAAATCACTGTTAAAAATTATAATTATCAGAAATCAACTTAAAGGGTTTGCATCAGACAACCAGTCAGACGAAGCGCTCAACCGAAATGATGCATACAATTTTCCTAACTCTTGTATTATCATCATTATTATTTTTACGTGCGGTGATTTCACGAAGGTCAAGCATATCCCCCCTCCTCTCGAGTTGGCTTGGTGAAGTAGTGAGTTGACTTCTTTTACTCTCCACTTCACATAGGTATACCCGACTCATCGGGGTTTGTCCTGGACCATGCGTCTAATATTCTTTTACACTCCATGGATTTTAGTGCCTACTTTTTTTTCCGTACCGTAACAGTTGAAATTTCTCAGTGTTAAACTTCATATAAAAACCAAGCGATTTATACTAAAACTTACTACATTATTATCCCTGTCCCATCCTTCATGCATTAAAAAAGTTCTACTTTGTTGGTAACCTTCGATTAGCACCCCTCCGAATTGTTCATTCTAACGAAGGTCAAGCATTTTACTCTGCCTTATACCTTCAGTTTAACGTGGAATCCGAAACACCAGCAACACAGCGTCTTAACCACTAGGTTACCCAGGGTACCCATTTATCTACCAACCAATTGTGCGGAAGGATGATCGTTTACCGAGCGCCGGCGGCCATCACCGGGTCTCGAGCCCGGATGAGCTCTGAAACTATTCTTTTTATTATACTTCATTTTGTACAAAAATGACTAAATCCTGTTGTATTTCTACAAACACCTTCTGCTTGTAGAGATCTTCAAGGTTTCTTATTTTTCTACTGATCTTTGTGTCATCGGATGTTACTGCGCTGTCTCTGGTCCTCATCTATGTCAGGATTATGAAGATTAGTGGCGACAATACTGTTCCTTGGAGATATTTACAGGTGATCCCTTGAAAAGAGGGAACAAACATACAGATACAAATAAGAATGACAATTGACAGCTAAAATATGCAGGAACCATGTACATTTAATATTGCAACTCATCATTTCTGTGTCTGATTTTGACGGTGAGGCTCTGGTTCGCTCTAGTATGTTGGATCCTAAACCTAACCTGGCCTATGGTTCAGACCATAGATTCTCCTTGTACTGTATTGACTTGCACCCGCTCAAATTATTTGTCTATCTCCCTAACCAAAATGGGGAAAAAATTGAGGATCGAGTAGTATGCTTGCAAATATTAATGCAAATTGTTGTTGTGACAGATCGTATGAGCTCACACACCTTGAGAAGTGAGCATTAAATCTACGGAGAGAAGATAAAGGCACCATTAGTTGGGCAATCCGGACGTCCAAAGCGTGGGTC
The DNA here is from genome assembly GCA_023014485.1 of Bathynomus jamesi. Taxonomy (NCBI): domain Eukaryota; kingdom Metazoa; phylum Arthropoda; class Malacostraca; order Isopoda; family Cirolanidae; genus Bathynomus; species Bathynomus jamesi. Next base: position 629,761 of record JAJOZX010000383.1, read on the forward strand.
CGTTATATCGGTGTTACGATTGACCGGAAATGCACAGCATACTCCAGGTGCGGCCGAACCATGGAATTGTACAGAGAGAGCACAATCTACTTGTTTCCGAAATCGCCTCCTGATATAACCCGTTCTCGTTCTCTGTTTTTGGTATTTACTTTACCTATGAGTTCTGTGGCACGTGGAACAGACTGCCTTCAGAAGTTGTGAGTAGTTCCTCTATGGGTCAGTTCATGGAAAGGATAGACCGAACCTTGCACACTATTTGAGGTGTAGGAATTTTTCCTTAGCACCCGTTGCTAGTGGCACCTTCACGGTATGGGACGCGTGACTTTTTGAGGTACTTCTTGTCATTGTAACTCCATATCTCTCATGTATACATTACACATTATGTCCTGCTATTAATACAGAAACTCTTTCAAAAATTGGTGTGAAAGAAGATTTATGCAAAAGTATAATGAAAAAACAGCTTCAGAGTTCATTCATACCATGTGTACACTTATCTCGTGTACACAGTTAGTGGAAAATAAAACACATTAATGAAACTTTAGACATACCTAAAATAACCTAAAGAAAGTAAGTATATATATATATATATATTTCTGTGTCTGATTTTGACGGTGAGGCTCTGGTTCGCTCTAGTATGTTGGATCCTAAACCTAACCTGGCCTATGGTTCAGACCATAGATTCTCCTTGTACTGTATTGACTTGCACCCGCTCAAATTATTTGTCTATCTCCCTAACCAAAATGGGGAAAAAATTGACGATCGAGTAGTATGCTTGCAAATATTAATGCAAATTGTTGTTGTGACAGATCGTATGAGCTCACACACCTTGAGAAGTGAGCATTAAATCTACGGAGAGAAGATAAAGGCACCATTAGTTGGGCAATCCGGACGTCCAAAGCGTGGGTCCGTTATATCGGTGTTACGATTGACCGGAAATGCACAGCATACTCCAGGTGTTACCTTTGTGAAATAATTTTCATATATATATATATATATATATAATATATAATATATATATATATATATATAATATATGAAAATTACTTCACGAAAGTAACACGTGTTCCTGAGGATGTCATTAGACGAAAGCGCTTGAGCACCATTCTGTGTTTCCTTTCCTTCGTGGTTTTATTCATCATATATATATATATATATATATATATATATATATATATATATGTTATGTTATATGTGAATTTCTTTCCTGCAACGTATTTTTTCATCTCCCCTTTGACTACCTCGTGATGGGAGGCCGTTCTCTGCGCCCAGATGATGTAGTGACCCGTGGTTCGGATCAAAGGTAAAGCTACATATAGGTTCCCTACGTCACATGATTTTTTTACCATTATGAAACGCGCTTTTCAATCGTGAACTCCTCTTCACAATTCATAGTAGGGGATTTTCACGAACTAAACACATTTTAATCACAATATGGCGCACTATTTGAGAGAACCATATGAACATATTTTTCCTTTTTGCTTAGCAGACGATACTCGTCTCTAAATTCTGTTAAAAACTCACGTAGTCCTTTAGAAACAACCTCACTACAAACCACGTCATAATATATATTAATGTAGTGGAAAAAATACTTAAGATTCTCCATGCTGTCAAGATTTACATTCTCAACCGTAGAGTACGAGTACTCGGTATGATGTAACATGACATAATATCGCTTATCACGCCACTCATCAACAAGACTCACTAGCCATAACCGTTGCTTCTCTTCTGCACTCGTTGTTTCTTTCACTTCACGGTATATGTGAGCTTTTATAAGGTTTAGTCCTACAACATAGTTCAATACATCGTTTGTACCACAAAATCTTACAATGCCCTCGCCAGAATAGCCATAGAGTATTTGTACCTCTTGTTCCTTCGCACGATTCAATGTAGCCTTAAAAGTATCGAAGGAAGGTTAAATAGGGAATCTTTCAGTATCCACCACATCTTCACAATTTGCTGAATACCACTTCATAAACGTTGAACACGCAATATTAAAGGTAGCCATTACTATTTTTTGTCTACGTGGGAAAATACACGTCTGAGATCCAGGGCTTGCAACGGTCAACTGAGCACGCAGAGTAGAGATATGCCCAGGTAGTAGCAGGAGGTACGTGACCGAACATACATGGGGCGGAGCTTAGATCTTTCTCCTATACAAAGACTAATCATACCTCATTAAATTTAATTTTAATGATATATATGTGTGAGAATTCATTGTCTTAATATGTTTGTGTTCATATACTGTATATACAGTATATAAAAAATTACTCTTACGACTATATGTACATATATAGGAATCTATTCAATACTTACACGGGTCGAAATCGTTAAAGATGCAAAGTCAAAAACATTTACATTTTTCAATCCGCAGTGTACTCTCTCTCAGCGATATTAAGCAACGTTAATTCTGGTCAATAGTTGGATGGGAGATCATCTTCAGTGTACAGATAATGTGACGACCTATGATTGAGTCTTCGTTTCTCTACAACATTTAGCCTTATAAACACACTTATTTTTTTCATGTATTTTGTTTATTTTATATTTTCTTTCATAAAAGCAATAAAAACTTTGGTTTAGCGGTATTTATCAACTACCTTAAAGCAATTTTTTAGTCTTTGATTTTAGATGCAGGATGAATATAACACATTTTACGCTCTTTTTAACAAGAAATTAGTTGTAAGTATTCAGTAAAAACCTATTTTAGGAGTCTAAATTATTTAAGGTGTAAGACTCATTGTCATGAATCTCATATTTAACATGTAATTCAAATGAACTGGTTTGCTAAGTGAGTTTTGTGTAAAATATTTATATATATAGCGATCTTTTCGGTTTGGCGGACTTGATTAACCTTGTTTCTGTTTCGTGCGTTGGTCTCTCATCACATGGAAATCAAGCTGGTGGCCCCGCCTCTAGTTCTGGCTTGGTGGAGGAGCGAGTTGCTTGTACGCTCCACCGTACATAGCCAGGTACACCCGGCTCATCTGGAACCGTCCTGAGCCTGTGATCTAGTCTTCTCTTGAAGATTTCAACTTTGGCCCCTGTAACGTTTATGAGGTCCTTTAGTAGCTGGTTGAGAGTCTTTGCCTCCTGGCAACCAAGCTATTTTCCTTCAGGGTTGAGGAGGTCCCTTGTCGGGCCTTTAATTTGGGAACACTATACATTCTGCCTTTCCTATTTTCAGTGTTGTTTGAATGGTAATTGGGTTTAGTTTTAGGTTTGGTACCAGTTTTTCGATCATTTTCCATATGTAGATTATGGTGTACCTCTCTCTTCTTCTTTCCAGTGAGTACAGGTTTAGTTTACGTAGTCTTTCCTAGTAGAGTTCTTTGCAGCGATCAATCTTGGCTGTGAAATGTCTTTGCGTTTCTTCTAGTTTATTAGTTTCTTCCATTTTATATGGGGGTGTCAAAACTGAGCAATATTCAAATTTTGGTATAACACTAATCAACAGCCAAAATGTATCTTCGATGAAACCATCATTTCTTTAGTAATTCGACGTCGCTGAATCCGAAAATGACCTTCATTTTGCATGATTGGTTCGCGTTTAGAAGATACACGGGCGCCCTGTTTTCATTATTTCCCAATTGAAATGAATATATCATTGAAGCATAACATATGGCAACACTGTAGAATGTGCTCGTTTGGCAACCTCGTTGTCTGGCGCCATCTTGAGTACATCGTAAATCCCTTTAGCTCAGTTCTAGAGTGACGCTTGTTGTGGTGACACGTTATTTCACATTTTGACATAGTGCTTTTGTAGTGTTTCCTCGTAATTTGCACCTGTGGTTACTTCATGACATATAGAGTGTAGTGCGTGTTAAAGCGTAATCTTGCGATCAGTTTCTCATTGACGTTATAAGCAAAATGCCACGTAAATGCGTTAATGACTCAAATAACGTTTGCTATATTTGCGGCAAAGTAACATTAAAATCGCAAAAGAAGACGTTAACACCTGCCATCAAGAAAGCGTACCACCTTTATTTTAAGTGCAAATTAGGAGATCAGGACAAAACGTGGGCGCCGCATATATGCTGCATTACATGTGCAACTACATTACTTGAGTGGTACAATGGGAAACCGAGGTCAATGGGCTTCGGCATCCCCGTCGTGTGGAGGGAACAAAGTAACCACGTGGATGACTGTTTATTCTGCATGGTTCCGCCATTACGTGGAATTAGTAATAACGAAGACATACCATAATGAAGACATACCTGTGCCCAATCCTCCTACCTCCTCAGACACCCTCGATTTGGATGACGAAGAGCATCCTGTAACGAGTACAGATGAAGACATTGCACATCCCACAACATCACAAGATACCGACTTTGTGCCCAGTGAACTGTCTACAGAACCGCATAAAATCACCCAACACGAACTGAATGACCTTATCAGAGATTTGGACTTACCGAAGTCTAAGGCAGAATTGCTCGCCTCACGCCTTCAACAGTGGCATCTTCTTCATGATGATGTCCAAATATCCATGTACCGCACTAGGCAATCCACGTTGGAGACTTTCTTCATCAAACATGGTGACTTCGTGGTGTGTACAGATGTTGTTGGTTTAATGAATGCTCTAAATATAACATACAGAGATGACGAATGGAGGTTGTTCATTGATGCCTCTAAGCTAAGCCTTAAGGCTGTACGTACTACTTCATAACAAAAACGAAAAAGCTGCCATTCCAATTGGATATTCTGTCCACATGAAGGAGACATATGAAAATATGCAATATCTGCTTCACCACATAAACTACAACGCTCACAAATGGAGCATATGTGGTGATTTGAAAGTGGTCGGCATGTTACTTGGTCTCCAGCAGGGTTACACGAAGTACTGCTGCTTCCTTTGCGAGTGGGACAGCCGTGCTAGGTCACAGCATTATGAAAGGAAGGAATGGCCTCTAAGAGAACGTTTTGTGCGAGCCATTAGTAGAGCCAAGCAAAATACTTCTACCACCGTTACATATTAAGTTAGGGCTTATGAAAAATTTTGTGAAGGCACTCAATAAGGATGGAAAGGCATTTAAGTATCTTTTCCAGAAGTTCCCTCGACTCAGTGAGGCAAAAATCAAGGAAGGCATATTTGTTGGTCCTCATATACGAAATCTGATGAAAGATGAACATTTCGAGACACTTTTGGAGGGCGCAGAAAAAGAAGCTTGGGTCTCGTTCAAGTCAGTGTCGAAAAATTTCCTTGGAAACAACAGAGCTCCAAATGCAGATGAATTGGTGGATAATATGTTGAAGGCGTACCAAAGAATGGGATGTAACATGTCTCTAAAAATTCATTTCCTCCATTCCCATTTCGACTTTTTCCCGGCAAACCTTGGTGAAATAAGTGACGAACATGGGGAACGTTTTCATCAGCAGATTTCAGCTCTTGAGAAACGTTACCAGGGCAAGTGGAATTCATCTATGCTGGCGGATTTCTGCTGGTCAGTAATAAGAGACACTACACAGTCAGAGTACAAGAGACAGGCCAAGAGGAAACGACATTGAAGTGAGTGTGCTCCTTAAAATACATATATGTTGTGGGATAAATTTTTACCAGTACTTACACAATAATTACCATGATATCTTAAAAACGCGAACTAATTAAACAATTTCACTATCATTTTCAAATTCAGCATGCAAAAATACATAAGAATCGGCTACTTTCATTAAAGATACAAAAAATTCCTTAAAATTTGTTGACCAGTGTAATCAGTGTTTTAAGCAGGGGTTTCGTTACTGTCCTGTCCCTTCTTTTGAACGTTCTTAGTACCTGTGCCGCAACTCGTTTTGCTTTATTTACCGCTATCTGATTTTGTGCTTCGAATTTCGCATCATCGGTCATTATTACCCAGATCGATCGCTTTCGTGCTTCTCTGAATTTCCTGTCTATCTGGAGCATAATATGCAATCTGCTTAAGTCCCTCTTTTCTACCATATCTCAAGAGCTGAAATTTCTCTGTGTTAAATGAAATGTTATCTTCTGACCATTTGTATATTTTGTTCGTGGTACTCTGCAAGGCCTCCACTTCATTTACATCGCTGATTTTTCTGCTGATCCTTGTATCATTTGCAAAGGATGTTACTATACTATTGCTGTTTACTCCGCTGTCTACTTACAACCCATTTCTTGTTAAAAAGAGCGTAAAATGTGTTATATTCATCTTGCATCTAAAATCAAAGACTAAAAAATTGCTTTAAGGTAGTTGATAAATACCGCTAAACCAAAGTTTTTATTGTTTTATGAAAGAAAATATAAAATAAAAAATACATGAAAAAAATAAGGTGTTTATAAGGCTAAATGTTGTAGAGAAACGAAGACTCAATCATAGGTCGTCACATTATCTGTACACTGAAGATAATCTCCTATCCAACTATTGACCAGAATTACCGTCCCTTAATATCGCTGAGAGAGAGTACGCTGCGGTTTGAAAAATGTAAATGTTTTTGACTTTGCAGCTTTGACGATTTCGACCCGTGTAAGTATATATATGGACACAAACATATTAAGACAATGAATTCTCACACACATATATATCATTAAAATTAACTTTAATAAGGTATGATTAGTCTTTGTACAGGAGAAAGAACTAAGCTCCGCCCCCCTGTATGTTCGGTCACGTGCCTCCTGCTACTGCTTGGGCATATTTTTACCCTGCGTGCTCAGTTGACCGTTACAAACCCTGGATCTCAGATGTGTATTTTCCCACGTAGACAAAAAATAGTAATGGCTACCTTTAATATTGCGTGTTCAACGTTTATGAAGTGGTATTCAGCAAAGTGTGAAGATGTGGTGGATACTGAAAGACTCCCTATTCCACCCTCCTTTGATACTTTTAAGGCTACATTGAATCGTGCGAAGGAACAAGAGGTACAAATACTCTACGGCTATTCTGGCGAGGGCATTGTAATATTTCGTGGTACAAATGATGTATTGAACTGTGTTGTAGGACTAAACTTTATAAAAGTTCACATATACCGTGAAGTGAAAGAAACAACGCGTGCAGAAGAGAAGCAACGGTTATGGCTAGTGAGTCTTGTTGATGAATGGTATGACAAGCGATATTATGTCATGTTACATCATACCGAGTACTCGTACCCTACGGTTGAGAATGTAAATCTTGTCATCATGGAGAATCTTAAGTATTTTTTCCACTACATTAATATATATCATGACGAGGTTTGTAGTGAGGTTGTCTCTAAAGGACTGCGTGAGTTTTTAATAGAATTTAGAGACGAGTATCGTCTGCTAAGCAAAAAGGAAAAATATGTTCATATGTTTCTCTCAAATAGTGCGCTGGAGTGTGATTAAAATGTGTTTAGTTCGTGAAAATCCCCACCGTTCACCCTGAAGGGCTATTTCTTTATATAATGAACAGCTGTTGTTATGACTTAGAAGATTATTTCAACTCTCGCTATGAAATGTGAAGAGGAGTTCACGATTGAAAAGCGCCTATCGGTAAGAATAAACCCTCGATTGGAAAGGAGTGTTTATAAACTTGAATTTAATAATGATATTATGGCTAACGATGACCTCTTTGTGCGTGCTTTTGAATGTATTCGTTTAAAGATAACTTGCCAACCGAATGTAAAGTGGGCACAAAAATAGTATTGAACGATATGACGCGTTCGGTGGAGAAGGGGCGAACGCCACAAAATTCGAAAAATGAGTTTTTTGTCGTATAATTATCCTTTAAAACCTTTGCTTTATCTATGCAAAAAATTAGATGTCAGTCTGCACTCTTTCACGGTAAAATTTAGGTTTAAAGACAGGTGATAAACTAGCGAGATAGGTTCATCAAGGAGTTCAGGTGGTGTAGAGACGAATAGCCACCTCATTATCTATAGTTTGTTTGGTGTGCGATGTTTGTTGTGTCAGCGAATTTGTTGTGAAGTTTCATTTGTATTATGTCTGAAAATGAATCTGTAATGGTTCAAAATGGAATTGAAAATTGCCCTTCTACTATGGTTGGCCGAAAGAGAACTAAGAACATACAAAATTGGAAAAGACAGAAAATGAAGTGTAAGAGAAGTTCTGGACAGGTGTATAAAAGCTGTTATACGAACAAAATTGTTAGTAAACGTGTTATAGGACCACCCTGTACTTGCAAAGATTTGTGTTTCGCTAAAGTTGGGAATTTGCAAGGAGTTTCAAAAATATTTGATGCTTTTTGGCAGATTGATTGTTTTGATGAACAGAATGGCTACATACAGCGATTTGTTTCTACAGTAGAGGTACTGTTAAACGAAGATACACCAAACAAGATGTAAGTCGAAGAAACATTACTTTTAAGTATACAGTAATGTCTGACGGTGTGGTGCATCAAATCTGTAGAAAAGCATTTCTTAATATTCATGGTCTCACAGAAAAACGCGTACGGAATGCTGTAAGAAAACAAAGTGAACTATTATACAAGATTGTTAAAGGAACTGGAAGAAACCGAAACAGTTGAAGCAGGTAATACAACATTCGACGAAGAGGACCAAATAATGGATTACACCAGTTAATATCAGAAGCTATCAATAAATAATATTGTAAAATTTCTTGGCGTTTTATTATATCGACATATTACACAACAATATTTTACTCAAATATGTGTTCAAATTCATACAACATTTCAATAAACCGGAAAAATACAAAGGTTTAAAGTTTACAAACTTTAACTGCATTTTGTGGCATAATTCGAAAATGATGCGTTCGCCCCTTCTCCACCGAACGCGTCATATGAAGGCCATTTACTTCGAGTATAGGCATCCCTATAACTTGAGCGGTGAAATAATGTTAAATCGTATTTACTGTGTAGTACAAAGCAATAATGATGTGACTGTAGAATCGATCACATGCGAGTTTAGTGTTTTAGTTAAGCGCAGTAGAACATAAAGTTATATATTTTGATGTATATTTATTTTCAATATATTTAATTAATATATATATATATTATATATATATATATATATATATATCTTGTACTATTATTTTGATGATTGTATTCCAACGTTTTGTATTTCTTATATTACTATTTTTTATTTTATATTCGTTCGTATTTCTTATACTATTATTTGTTTTTATTGCATATAGTCCTCGTTTGAATAGGATTGTGTATTTATTTTCTATATATTTCATGATATCGATTCCAACAATTCGCCTAAATAAACAGAATGGTGTAATGGTACTTTATTTAATTATTTTGGTTGTATATATAAACGATATTATTATTTAATTATATATATGTTTGCCAAATGGCTGGTTATGCTTTAACTACGTAAAAGTAATTTGACACGTAGATGATGCTGATGTTTTGGGATTGTTTCGTACTGGTAAAAATCATGTGACGTAGGGAATCTATATGTAGCTTGACCTTTGATCCAAACCACTGGTCACTACATCATCTGGGCGCAGAGAACGGCCTCCCATCACGAGATAGTCCAAGGAGAGATGAAAGAATACGTTGTAGGAAAAAAATTCACATATAACATAACATATATATATTTACTTTCTTTAGGTTATTTTAGTTATGTCTAAAGTTTCATTGATGTGTTTTATTTTCCACTAACTGTGTAACGATATAAGTGTACGCATGGTATGAATGAACTCTGAAGCTGTTCTTTTTTCATTATACTTTTGCATAAATCTTCTTTCACAACAATTTTGGAAAGGTTCTGTATTAATGGCAGGACATAATGTGTAATGTATACATGAGAGATATGGAGTTACAATGACAAGAAGTACCTCAAAAAGCCATGCGTCCCATACCGTAGAGGTGCCACTAGCAACGGGTGCCAGGGAAAAATTCCTACACCTCAAGTACTGTGCAAGGTTCGATCTATCCTTTTCATGAACTGATCCACAGAAGAACTGCTCACAACTTCTGAAGGCAGCCTGTTCCACGTGCCACAGAACTTATAGGTAAAGTAAATACCACAAACAGAGAAAGAGAACGGGTTATATCAGGAGGCGATTTCGGAAACAAGGAGATTGTGCTCTCTCTGTACAATTCCAGGGCTCGACCGCACGTGGAGTATGCTGTGCAGTTCTGGTCAATTGTAACACCGATATAACGGACCCACGCTTTGGACGTCCTGATTGGCCGTCTAATGGTGCCTTTATCTTCTCTCTGTAGATTTAATGCTCACATCTCAAAGTGTATGACCTAACTTACACGATCTGTCACGACAACATTTTTCATTAATATTTGCAAGCATACTATTCGATTCTCAATTTTCCCCCATTTTGGTTAGGGAGATGGACATATAATTTGAGCAGCGGCAAGTCATTACAGTACAAGGAGAATCTATGGTCTGAACCATAGGCCACGTTAGGTTCAGAAGACAGCATGCTGGAGCGAACCAGAGCCTCAACGTCAAGGTCAGACGCAGCAATGATGAGTTGCAACATTAAATGTACATGGTTCCTGCATATTTTAGCTGTCAATTGTCACTCTTATTTGTATCTGTATAAGTTTGTTCCCTCTTTTCAAGGGATCACCTGTAAATATCTCTAAGGAACAGTATTATCGCCACTAATCTTCATAGTCCTGACATAGATGAGGACCAAAAACAATGCAGTAACATCCGATGACACAAAGATCAGTAGAAAAATAAGAAACCTTGAAGATCTCTACAAGTAGAATGTTTTTGTAGAGATACAACAGGATTTAGTCATTTTTGTACAAAATGAAGTATAATAAAAAGAATAGTTTCAGAGCTCATCCGGGCTCGAGACCCGGTGACGGCCGCCCGCGCAAGGTAAACGATCATCCTTCCGCACAATTGGTTGGTAGATAAATGGGTACCCTGGGTAACCTAGTGGTTAAGACGCTGTGTTGTTGGTGTTTCGGACTCCACGTTAAACTGAAGGTATAAGGCGGAGTAAAAAGCTTGACTTTCGTTAGAATGAACAATTCGGGGGGTGCTAATCGAAGGTTACCAATAAAGTAGAACTTTTTTAGTGCATGAAGGATGGGACAGGGATAATAATGTAGTAAGTTTTAGGAGAAGTCGCTTGGTTTTTACATGAAGTTTAACAATGAGAAATTTCAACTGTTACGGTACGGAAAAAAAGTAGGCACTAAAATCCATGGAGTGTAAAAGAATATTAGACGCATGGTTCAGAACAAAACCTGATGAGGCGGGTATACCTATGTGAAGTGCAGAGTAAAAGAAGTCAACTCACTACTTCACCAGGCCAACTCGAGAGGAGGGGGGATAAGCTTGACCTTCGTGAAATCACCGCACGTAATAATAATAATAATAATGATAATACAAGAGTTAGGACAATTGTATGCATCATTTGGGTTGAGCGCTGCGTCTGACCAGTTGTCTGATGCAAACCCTTTAAGTTGATTTCTGATAATTATCGTTTTTAACAGTGATTTAAAATCAATATAATGTGTGGTGTGTGTGCCGTTCTCACTTTCTCTGACAAAACTGTGTGTGTGTGTGTGTGTATATATATATATATATATATAGTGCTTTTTTGGTAAAAACAAAGGTGCCGGTACTCATTGGGATATATATATTATATTATATATATATATATATATATATATATATATACACACACAGGGCCGGATCTAGAAGTTGCGAGGCCCTAGGCAGATCTAGAAATTGCGAGGCCCTAGGCCTATATATATGAAAATATGGACTTAATTATCTGTACTATACCAGCAATATTAGAATCCCGCATAGACAGAACTATGCCAGCACTTAAAAAAAACCAAACCAAAATAATCACGCATGGAAATTGTATAAGAAATATAAATAAACCATACAAATAATAAATTATAATATGAATCAAGATTTGTATCGAAATATAAGACAATGATTTCTAAGATTTATATAATATTTAGGTAAACTTTCCATAGTATACAAACGTTTTCATATTGATGTATATAAGAGATGTTGACATTTCATTTTTATAATAGTGAGCGATCGACTTATCAGGCTAAATATTAATGCTTTAATATTTTTTGTTCAGATGCTCCTTGAATATTACAGCAATGCTTTTCTACTTTTCTTCGAGCTAAACTCTTCAATTAATTGAGAATAATCTAATGAATTTGTTATATCGTTTTCTATTGATAACACAGCTAATGATTGCAATCTCACTTGAGACATGGTGGAACGCAAATATGTTTTAATAAGTTTGAGACGCGAGAAACTTCCTTCAGCCGAAGCAACAGTAACTGGGATGGTTAATACTATTCGAAGTGCAACATAAACATTAGGATAAATCTCACTTAGTTGTTTTTGCACTATATAAACAAGAGCATTTCCGAGATCTGTTTTCTCAGGTATAAACCTGCAAAGTACTTTAAGTTCTTCATAGAGTTCGAAATCATTAATATCACTTGAACAGAACGCGCAAAACGGCTTGAGCGAGGCCCCCTTTGGCGCGAGGCCCTAGGCGATCGCCTAGTTCGCCTATAGCTAAATCCGGGCCTGTATATATATATATATATATATATATATATATATATACATCATAACATTAACTTACCGTTTTATAGAAAATTCCAAATTTTCATCAAGTTCTCATCTGCTTCAATATGTCGACTTCGTTCCTTGCTGTTACTAGTGTCAACTGCTGAGTGGCGCATAATAAATTGTATTGTGTACTAGCTCGTAATTGTTTATTTCTAGATGCCTTACATTTGTTGTGTACGTAAAGTTTATCTACAATTGATTTCAATGCTTATCATATAATAACTATACTTGCCATGAAATAAAATAGGTATATAGTATAATTTTATACTACACAATATTATAATTCAATATCGCTTAAGTTTTAGAAAACTTAAAAATTTAATAAGAAAGATTCTAGATAATCTACGAATTAATTATTCAAAAAAGGTGCCGGTACGCCGTACCGGTGCGTATCGTCACAAAAAAAGCCCTGTGTATATATATATATAGATATATATATATATATATATACGGGGCTCCAATAAACCTTAGCCCCCCCCGCCCATGGCCTAAACCATTAGAGGTACAGTAAAACTAAACATACCTTACAAAAGAGAATTTAATCCTGCATTTAATGAGAAACAATTAAAACTTGGTGTTCCCGCCATTGGCTTCCAAGACAGCCTGAATTCGCTTTGGGTAGCTTGCCAAAAGTGACGTGAATAGATCTTGATCGTTAAGCAAATTTGCTAAAACAGTTTCAATGTGTTGCGTCATTGTATCCTTCGAAAATCGATTTCCTGCAGGTTCTTGAAACAAGAGACATTCAACCTTGTCCTTTATAATTGATCCAATGTGTTCACAGACGTTCAGGTCAGGAGAATTTCCTGGCCATTCTTCATTTCCAAAGAAATCGATCTCATGGTTCCGCAACAACTGTTGAGTGGCTAAGGCTTTAAAGCAGGGGGCCTTATCGTGCAGAAGTGTGACGTGATCGACATTCATAACATTGTTTGGGTTTCTTAGAAAAGGAATGACATGCTGGGATAGAATAATATCACGAAAATACTGTCCATCCCAACTCTGACCATTTGGCTTCAGCACCCACATGAGCTTCTTTGCAGGGAACAAAACAAACACACGAACACAGTCTGGACTTTTTAATAATTCGCGATAATGTTCATTGTCATCGATTTCATCTGGTGTTGTGGCCCACACTCGATCATTTTGGTAGTTAGGCCGACGTGTTACGTAAACAAAATATTCATCGGAGACAGCTAAATGCATGAAATCATCGACATCCCAATCTTCAAAATAATGGGCAAACCACATTCTGTCATCGATGTTAAGTTGAGTTTTTCTTGGCTTTGGAAGTTCATGCCAAGGCTTTAAACCTTGCCTACAACGGTACAGTCGAATGATCTCACCACTAACGATCTTTCCTCTCAACACTTCGATCTCTCTAGAAAGTTTAGCACAGCTGTTTTTCCGCTTACGCGTACCGCTTTCAATGATGTCCTTTGTTTCCTGAGAGAGTGGCAAATTTGGGCGCCCAAATTTGGTTGTATCCATTTCACATTCATCCAAAGTTTTATTCCAATTTCTTTTGACGAAGTCCTCACTTCTCCTCACTTCTTCGCAACTTTTTGGGAACCCATGAACGTGTTATAAAGGTGGCTCCAGCATCACGAGCTTCCCGAAATGTTATTGCTCGTATGCGATCTATCACACGTTGCCTCTCCGAATCACCAATTAATTGAGAAGCCATTATATTATCACTTTATCAGCTAGAGTAATTTTAATACCTGCAATAAATAAAGAATTTTATATATTTTTATAATCACTAAAAACTATTTCGATATAAGTAAACTTGTAAGCTGCAATTGGGGGGGCTAAGGTTTTTTGGAACCCCTTATATATATATATATATATATATATATATATATATATATATATATATATATATATATATATATATAGGGTGGGGCACGGGAATCAAGTGTTTTTTGAATAGCTAGTAATCGGCCATTAGGAATGGGAGAGGCGTGCGGTAGGTAGCATTCCATTCCTGGGTTCATAGCATTTAACTTTAACTAACACTCACCTTTATCTTTCAGGTGCCATCATGGAGCAGTGGACGTTAGAACACCGCATGTTCGCGTATGATCATTTTGTTAGGAGTGGCGAGTCAGTGACAGCAGTTCAGCGTGCGTTTCGCCGCAGATTCAACATTCATCGAAATGACTCTGTTCCCGCTCGTGACACAATCTTACGTTGGGTTAACAATCTTCGAACAGGATGCTCAATAATGAAAACAAAACCGAAGGGGCCGCAACGCACTGTGCGTACTCCAGAGAACGTTGAAAGGGTCAGACAAGCGATGTTGCAAAGCCCAGGCCGCTCTGCTCGGAGACATTCAGCTGCACTCGGAATCAGCAATCGTACTGTTAGACGGATTTTGCATGAAGAATTACATTTTCACCCATACAAGTTAGCGATGGTGCAGGAATTGAATGTAAACGATTGCCCCCAACGACTGAATTTTGCACAGGAAATGCTTGCACTTTATGAGCAGAATGAAAACATGATGGTGGCAATGAGTGATGAAGCCCATTTCCACCTTAATGGGGCCGTCAACAATCAAAACTGTCGGTATTGGGCTGCTGAAAATCCGCGACAACTCCATGAAAAACCGCTGCATAGCCCTAAGGTTACAGTTTGGTGCGCGGTGGGAAAGTTTGGCGTCATCGGTCCCTATTTCTTCGAACAAAATGGGTTACCGTTACCATAACATCTGGGCGTTACATTGAGATGGTGAACACCTTTTTCATCCCTGAGTTACGAAGAAGGCGTATTGCTCGTCGACATTTGTGGTTTCAGCAAGATGGGGCCACGCCACACACCGCCAGAGCGTCAATGGCTGTTCTTCGCCCCCTGTTTCCCAACCATCTCATTTCGAGATTTGGTGACATTGCATGGCCCCCTCGGTCCCCTGACTTGTCCACATATGACTTCTTTCTATGGGGGTACCTCAAGTCACGTGTCTACGAGGACAAGCCCGTACATTAGATGCATTGAAGGAAGCGATCCGTCAACAAATCATCCAAATCAACAGAGACCTGCTGGGAAGAGTGGAGGCCAATTTTCGTAAACGCCTTCAACAATGCGTCGACGGCCAAGGACATCATATGCCAGATATAATTTTCGGTACATGATTATTATGACATGAAATGCTATGTTCTTACGAATGTTGTTCTACCAATATATTTTCTTTACAAAAATAAATATCATTTTCCTGATTATTCCAAAAACACTTGGTTCCGTGCCCCACCCTGTATATATATATATATATATATATATATATATATATATATATATATATATATATATATTATATATACACACACACACACACATTTGATTCAATTCCAATTGTTGAGTACTCCCAATGTGGGTGTGTGCGTGCGTGTGTGTGTGTGCGTGTGTGAATTGCCACTTGCAATCTCTACCACGATGGTTTCAAATATTTGCATTATTAATATATATTTGCGCTCATACTATTCTCGGCTTTCCCATTTTGGATACATCTATTCGATTTGACTTTCTACTTGCCAATTCTCGCGTCGGAGTGTGATTAAAATGTATTTAGTTCGTGAAAATGAATATCTGGTTGGGCTGGTAGATAAATGGATACCCTAGGTATCCTAGTGGTTAAGACGCTGGGGTGCTGATCGGCGGTTAAGAGATCGAACCCGGACGATGACATTGTAATTTCTGCCCGCCCGTGCTGGAGTGTAGTTCAGATTCAACGTTAAACTGTAGGTCTAAGGTGGAGTGACAAGCTTGATCTTCGTCAGAATGAACAATTCGGGCGGAAGCCAACCAAAGGTTAACCAAAGATGTGTCCCATTATTTTTCTAACTGTTGTAATTTTGATGTTATAGTGCTCCCTGAATCCTGCATCCAACGACATTATTACTCCAAGATTCCTGACTTGTGAATTTGGTTATATATATTATTATATATATATATGTGCGTGTACAGCTCTCAGAATTAACTCCCTCTCTCTCTCTCTCTCTCTCTCTGTATCAATAGATTTTAAATTCAGTTTTTAACTTCAGTAGTAATAATGATGACTAAAATAATATATGGAATAAACGGAGACGGAAACCGGTTTTTGGAACGAAATGTGTGTCAAACCACATTCCATTCTAACCTTTTGGAGTAACCTCGAATTTTTAAGCGTATCGAATTTACCTCGTTACACTCTTCTGTCTTGGTTGGGAAGCGAAGTCATTTTACTGTAAATGTATTTTTCTTTGAGTTTTATAATATTTATCAGTTATTTAACTTTGATTTCGTGGAATTTTCTTTATAAAAAATATAGAATAATGATATAAAAGATTTAAGAATATATATATATATATATATGTAAAGTGTGAATTGATATTTTTTTGCTTGTATTTTCTGTCATTTGTTTTTTTCATTCATTTCGGATTAATTGTATTTCTTTTATTGTTAATATTGGAGAGCGTTTAAATGTGTTTTAATTAGTTCGAGCAATTAAGTAGAACGTTTTCCTCTGACAACTCATCTGTAAATAAATAATTAAAATAAATTGTGGTATCTGGGAATAATCTTCCCGCGTCAGTCGTTCATTCTACCAGCGTTAATGTGTTTAAGAACCGTCTTGACAGACATTTTAAAAATATTAACGTTGTTTAAAATTAAAAAAGAAAGTTAACAACAGGAGCTCTGGTGGTGGTGCTCGAGGATGAGTCTGTTGACGATGAATGCCAGCTTGTGACATGCCAGCGTGATGCCAGAAAAAAAAAAAAAAAAAAAAAAAAAAAAAAATTAGACTAACACGAATGTAGATGTAGCTCATAGCGTAAACTAACCCACTTTTTGTTTAACTTTACCTACTTTTTTTTTTTCTTATCCTCCTTACTTTGCATGTCTCTAACTCTTTTCTTGCATGTTTGTAGTTTGCATGGTATGACAGTGAGTTAAGACTGTGTTTGCATGGTTTGTAAGCGTTCTTATTTTACTTCTTTTCATCTTTCACCCCTCTCCTATATTCTCCGACTATTTTTCTGACTTGTCGGCAGTGGCCGGCGGATGATGATGGTGAGACTTTTTCCCTCTTTTTCTGAATGAATGTTAACCCACGAATGATAGGTGTTGCTCCTTACTTAACCCCTTATTCTCCTCTCTTCTCTTAACCCCCTACTCTCTCCTTTCTCTCGGGCTAGCCTTAGAGTGGATCTTAGGGTCTTTGTTAGCCTTAGCTTCTGTAGATCTGTAGATCCCACCTTCTTCCCCGAAGACCCTCCCCCTTCTCCTTTCTCTCCCTCTCTTAGGTTAAGGTTACCCCTTTGGGGGGAGGTCATCCTCCCTTCTCCCCCAAAGCTCCCTCCCTCTTCATTGCAGCTTGGGGGATAACCCCTCCCCTTTGTTGCATAACCCCCTCCCCCTTTGCAGCATTGACTTGTTGCATAACTCCTCCCCCTTCATTGCAGCTTGGGGGTAACCCCTCCCCATGTCGCACAACATCTTGCAACATCCCCCTTCCCCTTCGCATCAATGATCAACGTTTGCAACATTGCATTGCACCCTGCCATTTTTCGCCCATACTACTCTCATGTACACTTACATTGACGTACGAATGTACAATATAAATTTAATAAAAAATTATTATGTAAAGATCATTGAAAATTAATATTTTAATATAATAATTTTAATATTAATGCATTAATATTATGTAATAACTTACATTTATCAACGCTAGGTGGCTAAAAAAGCAGTATTTTAATTATATTTAATAAAGCAATGATGATGTATAATTACTGTTGATAAAAAAAGATAAAAAACACTAAATTTTTATTATTAGAAATTAGGCAACCTTCACTACCAAGTTACAAACTAAACTAAAGCACCAGCTTCAGTATCTGTTCAGACACGAGTGAGGGTGCTCGTGTTGCGCTAGCTCTCCGTCGCTACCTTTGTAATGTTACGTGCTTCAACCCATTAGTAAAGTGTTAGACTGTGGTGCAACCATCATGGAGCGATCTACGAGTGCAGTGTGGAAGTACTTCTCGAGAGTGTCAAACGATGTAGGGAAGTGTGTCATATGCAATAAGAACTATTTACGAAAGGGAAGAAGTACCACTAACTTAAAAAAACCATCTGCGTTCAGTGCACAAGAAGGAATATAATGAAGTGATATCTAGTGAAAATGAAGCTAATGAACAGTCAAAGAAGAAAAAGGAATCAAGTGTCTCTTCCACCCCTACAGGAAATGAAGTGTGCAGTGAAAAAAAGAATCAGACGATTGAAAGTTGCTTCGAAAAAGTCAAAATTTGGAATGCGAATCATTCCAAATCAAAATCACTGGACTATCGCATAGATGAAATGATAATAATGGATGACTTGCCATTCAGCCACGTTGAGGACTTCGGTTTCATGAGACTCATCGCTGAAACAGCTCCACAGTATAAAGTGAAACAGCGTCAGTTCTACACTGATCTTGTGTGCAACGATATCTATGACTTTGTTTCAAAGAAAGTGTTCAAAATTCTTGAGTCTAAAAGATTTGAAAGTATCATGGAGTGTCTTAACTCTCTTTGACATGCCATGCAGTGAATCAAGACTTCAATAGAACCAATTTGGTGTTCAGCGTAATGCCACTTGAAGATCGCCACACTGGAGAATACTTGTCAGAAAAATTTGAGCAGATGCTTCAGAAATGAGATATTGCCCATTCACCCATCCATTGTGTAACGTGACTCAGGAGCAAATATGATGAAAGCTTTGTTTCTCACTGACGTCCGTAATATCGATTGCACTGTTCATAAACTGCAACTTGTAATCAAAAGTGGATTATCCTCACAAAAATCTCTTAGTGACTTGTTAGCTAAAATTCGATTCATCGCTACTATTTCAACCATTCTACGATGGCGCAGGATGAGTTAAAAAAAATTCAGAAACACTTAGATCAACCTGAACTTACAGTCATTCATGATGTCGCCACACGGTGGAACAGCACTTATCACATGATGCAGAGAACACTGAAGTTTAAGGAACCACCGAGTC
Organism: Bathynomus jamesi; assembly: GCA_023014485.1. Classification (NCBI taxonomy): domain Eukaryota; kingdom Metazoa; phylum Arthropoda; class Malacostraca; order Isopoda; family Cirolanidae; genus Bathynomus; species Bathynomus jamesi. The sequence goes on from JAJOZX010000383.1 coordinate 649,252, forward strand.
TATATAGCGCTGCTAACTCCAAAATGCAATAACTCACTAACGTCGACTCCACTCTCCTGTCAAACTGTGTGACTGTGCTGGAACCATTCTATGATATCACAAAAAAATTGAGTAGTTCCACCTCTTCCATATCTGAGGTTATACCCCTCGTCGTTTCATTGAAAAATGTGCCGCAACCTCGAAGTGGTGATTCTGAAGCTGATCATGGAATCAAAACAATGAAGGAGATAATGCGCACAGAGCTAGCAAGATTTGATGGCCTTGAAGCAAATGACACGTATTCTTTGGCTACCTATTTGGATCAAAGGTACAAAGCAAAATTTTTTTCCGCTTCATATATCACAAAAGGTGTTCAGGAAAAATTGGAATATCTTTGTGATGAAATGGACAAGACTCAAACATCATCGGACTCGGAGACAGCCAGTGAACCACCGGCAAAGAAACCACTGATTGGTTTAGGCCAGGCATCAGCTTCTACGAGTAAATCAATAACAATAATGGACTCAATGAGTGCTCTATTGGCTTCCAGTAATGATGATGAAACCGAAACTGAGTCAAGCAGAGACTCGCAAAAAATGACCGAGAAATATCACAAAGAGAAAAGGATTGGAGAAGATGATGCTTTGGCTTGGTGGAGGTCAAATCAAAAGAAATACAAAAATTTGAGCAAACTGGCTCGGACATACTTTGGATGTCCTCCCTCAAGTGTTCCTAGTGAACAATTATTATTTAGTGGAGCAGAGATCGATCATCTACGATGAAAAAAGGAATAGGATGAAGGGGGGACAAAGCTGAAAAACTCTTTTTTTTTAAATACACTTTCCCAGCAATTTAATTTAAATATAATTAAATAGTGTATATATATATATATATATATATATATATATATATATATATATATATATATTATAATTATATACACACTTTCCCAGCAATGGGCGGTGGTTGGGGAAAGTGGTTCGTCCCGGACGAGGACCCAACGCGTTTTGCATCTCACCAATGGTTGGTGGGATGCAAAACGCGTTGGGTCCTCGTCCCGCATCTTGGAAACACACTTTTTACAGTTTAGATTCTAATCATTATATTGTAGACTGAAAAGTGTGGCTAAAACGCGATATTTTATTGTGTTCTTTATTCTTAGGAAATATTATGATGTTATAGGGCACATAACCTCAACCGCGGGGAGCTCTATTTGTAAGCTCCGCAACCGCAACCGCAGAGCAATGAAAAATGACAACCGCTACATCACTAATAATATATATTATATCTATATATATATATATATATATATATATATATATATATATATATATATATAGTGATCGTCTGCAGGTCGTCAAAATTCAAGGTATATCATCATCAGAATCGGAAGTACGCAGCTCAGTACCACAAGGGACAGTACTGGCCCCACTCCTGTCATTATCATGCTAACAGACATAGACAGCGGAGTAAACAGCAATAGTATAGTAACATCCTTTGCAGACGATACAAAGATCAGCAGAAAAATCAGCGATGTACATGACGTGGAGGCCTTGCAGAGGGACACGAACAAAATATACAAATGGTCAGAAGACAACAACATGTCATTCAACGCCGAGAAATTTCAGCTCTTGAGATATGGTAGTAAAGAAGAACTTAAACAGACTGCATATTATGCTCCAGATAGAGAGGAAATTCAGAGAAGCATGAAAGTGATTGATCTCGGGATAATAATGACAGATGATGCGAAATTCGAAACACAAAATCAGATAGCGATAAATAAAGCAAAAAGAGTCGCCGGACAGGTTCTAAGAACGTTCAAGAGAAGGGACAGGACAGTAATGATTCCCCTGCTAAAAACACTGATTATACCAAAACTTGAATACTGCTCAGTTTTGACGTCCCCATATAAAAAGGAAGAAACTAATAAACTAGAAGAAACGCAAAGGCATTTCACAGCCAAGATTGATGGCTGCAAAGAACTCAACTACTGGGAAAGACTACGTAAACTAAATCTGTACTCACTGGAAAGAAGAAGAGAGAGGTACATCATAATCTACATATGGAAAATGATCGAAAAAACTGGTACCAAACCTAAAACTAAACCCAATTACCATTCAAACAACACTGGAAAATAGGAAAGGCAGAATGTGTAGTGTTCCCAAATTAAAAGCACGACAAGGGACCTCCTCAACCCTGAAGGAAAATAGCTTGGTTGTCAGGGGGCCAAGACTTTTCAACCAGCTTCCTAAGGACCTCAGAAACGTAACGGGGGTCAAAGTTGAAGTCTTCAAGAAAAGACTGGATGCCTGGCTCAGGACAGTACCAGATGAGCCGGGCGTGCCTGGCTATGTACGGTGGAGAGCGCAAGAAAGTAACTCGCTCCTCCACCAGGCCAGACCTAGAGGCGGGGCCACCAGCTTGACCTCCGTGTGAAGAGAGACCAACACACGAAACAACATAAGGTTCATAAGGTATATATATATATATATTATATATATATATATATACACCTAATAATGAACTTATCGTGCATTAAAGCGTGTAACAATTTTTAAAATTAATAACAGACTGATTGTCTCTCACAGGAAGAGCAGATATGAGTTTCTCTCGAAAATTGGGCATTTCACAATATATATATATATATATATATATATATATATATATATATATATATATATATATATATATATATATATACTGTGATGCGTACGTATCTATGACGACATTTTAAGAATGAAATACTTTTGTATCTATATTTACATTGACGCTATTTTTAGTTATTGCGATGTAATATCGTACTTTGAGAGAGAGAGAGAGAGAGAGAGAGAGAGAGAGAGAGAGAGAGAGAGGAGAGAGAGAGAGAGAACTGAGAAATATATTTTTGTAAAATATTTACAAACAGAAGGAACGAAAAAAAGCGTAAAAAAAATTCTAAATAAAATAGAGTAAAAAAAAAAATTTTTTTTCGTCTTTCAAAATTCTGAAAAGAAAAAAAAAAGCTTTAAAAATCTCTACAGTTTTTTGGCGTTCTTTTGTCTTTGATATTTTTCTTTTGACGAGAAATGCGATAAAAAACAAAAGAACAACGAATTGCAATGAGCGAGGAGTTTCGAAACGTTGCAAAAGAAATGAAAACGGACGGACGATAGTTCGAGACGCACTCAATTGCGTGCACTCAAAAACGAGTATCGCCTTTCGTTGAAACACGATTTGATTTCGGATTTTGGTATCAAATTCGTTTTAGGAAGAAGATGGAGGACAAATTAAAACGGTTAAATACGAATAGTTTCACGATCCTTTCTCTCATTTAATGGTCTCGTTGGCTCAATGGTAGACGAACGGGAAAGTCTTGGGATCGAACCTCGCGGACGGAGGGAATTTAGGGACAAGATTCTTAAATTGAATTTTCTCCGCTGACCCAGCAACAAATCTGGGTGCATGGTCGAAGAATCGGTGGGTTCAGTAGCATGGGGAGTCAGGGGTAGGGGTTCATGTTTAAGCGTAGGAAGGAAGGAATAAGTAATTGGTTGAAGAGACTTGTTTGCCAGTAAACCTAAAAAAGCGAATGTGGGTTCGTTTACTGTTGATCATTCAAAAAAAAACGTTTCTTTACAGATTTCAGTGTAAGTTGTGTTCTGTAAAGAAAATTGTATCTTTGTATCTTTCGAGGACCACGTTGCAACGCCGCTTCTGTTAGATCAGCGAAGTTAAGCGAGGTTGGGTGTGAATAGTAGTTAGATGGATGACCGCCCTCCGCTCAGATAATGTAGCGACCCATGGTTCGGATTCCACGTAAAGCTATCGGTCATCTCTATCACACGAGATTGAACAACCTTACGGCTTAAACACTATTACTAAACTTACCTGCCTTCACAAATATGATTGATTAGTACTTCGAAAGTAGAAGTAGAAGTTCACTAAAGTACTGTAATGCTTAAGTAACTAAAGAAAATTACAGTACATGGTAATATTTGAGTACAAAATGTACTTATTTCTTTTTAAAATGTCTTTTTCGGGTTTCAGTGAAGGTAGGAAATGTTCACTCGTTTATCTCTGCCATTCCATACCATCATCCGTTTCGGTTAACAGATTCGTATGTTTTTTTTTTTTGGCTGGAGGGGGGGGAGTTTGGTTAGGGGGGGGGAGTACTAATTAACTCTCAACAACTTCCAAAATTCATAATTTTAACTATATTATTTGTTTATATTTTCTTCATTTTTTTTTTCAGTAAAAATTAAAAATTAAAAATTAAAATTTGAAACGCAAAATAAAAGGAATAAACAAAATACGAAAAATAGCTGGACACGGAGGCGTCATGTCCATAGACGTTGGGTGGGCACGTGCTCCCCCCCCCAAATAAAAAATTTACGGGAATAAATTTAATAAGAAAACAGAAATTAATTAATTAATAACAAATTAACCATATATATATATATATATATATATATATATATATATATATAGAGAGAGAGAGAGAGAGTAAACCCTTGTCCTACGCGTGTTTGTCCAGCGCGAATTTGCATACGCTGAAAAATAAATGCGAACAATTATTTGCCGAAAGCGGAAAATTTGATTATACACGGTCCGCCAAACACGCTCTAATACAGTAGTACTGTACGCGTGCCAATGCGCGCTCTAGTGTTTTCGCCTACACTCCAGCATCTCCCTCCCTCTCGCGTCACCCCTCGCATCACCCTTTGTCTCAGTCCCGCTAACGCGTTAAGTTCAGTGAAGTTGTGTTGGATTGTTTTTGTCGTATTTTGCCGTTGTTTTGCTATTACCTTTAGCCAGCAGTATGGCACCAAAACGTAAAGCATCCGCGAGTAATAGCGAAGAGAAGAAAAGTCGTACGGTTGTGACATTAGCCGAAAAAATAGCGATTCTAGATAAGTAGCGTGGTGGTATGAGCATAACATCACTTGGCCACGAGTATCACGTGAATGAGTCTACCATACGCACTATCCGAAAGAGTGAAGAAAAGAAACGTGCTATTTTCATTTAATATATTTTTATTTATCATATGTAAATATCATTGTGTTTATGATTTTATTATGTTCTCATTTCATATACAATATAGGTAGGGAAATTCATTTGTGTGTGAATAAAAAAATCTACTAAGTATTAATGGGAGACTTTACGCGGCGGCGTTCACGTATCCCCGTTTATCCCATAAGGTATTAAGTTTGCCCAACGCGGATTTACCTAACGCGCCGTGCTCGAGAACCTAACCCCCGCGTTGGACGAGGGTTTACTGTATATATATATATATAATATATATATATATATATATATATATATATATTGTTGACTTTTCTTATCCTTAAAATGTAGTTAAAGCACTGAATTACTGATTTCTTACAACTGATTAAAAATTATTTCTCTGACAGTGGCCTCCCGAACTAAAAAAAAAAATTGTTGCATGACGCCCCTGGCTGGACAGATAGTGACATACTTATTACTTTGCTAAAAACAATGATTATACCAACCCTGGAATATTGCTCAGTTTTGACATCTTCATAAAAATGAAAAAATTAGTCAAATAGAAGAAATTCATAGAAATTTTAACAAAATTAATGGTTTCAAAGACATAAATTACTGGGAAAGACTACGTGAGTTAAGTCTCTATTCGCTGCAAAGAAGAAGAAGAAGAAGAAAGAAGTAAACCATAATATATGGAGGGAAAATAATGGCGAAACGAGTACCTAATCTCAAAATGAATCTGATAACCAACCAACCAACACTCGACAATAGGAGGGGGAAAGCGTAGTGTTCCCAAACTAAACAAAATTCTTTACAATATTTAATCCGGCTTTTATGGGGATGACTTTTTTTTTTATTGCCAACCATGGTATCTATGACTGTATTTACATCTATCTAAATATATACCGTGTGTGTGTAATATATATATATATATTATATATATTATATATATATATATTATACGTGTGTATATATATATACAAAACCATATCTGTTTTGAAAATTGATTTAGTAAACCAACTAAAAACTAATAAAAGAGATAACATTAAGTATTACGATTAATCAAAATGAAAGTTACCATAATTTCAAATGTCAGGACGCACACACGAGATACTAGATTAATTTTTTTTTTTAATTCTTTCGTCTAAAATCGTCCAAAATTGATTTTTGAAGAGAGAGAGAGAGAGAGAATATCTCTTTCAATGTTTTTTAATAAACAAGGTTTGGAAAAATTTATAAGGATTATCACGAATATGTTTTGAGGTTTCGCTTCATTTGTTAAATGCGACCCCCTTCCCAATTCTTCCTCATTGCACCATGTCCCGGCTCTGCACAGTTCCTTTTAAAAGCGGAATCAGTGTCCATTTATAGTATATACACCTTAGAAAAACTTTTAAGTTTCAGTGTGTGTGTGTGTGTGTGTGTGTGTGTGTGTGTGTGTGTGTGTGTGAGAGAGAGAGAGTATAATTTTCTTTTCTTGTTAAAATTGAAAAAAAATTTAAATGTCTAACATTATCATATATATATATATATATATATATATATATATATATATATATATATATATATATATATATATGCGTGTATGTGTCCTCGTAGGCACCTGGACATAAGTGAGGTCGAGTGTGTAATAATTCACAGATGTAGTTTGGTACTTTGGAACATTAAAGAAATTATTAATTAAAAAAACCTAAAAACATTTTTACTGTCGGAAAAAGATATATTGGTCCTGATAAGGTTAGGTTACGCTTGGTTAGGTTAGGTTAGATTAGCGAGTACCTCATTATTTAGTGACTTAACAGATAACACTGTTCGAGCCCCTATATTGCGTCTGAAACCCTTATCATGCCCTCCTCAATTCGACGGCACTGAGGTTAGGTTTGATTAATTGGATCTTTTCGGTTTTAGGTCCAGCATTGGATTTTTTTCGTATTTTTGGTATAGACGTAGATTTTTACGCTGATTTCATTTCCACAATCCGTTTCTTGGAGAAATAACACGAAAAAGTTATGTGCAAGTTTATTACGTTTACAGGTTTCCAGAACACAGAACGGAACACAAACCAAAGTTTGCTACTTGCCAAACTGCGCAATATCGTTCAGCATTTGGCGCACTATATCTTTGCCTGCGTGTCGGCGACGCCAGAGAAACTCGCGGAGATACGAGTCGATCATGGAACGGTGGTACCACACCGGCGCTTGTTACCGCGTTTGAGTTGGTGCCACGTCGATTCTATCCGTTGCGTGTGTGCTCCAGTTGAAGGGTCCACGAAGTTTTCGCTGTGGTTCACCGTTTTGTGACTGAAGCTGTACCCTTCGAGCCGTTCGATGCGTTCATACGCTTTCCATTTGTCGCTCATTATCGTCGATCCCGGTCGAATGCATGCTTTGATGCATGCCTCCAGTGTTTGACGCGAACGATTCAGAACAGCGTACGTAAATACTTCATAGGTTAGGTTTGGGTAGGGTAGGGTAGGTTAGGTTAGGTTAAGTATAGGTGGATATTTGAATATAAGTTTTGGGCCATAACGTTTTTCGTGTTTATTTCTCCAAGAAACGGATTACAGAAATGGAATCAGCGTAAAAATCTACGTCTATACCAAAAAACATGGAAAAAATCCAATGCCGGACCTAAAACCGAAAAGACCCGGTTAATTAGTTCTTGTATGGATTTCAAAAGTCACTATCTCGCTTATGCGGAGATGCGCACATGTGTGTATGTGTGTGTGTGTGTATGTGTGTGTATATGTGTGTGTGGGATTTTAAAATATAAAATAGAGATTTTGAATAAATTCCGTTCAATTTTGATTGATGATTTTATATCTCGCGAAACGATTAAATGAGAATTTGCAACCCAGATGGGGCCCAATACACGATATATATATATATATATATATATAATATATATATATATATATATATAGGGTGCCCCACAAGTCCTGTCTCATAGGAAAATGTATTATAACTTAAATTTTCGAAAGTAATACATTATTAGAACTAAAACAATTGTTCAAATTGATGTCTCGTTTCGGGACCTTTTTTTTTGGTTGCAGGTAAAATGACGCAATAGCTAATATGGGAGTGAGTTACACTCCTGAGGAAAAGGCAGAGGCCTTTTCCTCACGAGTGTAACTCACTTCCATTGCGTGTTATTCTATCTGCGTCCTGCACCAAAAAAAAAAAGTTCCAAAACAAGGCGTCAATTCGAATATTTTTTTTCCGTTCTAACTGTATTACTTTTGTCAATTTAATTTAAAATAAATTTTCGTATGAGACAGGACTTATGGGACACCCTGTATATGCTATATAATTGATGAAGATATACATGGTGTTCATAAAAGATCTGAACGATTTCAATCTTTATTAATGTGATAACCCAATAACATACAAAGAAATAAGTTTGTTCATGTGACTCCGCACAGATAAAAGTTTTCCAGACATGTTTAATAAACTTCAACCTGTGCGCCATTGGTCGCCCGTACGACATCCAATCGATATTCAATTTCTCGCCATGTGCGTTCAAGCATGCCAGCATCGACCATCGCTATTGCATCCCTGATCCTGATTCATAGTTCATGGATGTTGACAACTTTGGTCTTGTACAAAACATCTCTAACAAATACCCAGAGGGAGAAGTCCAATGGCGTAATGTCCGGTGATCGTGGAGACCAAGGGATAGGTCCATCACGGCAGTGGCGTAGCTACCGTGGGTTCAGGCGGTTCATTGAACAAGGGCCCCAGCAACCAAAGGCCCCCAACCGAACTGACAAAAAACTTTGTTCATGCCTTCTCTTTGAAAATTTGTACCTACAAAAATTCTACTTAATTTTTATTTCTATTTTTTTTTGTAAATAATTACAAAACTTACTTTATCAGAATTTAGATAAATTTTATAAAAATTAATGCGTCAATATTGTATTTCTTTGTGTAAGCAGTGCAGCCATAAAAAATTTATCCGAGTTATTTTCATGTTCTAACTTGGTGGCTGTTGCGTTGTTTTTTTTCAAGAAGTTGAAACGTTTTGAGTTAAAGTTTTTACTGAAAAAAAAAGTCAAGACAGTTTTTATTTCTTTACGTTACAGGTAAGTTAATTTTATAATTTTTTCTGTTTTTTTTCCTCTACATTAATCTAATTTTTATTTTTTATTACCGTTTCTTTTTAGTGATAAGCTTTCTTTAATTATTTCTCTTGTTCTCTTTGGTTTACAGCTTTGTTCGGTATTTTTTTGTAACAAACTGAAAACTGTGTACTTTATGTACTTTTTTGGGTCAGTTGTTTCTGGAAACGAGCTCCAAATTGTTAATGTTATTTCTTTACATGGCTGGTAAGTTTGTTGTATAATTTTTTCTGTTATTTTCTGCCTTATCTACTGCAATTCTTAATTTTTTATTACTACAGTGGAAAACGGTTTATAGTCAAAACTCTTATAATAAAAACATGGTTGTAGTCAATGAAGGGACACACTTCTGACCCCTTAGTAAAAAGCTACGGATATAGTAAAACAACTTACGGATATAATTAAACAAATTAGCAGTCCAAAATTATAAAGTCATCAACAGCTTATTACCAACCTAAATTAACTTTCTACAATCACGCTTCTAGCGTGGTAATAGCAGATATTTTGAGCCTTTTATTATTCTATGTGGCCACAATCATGTCAAACTAACATATTACATTAATTCTTGCTCAAAAGGTTCAAGAAGACGTAAAGAGAACGTATCTGTCAGGTCACGCAAAACGGGTTGAAAGGAGCAAAAAAGTGAAAGCTTCAACAGAAAATGTGTCAAAATTGACAACATTTTTTCAAACTTCAACTGCTGCTGATCGTCGTCAACTTTCTCATGCTACTACTTCAACCGACACCAACAAAGAGCCTGAACAAGACAAAAATACCGATAATTGCACCATTACTTCATCAAGCACAAAAAACAATGTGCAGAATGCTCCTGAAATTGCCTCATTATGCGCTGAAAGATACTTTACCGAAGGATAGTAGGCCTAGCTCAGTTTTCTGTCACAGTAGCCCATTTCCATCTGATAGAGGGTTGTATTCTGAACAAATCAATGACAAGAATTTGAAAGATTTGCTTGCGAAACATGGTCCATGCCAGCCAAATGAAGACCAAGTGTCATTTCCTGTTGACAATAACGGGCGAAAATTTTCCAGTACCCGGTATTTCACAACCACACCGGTCGGAACTAAAGTAAAGCTGAAATGGCTCACTTATTCACCAACATTGAACTGTGTGTACTGCCATTCATGCTGGTTATTTGCTGACCGCCATTCACCAAATTTCCGCTCCGAGTGGGTAAATGGTGTAAGAGGCTGGGTTCACATGACACAAAAAATTAAGAGCCATCAAGATTCGTCTGTTCATCATTTTCAGTCGTAGCTGAAAAGGTTTACACAGATCAGAGGCCACCGTGAAGAAGTGGGTGTGCTGGGTTCTGGGAATTTTCTATCACTAGTTCAGCTACTTTCAAAGTATGATCCTGTGATGAAGGAACTCTTAGCAAGGCCAAAGGGATCAGTTCGCTATTTGAGTTCCACAATTCAGAAAGAACTAATATCTCTTTTGGGGAATTGCCTTCGTCAACATATGATGCAGGAAATTCAGTCAGCACCGTTTTTCTCCGTTATTGGTGACAGCACCAAAGACATTTCAAAAGTGGAACAGTTCAGCATTTATTACCGCTTATTCTGGTGTTCAACAGCTAATCAAGGAATGTTCACCAAACGCTGTATATGTACACTGTGTTTGCCATCAATTAAATCTTGTTCTTCGTGATGCAGCCCAATGTTGTAATGAAATAGTTAAATTTTTTGCCATTATAGAAGAAGTTTACAAGTTCTTCGGGTATAGTGCACCAAACTGGGCTCTGTTGAAAACTTTCGGACCAGAATCTAAAATCCACACGCTGAAACATCTGAGTTCAACAAGGTGGGAAAGCCGGCACGAGTCGATGTCAGCGCTTTTAGAACAATTTCCCGCCATACTAAAAACTCTGGCTCATCTGAAACTTACTTCCAAAAATGCTGACGTTCGCCGAAGTGCTGGCTAATTGACTGACAAAATCACAAACATGAACTTTTCCGTTACACTTTTGATGTGGGACAAAATATTGCGTCCTGTTTATGCTGTCTCTAAGCAATTGCAGTCAAAATCAGCTGATCTCTCTGTATCAGTAACGCTGTATCAGAAATGATTTCGATGCCATTTGTCAATCAGCTGACAACATGGGGAAAAAGTGGGGTAATGAAGCCTCATTCAAGAATAAAGAATTCGGACAAAGAAACAGTTCTTTGATGAATTAGCAAGTGATTCTCGTCCGGAAAATCATCGTGACCGATTTCGAGTCCACGTTTTTCTGCCTGTGGTGGAAACTCGCCTTGGCCAGCTAAAAACACGGTTCAACTCACTTCAAGATGTGGTTGATGCGTTCTCATTTTTTTTTTTCCAGATGAGCTTTTAAGACTTCCAGAATATGATTTACAAATTCGAGTAGCAAATTTCACCAAAAGGTACACTTCCGACGTATCTTCCGATCTATTTCGACGGATTGTTGCATTCAAAGCCTGCACGCAGAAACTTTCATCAGGAAAGCTAATAACCTCAATGACATTCTAAACACACCGATGAAGCTGGAACTGAATGTATGTTTTTTGGATTTGGTTACTGCTTGTTGCATTTTTCTTACGCTTCTTGTTACTGTTACCAGCAGTGAAAGAAGTTTCTCAAAGATAAAGTTAATTGAAAACTCTCTTCGATCCTCAATGGTTCAGAACCGTTTGTCTGACTTGGGTATTCTGACAATTGAAAGAGACCGTTTCTCAGAATTAGATCGAAACAAAATATTGAAAGAATTTGCAAATAGAAAAGCTCGAAGATATCTTAAATAAGTGTATTAGTTTGTACACGTACGTTGCTTGTAAATTTATATACACTGAAAAATGGGTGATTAAAAATTTAAAAATATGTGATCTTTAAATTTTTGAATTTTGCATTATACGAACATATAATACAAGACATGCAACGTGTTTTTTTTTTTTTCTAATTTAAAGGAAGGTTGTTTTAAACGTGTTAAGAAGCATGAATCAGGCGCAGCAGGAATCTAAGGACAGAAAGAGATGGCGAGAAGTGGTGAAGGGAGCAGCAGCAGCAGCAAACTCTGCTTACCCCTCGCGTGTGGGAATCGGCAACACGATTAATTGACTGTTTTTAGGAAACGGAATAATTGGTGAGGCGAGGGCCTCGCACTTTCTCTTGAACAGGGGCCCCTAAATTTCTAGCTACGCCACTGCATGATCACGGCCAATCCAGCGACCCGGAAAATTTTCATTGAGGGCCTCACGCACAACCAGAGCCCAATGAGGAGGTGCTCCATCTTGCTGATAGATAATGTCCGGCTGCAATTCTTGTAGCTGTGGAAACACAAATTGCTCCAGCATGTCAAGATAGGAGATTGATGTCACGGTAGGGCTGTCGCGTTCCACTTCCAGCACCTCACGGGGATTTTCTGAACCCCAAATTCTAAAATTATGCCGGTTTACTATCCCTGAAACATGAAATGTAGCCTCATCTGAGAACATGACTTGTTTGAGGAACCCATTGTCAGTGTCCATTCGGTCCAGCATGTCCTCCGCAAATGACTTCCGTTTAGGCCTGTCATCTGGCAAAAAAAAGCTTTATTAGTTGCTCTATCGCTTACACATGCTTCATGCTTTATATCTTATTTAGTATGAAAAATATTGACAAATCAAATCGTTCAGATCTTTTATGAACACCCTGTATAAATGAAACAACAGGTCCAATTTCCTTAGACTTTCTTTCAGCAAATTTTACCAAGTTCGAAGAATCGTATCATAAAAGCGAGTGTTGTGTAATTTTATGGGAAATATCGACCTTCATTGTATCGCATTCAGTAAAGATTTAAAATTATTTCTTGTCCTCACTCAGTTATCCGTGATTGAGGGGCGGTCCATGATCACGAATAAACCGATTCCACCGTTAATTCAATATACCCCATCGGTGAGTGGTGGCGCAGTCGCTGCTGCTCGCCACCACTGACTGTCCTTCCACTTCGCGCGCCACCACACATAGTATAATTCACAATTAAGTACAGTAAATAACCCGTTATTGACCTCCAGATAACCGACTCGTCCAGTTATCCGATTTTCCAATATAAGTCAAGCTCGGCCCATTTTCGCTCACTCGACCTTTGTAGTTGATGAGTCGGTCACCAGGGGAGTTGTATCCGTAATTCTAACTAAACTAAAGTATACAGACGAAAATAGCTGTTGGATAAGCAGTAGCACTTGATTAAAAACACTCCATCTAGGTATCCGACCATCTCCAGGTTCCATTAGGGTCGGATAACAGGTTGTTAACTGTAGTTTATAGGGCTGGCGGAAGGTGAGCCGCGGATGTAAACACCGTGCCAAATCACGGTTAACTCAGTTATGATCACGGATAAATGCGTAATTGTCACAATTAGCAAATCACGTTTAACTCGATTCACGGTTGATCGAATCACGGATAACTGCGTGAGTAGTGTACTTTTAAACAGCAAAGGTTTATTTATATTTAGGAATATTTTTTATCATAAATAATAATAATAATAATAATAATATTTGGGGGGTTATTAAACCCCTTTCTTAATGGCAAAGGTCACGTGAAAAAAAGAAAAAAAAAAACTGAAGCTGACCACGAAAACTAAATGAGTAAAATTGGTACGATAATTTGTTCGTCTGTTATCGTACATCGTTCCATAATTATTTTGTAAAATGCCATAAATTATTTTAATTACCTCCTTTTTTTAAGATGGTTTTTGTCCCACGTTTTTATGACCATCCTTTTGGCATGTTGGCTTTCCAAAGAGAGTTAGGTCCAAAATTCACAATTGCAATAGTATCATCGATAATTATGAATGTACCAGGTCTATATGAGGATAAAAGCATAAACAAGCCGAAGACCTAACTTACTGAATATACTTATCATTACGCAATCCAAATCATCTCCACTGATGTCGGGAAAAAGGGAGATATTTCCGAAACATTTGGTCCGAAAATAAAGTTTCGTTATCGAGTTTTATCCAGTTCAAACTGGATTACTTATTATGCGTCAAACTTAATATTTAAATGATATATAATTATAAATAACAGTGTAACATTTATTATAATAATAAGATCCAATACAAATGAGAAATTTAAAAGAAAATGTCACGCCATGGAGAGTGCAAAGAACGAGCGATTGGTAGGGTGATCCACACACACACACACACACACAACATTCCCCTCTCAGCGGCACCACAGAATTTTGCGCAGTCATGGAAAAAAACGCCCATTCCTCACTGTATTGGTCGCAAACTCGGATTTGTTAGTTGGTTAGTATTTTTCATACTTAATAACGAAAGGAGTCAATCACACAGATTACATACTCGGTTGGGAAATTTATAATCTATCGCCCCGCCCACTTCATGACGTCACGGACGGTTGCGACACTCCAAACTGAAAACAAGTTTGAACATGAATGCGCGTAAACTTCTCCCTAAAAAAAGTTAGCGAGCAACGTACGCTTAATTCAATTTAATATACATACATCAATTTTACGTATCAACTGCGCGTATTGTCATAGTTTATGCCGTAAAAATGGTACTTCGCGCGCCAAACTTTGACCATAAATTTACTGCCATCTTTTCTTCGAATAATAAATTCAATTTCCACAAACAGTCAATCACCGGAATTAGGAGAGAGCGCGGACGTAAAAAAAAAAAAAAAAAAAAAAAAAAAAAACGAGCTCAAAGCGATAATTAGAACGAACTTGCCTGTTTTCTGTCCATCCAAGAAGTTGTGATGGATTTCGGGATTAAGAACAGAAGTAGTTTCGCTTATTTTCACTTAACAATGACTAAAAGAAAACTTTATAAAATGGTTTTAGTCGAAATTTAGGCACCCAACTTTCAGTACAAATACTATACATATATGTGTGTGTGTGTGTGTGTGTGTGTGTGTGTGTGTGTAGGTGGGCGTGTAATGTCGAAGGTAGAAAGCTAAATTTAAAACTTTCAGTAATAGTTTAAAATTTCATATAAGAAAACTTTGCTTCTTAACTTCTGTAATAACTCACATGAAAATATTTTATGTACTACACACACACACATGTGTATATATACACACACACAATGTGTATATATATATTACATGTAAACCTTGCGGTTACTTTGGGAAATTGATCATGTGATACTCCAACTTACAGTTTTATAGACGTCTAAACTCTCAGGGTTTCGTTACAGCCACACCTGAGACAAGCCAGCTCACATCTGTGATCTAGTCCCCTACGTCTTTGGGAATGGGGACCCACTATTTGACCTGGATTCCGAACAGCATCCCGCAGGAACTAAAATGTTATTGATGTTCGTATATGCCTTTATATATACAGAGAAATACACACACACGCAATACACATGTATACATTATACCGTGTGTGTGTGTGTGTGTAAGTGATAAAGTGGTAAGCTTATTCCTCATGAGAGACATCATTTAGATAAAGCAGAGACGAAGGGCGGTCCTTAAATAATTTTTCTAAATGATCCCTATTTGGTAATCCTTCGACATGACCTAAATCAGACCTTTAAAAGCAGCTCATTCGGGACTCATTTATAAAAGGAATTCATAAATCCAACTTGTAACCCTTTCACGGCAGACGTCTGTTTCAAATGAGGATTCCCGCGCAGACGCAATGATGGAAAATGCAAATCATTTCGAGATTTCTATCCAGACGGACAAAAAACAAAAAAAAATGAGATTATAATAACGGTATACCAGACCGAAATGACGTTATCATATTTTTTTTTTGTAAAAAAAAAATTCGAAATTACTTTATTTTGAGTTTAAAGCAGGTTTTGAATTGATTCTGAACTTAATTACGAAAGAAACATGCGAATTTGTGTGGGTGAAAAGAGGTCATTCACGTCTTCACAACCGAGTTAAAGATGATGGGTTGTTACAACCCGAGAAAAGGCGTTACGAGAAGGGTTGTAAAAATTCTGAATTCACTGCTCGAATTACTTACGGGATTAGGAACCCCTTTCACCCTTCTCAGTAAACATTTGAGGAGAAAATAACACTTTAATCACTGCAGTGCAAATGCTAACCGAGAGGAGACTCGGAGCGCATTCCCCGCCAGGGAAACGATATAATCAGTGAACACTTTGATTGCAATCATAAATTAAATAAAAAATAAAGAGGGGAAATCCTTTGAGTTCGAGGGGAGAAGAGGAATATAGTCCCTCTGTTAGGATTAGATGGAAAATCAAATGGGTGGTGCGCTGGTTAGGTTAAAGCCGAGTACGTTAAGTTAGGTCACATAGGTAAAGGTAACAGCCAGGCAGTTCATTTCCTCATGATATGGGGGTGAGAGTGCCCCCTAGGGCCACCTTTCGCCCGAGAACTAACTCAACCCAACCCAGAAGCCAACAGGCTTGAGCGAACCAGAGCCTAACCGCTCAGAATTCGCCACTGTAACCACTGAGCTACTAGACCCCATTAGTCGGATTAAGTCGAGTTAAATTATAATTAGTTTGGTATTTTCAGGTCCAGGAAGTGAACCTCTGAAGGAGTATGACTGTGGGCTGTAGTGACAACGAGTGTGGGTCGAGGACAAAATGGGCAGCTGTGTGAATATGGAAGTGCATGAAATCCAGAAGGAACTCACTTCAGGAAATATTGGAGTAACCTGGTAACTTGGTAATCTGGTAACCTGGTACAAGTTCCGCGCATCGATCTCTAATCAACATCCTCTTTCTTGGAATAATTCCTTTGATGTCAGTAATAAAATTTAAAAAACGAAATTCAGTCATTTCTAATTAGTAATATTTCATACGTTTTAAAAACGTAACGTTTCTAGGCGAACTTTTTCCTCCCCCTCAATTGTACATAAGAATAAATACTCGGTTTTTCTCCGTTCTATGAGTCAGCCATTAACGCGTTTAATTATAATGGAACTAAATACTGTAATCTAATATTATTTTAATTGTAAACTCGCAATTAAAAGGATTCTTGTTTTTTTTCTTTTCTAAAAGAACTAACAACAAATATTGATAACAACCTTTCTCTTATATTGGTTAGCTTTGATGTTGTCTCATTTTTACAAACATTCCCTCTGGTCAGTGTATTCCGACCTTTTTGAAGTCGTCGTTCCCCTTTCAACGTAAGGTATTTTTTAACGTCCCCTTCGTGGATATAAAACTTAGCAACTAATACGATCATTAGTGACTGTAACTCTGTTTTAAAAAAAAATAATCACACTGTAATGAATATATTAATTTTTATTAATCTGCTTATCTAATTTTATATTACAGTTGGTGTCAGATTGATGATGTTTACTATGATATGTTTGCGTGTCATTCAGTCCTCTGTCCTAGCGCCCACCTTACCCTCAACGTCCTCGTAGACTTTATAAACACTCACTCGGGCGCGGTACCGCCACACATCCCCGTTGGGAGCCATTACCCAAGAGTAAGAGTTCCTAACTTTTTTTTTTGGCTCAAGGCACCCCAATGTCATCTATTTTTTTGCGGTACCCCGTAGGATTTTTATCTCCCACTATTCAACATCCATTTCTCTCCCCACCCCCATCCCTCGCCCCCTTAATACCCCGTAGCTTTCGACGTTTTATTTCATTTTAATTTCCATGTCTTCAAATAATTTAAATTTTCAATTGTTTAATTTTTGTCAGTTTCCTGAAATTTCTCGGCACCCGTGGGAGGCACCTACGACATCACAGGATGCCAAGGAACACCCTTAGCGGGCATCCGCGACATCAAAGGGTGCCATACCACCCCTCTTGAGAAACACTCCCTTAGATGAAACTTAATCTTTCTTATAATTAACTTATTCCAAATAATTCACTGATTTTAAATTAGTGTGTCAGTGCCATTGAAGTAAATATCAACTATTTTTTCATGACGTAATAACGGACCAAAATGATAATTAAAAATAGAAATTAAAAACGTTAATTAAAAAAGTTAATCCTCAAATTGATTAGTAATGTATTATTACCGATAATCGTGATGTACTATTACTGATAGTCTGACTATCGGATCTTTGTTTCACTTCGGAGAAGACAATTCCTACTACGTTTGCTCTTTTCTGATTCTAAAAATACATTCGTGACTAATTTTACATTGATAGAACAAACTCGCCACTTCAAGGTTCCAATTAACGAACACAGAGGGCGTAATAGTCGTACAAACATTTAACTCCCTAAACCAATGTTTTATAATGTCGGCGATCATTCTCATGGAATGGATCATCAACTTAAAGAGAATAAAAAATCTGCAAGGCCACCGATACGGACCTTTACATTCTAGTGGCTATACGTCTGTGTGTGTGTATATATATATATACAGGCCCACTCAGAGGTTCAGAGAGGCCCGGGCCACTTCCAGCTTTTGAGGCCCATAGCTAAACCCAATTATTACTTTCACTGCAAAACATTATATTCAAACCTGAAAGTTTCTAAATTTGAGGCCTCCCTTAAGCTTGAGGCCCAGGCCAAATGGCCCTCCTAGCCCCCCCTCCGATAGGCCCTGTATATATATATATATAATATATATATATATATATATATATATATATATATATATAGGTACTTGTGGGTTATCTGTCGCCACTTTTTAATATTTTGTTTATTTATTTATTTTTATATATTAAGAGAAGAGGATTCTTTATACTGTACGGCATTGACGATTGGTTAGGTTAAGTCGTGCTAGTTTGGTTAAATACCGTTTTATTTAACCAAACTAGCACGACTTAACCTAACCAATCGTCAATGCCGTACAGTATAAAGAATCCTCTTCTCTTAATATATAAAAATAAAAAAATATAAAAATATTAAAAAGTGGCGACAGATAACCCACAAGTACCTATATATATATATATATACTGTCTATATTCCGTCTAAAGCTTAGCTTAAGCGGCCTACACGTTCAATAATATTGAACAATATGTACTGCGCAAACGACATTGCGCAATATTATTGATCATGTATGCTTAAATGTTGATGCATGTTAATAAAATGATTGGTTTCAGCAACATTGAGCATATCTGACCAATACAAATCTTTATTTATATATATATATATATACAAAGGTGGGCAGGACCGAGTTCCAAAAGGACCGAATTCCAGGAACTCGGTCCTTTTCAAGGACCGTGAGCGGGAAAGTCGGTCCTTTTCTCAGTGAGGACCGAAATGAGGAGCGACGGTCCATTTTTAAGCAATTCCGGACGGTCTTTTTTAGTGATTTTAGTGTGTTTAGTGATTATTGGAAGTTCTAAAGAAGATGGAAACTCAAGCATTTAACTTAATAACGTTTTTTCATCATTTATGTATTGTATTAATTATAATTTACATTAATAAAATTAAAGATTTCCGGTGTCTTTAATTTCATTTTAATCAAATTTTTCACTTATATTATATATAAGGACCGAGGACCGAGTCGTTCCTAGGTCCTATCTTCAGAAAGGACCGTGACCGGGACCGTCGGTCCAATTTGAGGCAAGGATCGGGACCGGGACCGTCGGTCCTTTTTGAGGCCCGGGTGCCCACCTTTGTGTATATATATATATCGTTAATCTCGTTGGAGTTCCTTGCGTTGGTCTCTCTTCACACGAAGGTCAAGCTGGTGGCCCGGCCTCTAGGCCTGGCTCAGTGGAGGAGCTCTCTTGCGCTCTCCACCGCACATAGCCAGGTACACCCGGCTCATCTGGCACCGTCCTGAGCCAGGAGTCTAGTCTTCTTTTGAAGACTTCAACTTTTACCCCTGTAACTTTCCTGAGGTCCTTTGGAAGCTGGTTAAAAAGTCTTGACCCACTGATAAGCAAGCTATTTTCCTTCAGTGTTGAAGCGGTCCCTTGTCGGGCCTTAAATTTGGGAACACTACACATTCTACCTTTCCTATTTTCCAGTGTCGTTTGGATGGTAATTGGGTTTAGTTTGAGGTTTGGTACAAGTTTTTTCTATCATTTTCCATATGTATACATAGATTATGGTGTACCTCTCTCTTCTTCTTTCCAGGGAGTACACAGATTTAGTATACGTAGTCGTTCCCAGTAGTTGATTTCTTTGCATCCATCGATATATATATATATATATATATATATAGTCGTAGGTAGTTACAAAGGTCAGCAAGTTTCGAAGATGTACTAAGCTCGCGCGATAAGTTTAAAGGAATTAGAATATTTAGAATATTGCTCTTGAAAAGCAATTCTTTACGTCACCGCCATTTGTTTTCTTTGATATTCCATTTAAACTGGTAAAAATTATACTTGCGCAACCAGTTTTATTAATATTTAACAAAACCGGTAGCATTAAAACTGAAATAACAGCTCGCGAGACACCTTACGTTACTATTCAATTTGCTACTAAAACAAAGACAATTGAAATATCGTTCAGTGTACATTGAATATGGCCAAAACTGCTTCAATATATAATAATTGAGCAAATCAGTGTATACAGGGTTGCCAACAAAAAACATAAACAACAATGATTATCCAGAAGAACAAATGGCAAAGTTCACCAATGGAATGCCAGAACGTGTTGTATCACCATTACATAATACAAAGAGACAAACAGACACGATTCTAAAAATATTAATTAAGTGAATCTATTGGTAATTATTGGCTTTCATAATCAAATCAAATAAAGTTACTAAAAAGGTATCTATTTACTTTTGGCAACACTTTGTGTACTTCTTACTGAGCCAAATAACTAAAGGTGATTGGTCGTCTTTAAAAGGACAATTATAAACCTTTCAACACTTTAAATATTGAAGTTTCAATAACGCTGATAATTTGTTATTAGGAATGAATAAGTAATTCCCTCCAGTGCCAAAGAGTGTTCAATACATTATTTGGCACTTATTCCTTTTCCCCGGCAATTTCTTTTTTACCCGGTTAGGTCAAATGTACGCCCTTGACAATTGGTTAGGTTAAGTCACGATATTTTCGTTAAAATAAAAGGAATAAGGAATATTTTAACGAAAATATCATGACTTAACCTAACCAATTGTCAAGGGCGTACAGTTGACCTAACCGGGAAAAAAGAAATTGAGGGAGTGGAGGGGGTAAGGAATAACTAAGTCCCCATTATTTATTTATAACCTTTTTTTATAATTTTTTAATTAATAAGATATTAAAAACATTTATATTAATATTATTTTATTACATTTAATTGAACACAGATCAAATTAAAAGCTTTTATTGAAATATTGAACAATTAAACTATTTCTATATTGGGATTCCTTTTCCATTAAACAATATATATATATATATATTGTTAGTTTTTTATGAGTAAAATATAATCAACTTTGTTTATTTTTTGTTAAAAAGCTTTTTTTAAAGAGAATAAATATTTAATTCAGCAGGATAGAGTTACCCTCCAATTAGCGTAACATACACACACAAACACACACACACACACACACACACATATATATATGTCTGTACTGTATGTGTTTGTCTGTCAGTGTATGTGTCTGTACGTCAGAGATAACGAGAGGTTACAAAATAGTTAGAAACTTAAATGAGATTTGGAGGGACAGTGAATTGCAAAAAGCACGGGCGTTGATAGTTTGAAAGAGTGAAAAAGAGTGAAGGGTGAAGTATGGATTAAGGGCAAGTTTTTTGAAGTGTGTTTGTGTACTATCATTAAAATTTATTCTAGGCCCTTTATTTTTTAATAGAGTTTTAAATTAGGGTTTCTCCTATAAAGAGCGATTCTTCGTACTTTTTCTTTTAACTGGATCAAGGAAAAAATAAAAAATAAAAAATCTCGAACGATAAAAGTTTGGCGAAGCAAAAATTTCCTCGTCAAACTCCAAAATAGCATAAATATTAAAAGCGTTTCGAAGAAGGGTTAAAATGTGTAAGTTCGTGTTCCCCAACTGGGGTGCCGCACTCAGGTACTTTGGAATACTGTGCCGCGAAACTTCATTAAAATAACAAAAACAAACAATTAGAAATTTAAAAGTTACTGAAAAAAAAGACAGAAATTCCAACTGAAGCCAGACATTTGTTACGTCCATACGGCAACTACAGAGGTTCAGTTTCAAGTTACATGCCGTTGGGGAAGGGTGCAAATCTAAATGTTGTACTACAGTTTAGAGACGAAAATTTTCTAGGGCGGCGCAAAAGAAAAAAAAAACAGATGACACTGGGGTGCCTTGAGCCACAAAGTTTCAAACCACTACTGTAAACGATCATCTATTTCTTGCACACTCATTTCGGTTTTAGCGATTTATTGCCAAATGCTTCCTTTAACATTATTAAGTTTCGTTTGAACCAAGAAAACGTAAAATTTGATGTTCGCTCAACGACATGACGAATGAAACACAAACTAGGGAACGCGACAACTAGTCCAGACGGCATGATGCGGAAATAAAGCTAGCATACCCACGTTGACGTGGTAATCATTACCTGATCTTGCGCATGCGCACTCCATATAAATTTTTTAATACGCGCATACTGAAACTATTATTGTGTTTTCACTTCATGATTCATGCAAAAATCTGAGCCCATCCAGGGAACTTTCAGAAGTGTTTTGTACACACACACACACACACACACACACACACACAAGGTTGACAAAAGTAACTAGACAC
This sequence comes from Bathynomus jamesi, assembly GCA_023014485.1. NCBI lineage: Eukaryota > Metazoa > Arthropoda > Malacostraca > Isopoda > Cirolanidae > Bathynomus > Bathynomus jamesi. Next base: position 671,875 of record JAJOZX010000383.1, read on the forward strand.
CATGATGATTGCCTACAAGAACAAATGGTAAAAGCTCATGAAAGCCAGAACGTGTGTCACCTTTACATAAGGAGAAACCAACACGATTCTAAATATTGTCATTCTTCTCTATATACACAATGGCATTCAGCCGGTTCGCACCGGTTCGTAAGAACCGGTTCTTAAAATTTCATGAGTTCGCCGAACCGGTTCTTACAGTCTCTTTGCAATTTCAAAAATTGGTCGCCATTGGGAAAAGGTTAGTTAGATATTTTTCTTATTGTTTTCCTTTGCAAAAAAACTTAGGTGGGGATGTAAAGCGAGATAGAGCCGGTTGCTAAAATTTTTGAATGCCACCACTGACAATATATATCTTCTTATTTATACATGTAAGCGGTACTATGATGATGTCTGTCTATCTGTTTGTTGTATGTTCGTTTATATACGCCTAAATGGCAAGGGATAATCCGTACCAAATTTAGTACACACATTTAGGGAGAACTAGGGAGGGTTTTAGTAACACACTCACCTCCCCTATTTCCCCGCTAGGTTGTGTTTCAGGGAGTTTTTGCAAAAACCACAAAAATCAATACAGTGGAAAAAAACGAACAGAAAAAACGAAATAGAGGGGGAACGTTTTCAGCAGTAACCTGCCTTTATGTACCCCTTCACATAAAAAAAAAAAAAAGTCAGAGATAAAAAATTTAAAAATAAAATAGCTTAAAAACGAAAGACATTCCAAAACAACTTCCGCGGTCGGTCTCCAAAGTCTAACTTTTTATTTTTTTAAATTTTTTTATCCTTGACTTCTTTTTATGTGAAAGGTTTATATATTTTCTTCTATTCTGGGTTTAGTTATTATATATATATATATATATTATATATATATATATATATATATATATATAGTTAATTTTATAAGTTGATCGAAAGAAATACAAATAAAAAATTTAATAAAAATGAACTATAATTAATTCAGATACACGAGAATTTGTGATATCAGAGCCAGACTATCTTAAAGTACGAGACTTAAGTCTAGACCTAGTCTAGGCTTATAAGCTTAGGCTTAGGCCTGTGAAGATGGCGTTATTAAGCTTGGAACAGTGTGTATTCGCTATGGAAACTTACGTGAAAACTGCATCGTTCAAACAGTGCCAGCATGAATTTAGTGAACGTTTTGGAACAGGAAACGTTACCACCAAACCTGGGGTATGGAAGAGCGTTCAACGGCTCCGAAAAACAGGCAGTGTTATGAGCAGAAGCGCAAACGAATATCAACCGTGGTTACGGAAGAGGCAGTCCGTAACGTGCAGGGCATAATGTAACGATCCTTGCAAACCTCTCCACAAACTGTCACAGCAAATAGGAATGACACTGGGAAGTTATGCCAAAGCAGTGAAACAGTTGAATTGTACCCATATATAAGGTGCATGTGGTGCAGGAACTGCACCCACCAGACAGTGAAAAGTGACTCGAGTTTGGTTAGTGGTTTCTTCAAATTGTGGAGTAGCAACCTGACATCTTGGATGTTATGTTTTTTTCGGATGAGGGATGATGTTACCTCACTGGATATGTGAACGCATAAAACACGCGTATATAGTCAACGGATAGTCCACACACCATTCGTGAAACCTCTGTTTCATCCGAGAAACTGAGAGTGTGGTGTGTCATTTCGAGATATCGGACTGAGGGACCCATCTTCTTTCACAACACGATTACGTCGGGCAGTTACATTGACATCATACACAAGTTCTTAGTCTGTGTATCAGAGGATAAAATCCACAATTGTTGGTTCCAACAAAATGGTACAACAAGCCACACGTCTCGTCAAACGATGACAGAGATGGAATTAATTTTAGTGATCGCTGAATTTCTGAGGGATTATGCCTCTCCGCTCACCTGATTTATCATCACCGGATTACGTCTTGTGGGGCTACATTAAAAACCAAGCAACTGCGAACAATCCCCACACTCTGGAAGGGTCACAATAAAACATTACCAACATCATTCCCAACATTCAATCAAAGGTGATCTAGTCCGTGTCCAGCATCCTGCTTCTTCGTGCACACTTCCAACATTTGTTATGACGTGTTTCGACTGCTATTGTTATTGTCTCTCATATCACAAAGTTTCAGGCATCTCTGAAATAAAGTTACGTTGTATTCAGCTTTTTATTTGCAATTTTTGGGTTAGCTTATATATATATATATATATATATATATGTGTGTGTGTGTGTGTGTGTGTGGTGTGTGTGTGTGTGTAAAACGTTAAATATAAACAGTGATATAGGCACAATTAGAGCCAAAAATTCCGTACATAACTTAAAAATTAACGTAACTAACCACCTTTGCATAATTCAGAGCATGATTTGAAAATGTTTGATACGTTAATTGACGTTAGTAGAGAGAAAGGGAGCGATCTTTACGGACGATTTCAATCGTTAATTTTGAAATTCTACGCGACGATGCAGAAAAGATACGATTAATAAATTTTATAGAGGACAGTTTTTTCACCAATCCATAAAAGAACCAACTCGCGGAAACAAATGGGAATCGGACGTTTTCCAGTTTATGTACCGTTTTCTACAATGTTGGCTTTTATGCAACTTTCTAGTGTTTCTTTGCTTCTGTTAGGCACAGCATAGAGTAAAACAGAGGTTAGGTTAGGTTAGGTTAGGTTAGGTTAGGTTATCAAGAACTTACCTCTCTTAAAAAGTTGTTATAATCGACGGCGGTTGTATGACCAATCAAAAATAAATTATATGAAAAACGGTACACAAACTGGAAAAGGTCCTGGGAATCTTATTCAAGGTGTTGAAGTCGGAAAAGAACTAACTATTTCCGACCATAAATTAATATGATTACGCGTAAATTAATATGATTACGCGTAAATTAATATGATTACGCGTAAATTAATATGATTACGCGTAATTTAATATGATTACGCGTAAATTAACATGATTACGCATAAATTAATATGATTACACGTAAATTAATATGATTACGCGTAAATTAATATGATTACGCGTAAATTAATATGATTACACGTAAATTAATATGATTACGCGTAAATCAATATGATTACACGGGTAACGGAATTAATTTGTATGATGGTTTTAAAAACTGTAATTCAAACCTCAATGATGTTCAATGAATGCGAAGAAAGAATAAGAAAATGTACTTTAATAAAAAGCCGTCGTTGTTAATGTATGAAATAACGCGAGTTATGAGACGTCGGAATAGCACCTAATAAAAGGTACAAAGCGCGAAAACTCTTAGTCAAATTTTACTCAGTTTATTTCATTAAAAGAGTGTTAAAAGCTAAGTTGAAATAGCAAAGCGTCATTATGAATCAGTTTTTGCAAAATTATAGAAACACGAACGTAAAAGGTTTTATGGATATGTAACTAATAAAAATCCAGTTAGGGAGACCATTCAGCCAATATTAGATGCCAGTGGAAATTTAGTACGTGATCAGAAAACGACTAACGACGGTATCAAATGACTACTTTGTTGAAGTCTTTACGGAAGAAATATTGAACATAACAAAAGCACGATCTATGTTTAACCTAAATGAAGAATTATGTTAACTGATATTAACTGTATATGAAGAGAAGGCGTTTCCTTACACGAGTAAATTAAAGATTGGTAAGTCGCTAGGTCTTGATTGGTTTTATCCAATGCATTTGAAGAAATTGATAAACGAATTACACCCTTTGGAGCTATTGAAGAATAGGGACCCCAGCCTTTTTTAGTTAGCTTTATAAGGCTAACTAACGAAAATATCATGACCTAACCTAACCAATCGTCAAGGGCGTATAGTTAACCTAACGACTGGTTAGGTTAGGTCGTGATATTTTCCAGGGATGGGGAGTCGGCCAAAAACAACCGACTCCCGACTCCCGACTCCTGAGTCGGTATTTTTAAAACCGACTCCGACTCCCGACTCCCGACTCTTTCCTTATCATGCTGATCTACAACCTTATAAATATTGGGATGTTTGTTTCGTAGATGGGCGTTTCAAGTTTGAGGCTCTAGTTGGAGCATTAGCATGTTTCCCAGTGTAAGCACTAATTTTGCATTACACTCTTTACCATCCTTTTCTACTGACAAATAATAAAAAATACTTTCATCCTCATTTAGCTTAAAATATTGAAAGACCGCTGATTTTCTACTAGGCCCACGACTCATTACTAATAGGGGCTAATTAAATTAATAATTAATATATTGCTAATTTTTATATGGTACCTAGTATCCTAAAATAGAAATATGAAATTCATTTGCTAAGATTTACCAGAACAATAAATCAAATGTGGAAATGTGAATCTAGAATTAGTTCAGGAAGATATTTATTTAGGGCAGAGTAGTATTCTGGTAAATTGTTGGCATATAGAAATTGAATCAAAGAGTCGGGAGTCGGTCATTTTTACCGACTCCCGACTCCGACTCCCGACTCTTCAAAAAAGCCCCGACTCCCGACTCCGACTCCCCACCTCTGATATTTTCGTTAGTTAGCCTTATAAGCCTAACTAAAGAAGGCTGGGGTCCCTATTCTTCAATAGCTCTCACCCTTTCTCGTTAAACATTTTAGTAAACTGTTAGAGAAGGGAAGTGTACAGTCCCACTTTAATTTGGAAAATGTCACTCTTAATTTTCAAAAAGGGGGATAAAATAACTCGCGAGCAATTATAGGCCGATCAGCTTAACTTCGATTGTGGCTAAACTTTTAGAATCAATAAATACGTGGTAAAACAGTTGATCATCTTGAAAATTACAACCGGATTAGAAACAGTCAACACGGTTTTCGTAAACAACATTCGTGTCCAACCAATTTATTGGAATTCTTTCATGACATTATATATACGATCAACATAGAGCGGTGTATGCTGCGTATTTGGACTTTGCGAAAGCGTTCGATTTCGCATAACCAATTACTAAAAAAAAACAGCCTCATGGTATTAATGGAGTAAAGTATTAAAATTGATTGAAAGCTGGTTAACATACAAAAACCAGTGAGATGTAATAAATGAATCGATGTCGGAGTGGGCAAGGATAGCTAGTGAGGTTCCTCGAGGGTTTGTGTTGGGACTAAACTTGTTCAGTGTTTACATAAAAGATCTCACTATTAATTTGAAGGGAAACTCGGCGGTAAAGCGTATAGTAGACTCGATAGAGAGGCGTTGCAAAGTGATGTTAATAAAGTCACTGACTGGTTGGATAAATGGCAGATGAAATGTAATGTTGACAAATGCAAACTAATGCACATCGACTCTCGGAATAAAGAATTTGGTTAGTGTTTGGCGGGTAAAGACCTTAGTTCAGCAACGGAGGAGAAAGATTTAGGCGTAAGAGTTACAAATGATTAAAGTTTTCGAAGTAATGCGTCGAAGCCAGTAAGAAAGCTAATAAAATGTTGGGTTTTATATCCCAAAATTTCGAGTACACATCTAAAGACATCATATTACTGTTACATACACGAGGTAATGTGTATGAATGGCGTGAAAATTATTCTTTCGGAGTCGGGATTTGCATGATGCGAGTTGTATCTGAAATTTTCTATAACTTTTTAATATTTGCTTCCAGCTTTGGCTACCCTAGAGTGGATCCCCAGGTCTTTGGTAGCCTGTCATATATAATATATATATATATATATAATATATATATATGCACACGAGGGTGGGCTAAAAATTAATGCCTCCACTTGAATAATTCTGGATTGTGTAGAGGTAGCCAGATAAAACCGGTTTTGTGTTGTAACTTGATATCCCTACCCCATTCCAGATTGTGTAGAGGTAACTAGATAAAGCCGGTTTGTGTTATAGCCTAATAGAGTCTACACTCATGTCACACGTTGGTTCAGTATCGATTACAATAGAAAGGAGTAAAGACGTTCGCTTCAAGCAACGTGCCGTAATTGAATTTTTGACCGCGGAAAGTGTTGCTCCCATAAACATTCATCGGCGAATGCAAGCTGTATACGGCAAACACTGTGTTGGTATGAGTATCGTTCGACGTTGGGCGAGGCAGTGTAAAGAAGGAGAAGCAGGGCAAGATTTGTGAGACAAACCGCGAAGTGGAAGGCCTGTAACGGCAACCGACGAGTCTCATCGGAACTACGTTGACGAACTGATTCGTGGAAATCGTCGCATTAAATAAAATTAAATTGCTGCAATGTTCTATATCTCCAAAGAGCGAGTGGGACACATTATCAGTATTCTTGGTTACCGAAAGGTCCGCGCCAGATGGGTGCTCGCACGCGCACTGCCGAGATGAAAACTGAGAGACTATGCATTTGCCAAGAAAATCTGCAGCGCTTCGAAAATGAAGGGGATGAATTTCTGCACAGCATTGTGACAGGAGACGAGACGTGAGTCCACCATTATGAGCGTGAAAATAAACGGTAATCCATGGAATATCGGCACAAAAATTCACCGCAACCAAAAAAATTCAAAGTTCAAAAATCGGCTGGAAAAGTGATGATGACTGGTTTTTGGGATATCAATGGTGTTGTTCTCTTAGACTTTACGGAAAGAGGGACAGCAGTCAACTCCGCACGTTATATTGAAACTCTGAAGAAGTTCAAAAAACGGATCAGGAGGATTCGCACCCACAAAAACGCAGTCATTGTTCACCATGACAACGCACGGCCTCACACCAGTGTTCAAACGCGAGAAGCAATTGAGAATCTGCAATTCACCGTCTTGCCGCATCCACCATATAGCCCCGATTTAGCACCATGCAATTTTCACCTCTTTCCTAAATTTAAAAAACATCTCCGAGGAAATTGCTACGAGTCTGACGAAGAAGTTGAAGCCGCTGTGAAATTTTGCTTTCGTAGTCAAAGCTCCGAGTTTTACCGGGATGGATTTCAAAAACTCATTTATTGTTGGCGTAAATGTATCGAGGTAGAGGGTGATTTTATAGAAAAGTAAATGTATCATTTTGAAGAATAAACTCTGAGGTACATATCTGCTTTTGTTTTGATAAAATCCTTCAACCCGTTTAAGATTTATTTGAGTGGAGGCATTACTTTTCAGCCCACCCTCGTGTATATATCGGTTAAGGCGCCACCCGGCAGTGCTGAGAGTCCGCTGAGTCGTGAGTTCGAACCTCAGTAGTCTTCGTATAAAATAAATCTACGGTTATTGCAGTGTGTGTGTGTGTGTGTGTATATATATATATATATATATAATCTACCGAAACCAATTTTTTACGTTAACTACCAAAGATAAATTAGTTTATTTCACAAATCCACGAGGCAGAGATTCCCAGAAATTGATACATTTCAAAGGCAAAAGGGAATTTCGCAAAGGTTTTGTATTCCATTAACGACAATTAAGAGAGTTATTGCGCAGTTCAAGAATACCCAGAAAACAACAGTTGCTGATTGTTCTCGCCATTCTGGTCTATCTCATAGAACCCTTCGCGCCGTCAAAATACTTTCAGAAACGAACTCTCGCCAAACCGCTGCTGAACTGGCTGCTGAACGTAATGTTCGCTCTAGGACCATTAGACCATAGACGTATATGGATAGATCTGCTACTGGAACCTGAACTGTGGAAGTTCAAACCCTGCGTCCAGACTTTCACAAAGTTACAAACTTTTCCGACACGTCATCTTCTACCAACTGTCGGGGAAAAATAAATGTGTCGATAGATTGACGTTATTCCAAATTATGTTTTAAAACACTTGAACAGTCGTTCAACTTCATCTAAAGTAAGGAAAGTTAAGACGTTAAGACTGAACAATATTCCAATCTTGGTATGATCAGTGTTTACAGGGAGGGCAACATTACAGTTTTGCCCTTTCTTTTAAAGGTTATCAGTATGTTGATAATGACGTCACTCTACCAACACATTTACTTTTTCTCGGACAGTTGGTAGACGCTGGCGTGTCGGAAAGGTTTGTGGGCTTGTCAAAATCTGGACTGCCGAATGTGACGCGATTGGCGTCACAGTCGCTACAGTGTGTAAGGCTCCCATTTTGTCAATGTAAAATTACACGCGACTCGAGTCGTCGTAAGACGATCCTGTGTGCGACCGGCCTTAAAGTTACTTTTTGTAGTGTACAACAAGGAAGATTTTGAGGCTGAAATTATGTTTCTGGCCATTCTTTGATACCATTTAAAAATTGAATCTTGAGGTCCCACGAGGACTAACCATCTTAAAGAAATCCACGTTTGTTCAATATACCATTATTACTATTTTACTATTAACATTCATTATAGTTACAATTTGATGCTGAATGTATATTCCCACAAATTCCTATATTTTATTTTGTGTTTGATGACTTAAGTGTGATGCACTTGTTCCACAAATGGTAAGATGTTCATGAACAAATTCATCATTCTTGGATTTGGCATATTCGTCTATTTAATGTTCCTCTATCCTTATGCCCTGTTAAGGGTATTTGCAGCCTTCCACATCCAATTTCTCTTTTGAAATGATTTGGCATCAACATTTTCGTATGTTGTCACTTTTGCCTTGACAAATCTCAATCAAATTTTGAGGTTTCGGTTTCCAAAAGCAGTGATGGTTTTTTCCTGATAAATAAATGCTTCAATTGCATTTTGGCAATTATTAAATGACGCTTAAACTAAGCCAGAAAATATAATACAAAGTTTTCAGGAAAACACCAGTTAATTATATCTATTAAGCCAAAATAATTGAAATGTTCTCTGGTTTTCCTCGAATTTTGTGGGAGGAAAATTTTCAGGTAATTTCTAAAGATTTGCCAATGTACAAGATTTTTCATTTTCGCTTATGACTTCAAATTATTTAAGTCTGTTGGTTTCCAATGCTATCTATTTTGAGAACCAAAGCACATTCTTTTGGAATATTGGAGTATTCAGTTAGGCTGAAGTACAGGGTGTCCCAGAATTAACTATCTATTTCAATGAAATCGGACAAAATTTTTAAAAACACACTTTTATTTATGTTTATCATGTTTAATATGTGTTAAAAATGTATAAATTTCTAAATTTTTTTCATAATTTTATTTTCATAATTTTTTCCTTATCTGGTTCAATGAAAGACCGTCTGAAGTCATAGAATGGCAAAGAGACTCTCCAAAAGTTAACGTGTGGCTTGGAATGACCAAATCCAAAATTTATGGTGCTCCATCTTGTTGAAACACAACATTATCAAGAATGCCATCATCAAGAAGCTGTGGTTCGAGAAACTGCTGAAGCATATCAAGGTAGACGGTACCTGTTACAGTTGCTTCCGCAAAGAAGAATGGGCCATAAATTTTGGATTTGGTCATTCCAAGCCACACGTTAACTTTTGGAGAGTCTCTTTGCCATTCTATGACTTCAGACGGTCTTTCATTGGACCAGATAATGAAAAAATTATGAAAATAAAATTATGAAAAAAATTTAGAAATTTATACATTTTTAACACATATTAAACATGATAAACATAAATAAAAGTGTGTTTTTAAAAAATTTGTCCGATTTCATTGAAATAGTTAATTCTGGGACACCCTGTATAATATATGATTTATCTCAGGGTGGAATTGTTTTCTTGGTTTTACAAAAAAAAAAAAAAAAAATTTCTATTATTGTACATTTAAAGTTATATAATAGAAAATTATGTTATATCTGGTTTTTAATTAAAACACAGCGAATACTAATATTCCTTCGCTTATTAATATTAAAAAATTTGGTACTTATTCCTTTTCCACCCGAAAATTCTTTTTTCCCGGTTAGGTCAACTGTACGCCCTTGACACTTGGTTAGGTTAAGTCATGATATTTTCGTTAAAATATTCCACTTATTCCTTTTATTTTAACGAAAATATCGTGACTTAACCTAACCAATTGTCAAGGGGTACAGTTGACCTAACCTGCAAAAAAGAAATTACTGGGTAAAAGGAATAAATGCCAAAAATTTCGCAGAATATACTGTAAACGTAGGCATTTAAGCGTGATGAGATCTGAAGACAAATATAAAATGGTGCCGAGCTGATAGCGTCATCTTAATAATTTCGCGCCCTTATAAATATGTGAAAAAGTAGATAGTTTAGTCCCAAATATAATTTCATTTTTCTGCCAAACGTACGATAATTAAAATATTATTTGTAGGGTGGCGCTGCCAATATTTTCTATTTATTTTAAATATTAAGTTATTATTATTTTTATATTTTTTACCATAAGTAAAGAATATTTACAAATTTATAAAAACACTGTGGGTACAAGAAAAAAAATTTGGGTGGCTAAAAACCACCACCAAGAGTCCCGCTCGCAAGGCCTTAGTATATATAATTCCCCCCCCCCCCCCAGGAAAGGTATACAAGATGGTGAAAGTGTTTTCTCCTCTTTTGGGAAATTACGTGTTCAATCTCGGTAATGTAATTTCTTTCCATGATTCCAAATATTCATTTATTTCTGAATTTTCCAAAAACAAGTTCATCCCATTTCTTATTGACCAAGACACTGATATTGACAGAATATGGTTTCAGAAGGAAGGCGCAAGAAACCATACAGATTTTTGCATAAAAATTTGGCCCGATACTCCTGTTTGACAGATATATCTCTACCTTCACGACGGTAGTCTTTCGTGGCTTCCTCTGTCACCTCATTCTGTCATTTCAATTCCTGTGATTTTTTCTTTTGCCGATATCTGAAGGACAGGTTTAAAAAAAGGAGGAGAATCTTGAACGCTAAAAGCTCTAAAGCAGAGATTGAACGTGAAACCGTGTCATTAATAATGAAACACTGAAAGTCGTGGTATGAAGGGTGTTAAATAATTAATCAATGTGAAGGGCGAGAAGATAATCTCAAGGAGTGCTCCATTTTTCAATATTAAACATACACTCATAAAACATATACCATTTGAAAGCTCACATTTTTCTGAGTCTAAAAATGTAGTAATCCAAAAGTATGAATAGCAAATAAAAAGTAACTAGATTTAATTAATTGTTTGACGCGTGACGTCATTAACTACATTATAAAGGTTGGCTAAGTTATAAATCTTGAGTCTGCGTTGTAAGATGGTATTTTTGGTAATTGTTACGCTAAACTAACATAAATATGTTATTACATTATCATTTGTATAATTTAGGTCTCGGGGGTACGGGGGCGGAACCCCGTAAAGATCACGCATCACAAATTGATCGGTATAGGGTTTTATATTTAAACCTAATTACTTTTTATGGAGCTATTGAAGAATAGGGACCCCAGCCTTCTTTAGTTAGCTTTATAAGGCTAACTAACGAAAATATCATGACCTAACCTAACCAATCGTCAAGGGCGTACAGTTAACCTAACGATTGGTTAGGTTAGGTCGTGATATTTTCGTTAGTTAGCCTTATAAGCCTAACTAAAGAAGGCTGGGGTCCCTATTCTTCAATAGCTCCCTTTTTATTTGCTATTGATACTTTTGGATTACTACATTTTTAGACTCGGAAAAATGTGAGCTTTCAAATGGTATATGTTTTATGAGTGTATGTTTAATATTGAAAAATGGAGCGCTCCTAGAGATTTACCGGGCGAGAAATTGATACAGCGCTCAGGCCAACTAATAGGCCTAACTCCTTATCATTACCAGCATTATCAGGATTCGAACCTCCGACTTCAATGTCTTCAATTTACTTACAGGGTAACTTACATCTTTTTTTTACAGCTTCAGGTTTCATATCTAATCTTTTGTAACTCTATAAGCTTTTCTTAGTGGTTTTATACCTCGCAAAACAAGTTATCTCAATCCAATCAATATTTTAAAATAAATCCAGTAAACTATTAGATTTACGAGTCATTTCACACACACACACACACACATATATATATGTAGGTGATCTTTCCAAATGGACGACCCTAAGGGATTTAGCTGAAAATTTGTATGCTAATAAATTTGTATATTTTAAGAACGAAAATTGCATTATTTTCCTGGAGAAATATGCGCAACATACGAAAAAAGTTGCACTAGTTTGCATGGCGCATGGCCGTTATTTAGTTTACACCCTCATGACGCCCAGATACGAGGTTGCTGTGTGGCCCCCAGGTTAATTGAATGCCCGGTTAGGTCATTCGAATGGCCGGTTAGGTCAACTGTACGTCCTTGACGATTGGTTAGGTTAGGTCATTATATTTTCGTTAGTTAGCCTTATAAAGCTAATTAAAGAAGGCTGGGGGCCCTGATCTTCAGATGATGCGTTTTATTTTGTAAAACCCACTACATAACACTACATAATTTAGATAACGGTCATGCGCCATGCAAACTAGTGCGCATATAAATGCAATTTGTTTCGTATGTTGCGCATATTTCTCCAGGAAAATATGTCATTTTCGTTATTAGAATATAGAAATTTATTAGTATACAAATTTTCAGCTAAATCCCGTGGGGTCGTCCATTTGGAAAAGATCATATATATATATATATATATAGAGAAGAGAGAGAGAGAGAGAGAGAGAGAGAGAGAGTTTCAAAATTTGGATGTTCTAATTTGCTTAATTCGTATGTTAGACAGATAGACAATAGCTAACATAAATTTGTACGATACATCATTATTTTCAGGAAACTTTTATGTAGTTTAGGCTAATATATATATATATATATATATATATATATATTGGGTTAACCGCAAAATTCTTTTAGAATTAAAATCCACACTAATTAAAGTAATAAAATAGAATCCAAGACATTTCTGTGTACAGAAGGAGCCCTACTTCAGCTCGGAGTTAAAATAAGATGTTTAGACTTTAGTATACCGTAATCTTTACAGTTACAAGTTACGATGAAATTGAAAAACGACTACAAAGATACCCGCATCATACCCATGAAGACAACGAACCAACTACATGATTATTTATTAGAGGCCTTTATTTCTACTTTAGTCTGTATAGAGTTAAAAATGAGGTTGTCACTGAGAACAATTCGAACGGAATGTTGGTGGTTATAAATACAGCAATATTTATAAATACAGCAATATATCCTCACCTATATCTTCTTGCGGGAAATTGCTATTTGTCTCGAATATGCAAATGCAGTTTAATACTGCGCCCCTTTTGGGGGAGGGGTTGTGTGGGGGACCAAGTATATACTTCTAACAGTGTGATTGTTTTCCTAAACATGACTAACCTCTGGTACCGAACGCCCGTAGCTCATTGGGTAACACCGTTTTACTATAAACGAAGAAGGCACTGAGATCGGGGGCTCGGCTCCCGATAGCGCTGGTAATAATGGTAGTAATAATAATAATAATAAAGTTGCCTCAAGGAACCGCATTAATCTGGTTTGAGGGGTATGCCAGTTTCTGGGTCTCCTAATTGATTTTTATAGCACCTGGTACTAGTGTGTTCATTTCTGCTTTATTCGGTACCACAACCTTTAACAGTTGTGGTACGGACGTGGAACTTCGCAATACAATCCATAAAATAATCTAAATTAATAAGCTTATGGAGAAGCACAGATCCTATAAGCTCTCATGCAGGAATGACCCCATTTTAAACCTCACCTTTAGGTGTCCTCAGAGTTAGCAGAAAATACATGCAAACAAGGTGATTATATTTTCATTAAAGGTTGGTTTAACTACATATAGAATTACGACGCAGATGTCCACAAATGACAACAAATTGATTTTAGCTTTATCACTTCAGTGTTTCCATCAACATCAGCTAATGTTTCATCGACAAATCGAAGCTGATTTATGCCCGGGCTCAGCGATTTAGGAAGTTTATTATCCAAAAGCTCCAGAAAGATATAAACACCACTGGATGCAGTAACACCTTCACAAAAAAGACTGCATTTGATGAAAAATAACCATCATTAAAAGTAGAGATTTTCATTGCAAAAAAGTATGACTCCCTTGCAGACATTGATATTTATAAAAAAGAAACCCCGATATGACTTCAAATACTACTCCAACCCTTGTAAAAGATAATTAGCATGAACCCCAGTAAATAATGAAGCTAGGTACGGCACAGCTAATCATAATTTTACCTCCCAAATTCAAATCTTTTCGATGTCAGTAAAATCCGGTGAATTTTTAATATGAACCTTTGGCACAGAGCCAATATGCATGCATATTGTGGCAACTATAAGGTCAATCTGTGAGAAACAGATTTCATATACAATAGAGCGAAAGCAAATAAGCACTAAATAAAAAGTATTGGAATAGATTTAGTCTAAATATTTTCGTCATCAGTGAATGAATTCATTTTGGGAGTGTAATCGATCGTAGTCATACCAGGACGGCTTTAATTTCCTTGTCTGACTTTAGTATCAAAACGTATCATCCTCTCCAGTTTACGTTACTTTTATAAAACAAGAAGAAAAATTGGGACGCTATTTAATATTGCCCCCCCCCCCCCCCCCCCCCCCATAAAAGGGATCTTCAATAAGAGTCCCCTAAAATTTAAATTTAAGTTCTGAGAACTGCTATGTTTTTTTTTAAGTGATCAAAAACGGTTTGTAATTCATTTAAGTGATTTTAACCGATCATAACTTGGGGTAAATATGAATTCAAAACCCAAAGCGCATTTTGACCATAGGTCAAAGGGGAGGGGGTGTTTAATAAATCTCCAACTTGGGTTTTGGTCACTACATCTTTATGAAAGGGGAACTCTTTAAAAATATTTAAATAGTTATAATTAAGTGTTGTTAATAGGCTACACTTTCAGCGTGGATAAAATCAAGATGCTTGGTCAAAGTATTACTCGTAAAAGGTAGGCCTACTAAATAGAATGTGGGTAGAACTGTGGGTATAATTAAAATTACACTTTTGAAAAGCATTTCACTTCAATTTATGACCTTTTCACTTATTTTTGATATCTGCTACAAATAATGCGGTAAACACTATACAATTTTACAACTAGTTACAAGACTAAATTTTTAGGAATGATATTGTCACTGAAACTGATTCAAAAACAATAATTCTCTCTCTCTCTCTCTCTCTCTCTCTATATATTATATATATATATATATATATATATAGTTTTTCTTGTTCACATCAGTATTTTCGTTAAAATTTTTGTGTCAATAAATGACGCCAACATTCGCGGCAGCAGTGAGGTGAGAGGATTCTCTCTCTCTCTCTCTCTCTCTCTCTCTCTCTCTGTGTGTGTGTTGTGTGTGTGTGTGTAAAAATAAAAAGACTCAAAAGTTCCGAGAAGCATATTTTCATTTTAAGGGAAGCCACCTGGGAACGCATAGCGTCTTCAGCCTAAAAGGAGATATTCAAGTTTGGTTGATGGAAGCAATACAAAGCGACCTCTTACGGCCGCGTTTCTGCCTCATTCATTTTGTGTCAAGCAATTATCCGGTCTTGTTGCAAGGCTGGAAAGCTCCCAAGATCAGTTTTTAAACTTTAAAGAAACGCACAAACAATGTACGGGGGTAACGCAATTAAACGGTGGGGCTTTAAGGGTGGGAGGCACCTTCCTTTCTATACATCTTTCCACGACCCTGAAACGACCTTTGAACGCTATGCCTCCATTCTGAGTGTGTCTAGTCACTCATTAACGAAAAGAATAATTGGCAGTAATTGTGCGAAGTCTTCCTACATGCAAATGAGTAAATGCACGATATATATTTCAAGAGGGGCTTTTTTTTATTTCTATTATTTAACTGGTGTGAATGTATTTTCAGGCATTTCCTTCAACTACTTTTTTATAACTTTCTTATACCTATTTTTTGAACCGTTTCTTCAGTGAGCGTGTAATGGCGAAAGAACATTTCTTACTTGTTCTGGATTCACTTCCACATTCACTGAATAAATGTTTTATACACAAGAAAGTGTTAGGGAGGGGTAAAGTTTCTGTGTTTCCAAACTCTTCTGTTGATCGAGGGTAAAGTCTCTCTCTCTCTCTCTCTCTCTCTCTCTCTCTCTCTCTCTCTCTCTGCCAGACTCATTTGTTGATAAAGTGTCACGCCAAATGATATACTTCGTATTTGTTCCTAATATTGAGCTTTCTAGAGAGAGTAATTTTGCACACACAACTACAGTATATTTCCTTATTTTCACTTCATCATAATGCTACAGCTCAAATGGATTATATAGTTGTACACTTTACACACACACACACACACACACAATTAATTTAGCTTAATCTTGTACATACGTCCACACAGGGGCGTACCCAGGATTTGGTCAAGGGGGTGGGGGGTATGAGTAACTAAAACAAAGATGTGTGTATATATCATACGAGTATGTATATACATAAACATTTACTCGAACCAATATTCATGTATTAACAAAGCCTTATTTGCAGCAAGTGTAAACTAAATTAGACAAATTAATAGATTTACGGCATTTACCACACAATTTTCATGCGAAAAATATTGAATCAAAAATGATAGTTACATTACTGTGTGTGTACAGACAGGATTTAACATAGAGAATACTGAAATATTTTTGAGCTTTCATCGTGCACAAGACAGTACAACTGAAAGTTTTAAGACTAATTGGCGAGTAAAATTCTACAGTCGCGGGTTGGCGGAAAGTTTAAATATTGAACAAATATCACTACGTAGTGTAAACTAAAAAGTTTTGGATCACCTAAAGATCAGGGCCCCCAGCCTTCTTTAGTTAGCTCTATAGGCTAACTAACGAAAATATTACGACCTAACCTAACCAATCGTCAAGGGCGTACAGTTGACCTAACGATTGGTTAGGTTAGGTCGTGATATTTTCGTTAGTTAGCATTATAAAGCTAACTAAAAAAGGCTGGGGTGATGGATCTTCAGGTGATCCCTTCAACCTACTGAGGACCTAACTTATACTAACCTTGACCTGACCTTATTGTTAATACCCAAGAAGGGTGCTCACCCCGCTTTTAAAGCCCCCAAATCCCTTCCAACGATTAGCAACATTTTTTTTAGACACAATACGAATATTGAATTTATTCATTGTAATTTTTTGTAATGAATTCGAAACATATTTTATCGAGGTGGGATCATATATATATATATATATATATATATATATATATATATATATACACATGTGTATATATAATTCTCTCTCTCTCTCTCTCTCTCTCGGAAGTTCCATTGTTTGAATTCATCCGAATTCTTTCCAGCAGGCTTTTGTTAGCTTTTCAAAACTATTTGTTTTAAAAGTTGAATTTTAACATTTCATATAGAAATACGAAATGCCTGGGCCGGCAGATCTGTAGTGTGTATATATATATATATATATATATATATATATATAATTATATATATACACCTAGCCTACCTAGGTACCTTTAACCAAAAGTACCAAAGGTTATACAGTATATACAGAGAGAAAGAGAGAGTGTATGTGTGTGCGCGCGCGCGTAAGAAACTGGGCATAAGTGAGGTCGAATGTTTCATAATTCACAGATGTAATGAGGTATTTTATTTGTGAGGTAACACTTTTGGTACCTCGGAACATTAAAAAATGTATTAGGTTGGCTAGGCTAGGTTAGGTTAGTTAAGAATTTGTAGGTTAGGTTGGGCTAGATTAGCGAGTATTTCACTATTTAATGACTTAAAAAAAACATTCTTCGAGCCCTCATTTGCGTCCGAAACCCTTATCATACCTTCACTGTTGATTAGGTTAGGTTAGGTTAGGTCGGGTCAGTAAGTATCTTAAATATAAAGATTTCAAAAAGTCGGTACCTTACTTTAGGGTGATACGAACGAGTGTGTTCCTGTCTTCCCTACGGAATCGCGACAATCTTTACGATACACAGAGCCCATCGCGACATGAACGTGTGTATCACGTGTGTATCGCGGACGTTTATCCTAATAAATGCTTTTATCATGATAAAAGGGCATGTAATTAAGGTTAGGCTAGGTTACGTTACGTTAGATTTGGTTAAATTTATTAAGTTTTTTGAGATTGGGTAAATAATGTGATACAGGATTGAATATGTGAAAATGTGAGAAAATATTGCCCTTTTGTAGGGTAGCCAAACACACACACACACACATACATATATATATATATATATATATATATATATGTAAAGAACGACGCTTGTATAGAAGAACGTTCCGCACAAGATGAGGAGGGAGAACGAACAAATGAAAAATGAGGTAACCACCCGGGAATCGAACTCAGGATCTTCCGATTGCCGGTCAGATATGCTATCCACTACACCATGGGCCTCGATTGATCAGAAGTCGTAATTCTCCTACTTCTACTTCTGATCAATCGAGGCCCATGGTGTAGTGGATAGCATATCTGACCAGCAATCGGAAGATCCTAGGTTCGATTCCCGGGTGGTTACCTCATTTTTCATTTGTTCGTTCTCCCTCCTCATCTTGTGCGGAACGTTCTTCTATACAAGCGTCGTTCTTTACATTAATTATACTGTGTGTTGTTTGCAGTTAAAATGTGTGTGTATATATATATATATATAATATATATATATATATGTGTGTGTGTGTGTGTGTGCACACACACGAATGACTTCATTCGAGTTTGTTACAGGAGGTGGCAAAGAGAACTGTAGATGTAGTGAGTGAAACAAGGTTCGAACTCTGTCGGATCGCATGTACGGATAAAATTCCGATTCTGAAGTTAATGTTTAGGTCAAAATTTCATTTTGACTTTCTGAATCAGGATTGCGTTTAGATTTTAAGATTTAACTACAGTTTGCGATCAAATGATAAGAAGGTCAGTTTTCAGGAAGGGCACAAGGGGCATACGGCATAAATGATAGAGGAATCACTTTGAAAGAAAACAAAATGCGTGGGTATAGGCTTCTGCAATATAGGGCCCTCTATGTACTTCATAATTATGCTTCGAGCTGCTCATACCCTGAATGGGGTATGGGCAAAGCGGTATTTTGTCTGAAGCATTACGTGTACCTCAAACGCTGATATATATATATATGATGAATAAAACCACGAAGGAAAGGAAACACAAAACGGTGCTCAAGCGCTTTCGTCTAATGACATCCTCAGGAACACTGAAATACATAAAAGGTTACGGCCTATATATAGGTTACAGAAAGAGAAAAAAAAAAAAAATAATAACATACATACACATAAACATATATACATATATATATATATATTACATACATATCTACACACATACACATATATATATATATATATATGCAATAAACGGAGAAGTAAAAATAAAACTTAAAAATTAAGGATTAGAGGATTAACAAAGAGGCATATCGATTTTTAGCACAAGATCAAATGAGTTATAAAAATAATACAAATTTATAATGGAGATACGCCCGGGTTTAACACTTTGCCTTTTTAGAGTCAAGTTTCGATATATATAAAAATAAATTGAAGATTAAAAGTTAATAAAGTAGCTTACAAGTTTACCAAAGATTAAGTGTCCTACCCTTTTTATCTAGATTTGTTTTGAAGGAATTCAAAACAACAGGATCGAGTTGAAAAAGACCTTTGCTTATGTTGAAGTTATTTGAAAGTTGAATAATGGCAGACTCAAGAATATTTCTATTGACAATGTTGCTCGAATGAAATAAAACTGAAGCATTATTCCAATCAATACAGTGGGATAACTCTGACAAATGGACAAAAAGAGCACTGGACAACTGTCCTGTTCTGACGGAATATTGATGCTGTTTTATACGTGTGTGCAAATCCTTTCCCGTCTGACCTATGTAAAAGGAATCACATTGTTTACACCCAATTTTATAGATAATGCCTGAATTATTGGTAGGGCTATTTTTTACTATGATATTTTTCACAATATTGTTATATGAAAATACTACATTAATATCCAAAAGTTTAAGTACATTAGCAATGCCTAAAAACCCGGGAAAAATGGAAGTACTAAAATATTTTTTGACAAAGTACGAGTGTTATTATTGACACGATAGAAAGTTCGTTTTCCCTTGTTGAGACAAGATTCCATAAACGCAGATGGGTAACACAGATCACTTCCAATACCGTTGATTTTTTCCAATTCGGCATCGATGTATTCCGGACTGGCGATCCTAAGGGCGCGGAGAAACATTGATGAAAAAATGGCCTTCTTAGTGGGGGTGTCATGTCCCGAGTAAAAGTGTACGTAGGACAAGTTGTTTGTTGTTTTCCGATAGATACTAAACTTAAAACCTGGGCTTTCCCTATGTACACCGCACATCCAAAAATGGGATTGACTTGTCTTGTTCCACTTCTAAAGTAAACTTAATGGAGGGGACTTGATCATTTAACTGAAGGAGGAAGTTATCCAGGTCACGATTCATGGGCCAGATACACAAAATATCGTCGACGTACCGCAACCAAGGGATGCCAACCCCCAGGATTCTCGGAATGTAAGTAATTTCGAAAAACTCCATATAAATATTGGAGAGGAGGGGCGATAAGGGGTTGCCCATGGCCATCCCAAACACTTGTTGATAATACTCGTTATTGAAAGTGAATTTACAGTCTTTAATGCAAAGCTTAATAAGTTCCAAAACAATGTGTGAAGGTAGTGGCAGGTCATACTTATGTAATTCTTGGGAGAGAAAGTCAAGCATATCATCAATCGGCACTTTTGTAAACAATGAACAAACATCAAAACTGATCAATCTATCGTTAGTTTCAGTACGTGCATTATTCAATTTTTCAGTAAGATCCATGGAATTTTTTACATGTGAATCAGAGATAGTTCCGAGAATGGGGGACAAGACTTTGACAAGCCATTTTAAGAGTTTATAAGTAATACAGCCTACCGAGCTAATAATAGGGCGCATAGGGTTGCCAGGTTTGTGGGTTTTAATAAGACCGTAAAGATGGGGAGCTCCATATTACTAAAGCAGACAAGGCTAACACCATAGTTATTATGGACAAAGTGGACTACATCGGAAAGATGAACGAGCTTCTCCAGGACCCCGCCACATACAGCAAACTTAGGAAGAACCCGCAGGATGACGTCATCAAATCATTTAATAGTGGCTTCAAACGCATTCTCAAAGATCATAAGGACTTAATTCCGCTTTTCATGTCCACTTCACCTTCTCTGCCCTACCTTTACGGTCTTATTAAAACCCACAAACCTGGCAACCCTATGCGCCCTATTATTAGCTCGGTGGGCCCTATTACTTATAAACTCTCCAAATGGCTTGTCAAAGTCTTGTCCCCCATTCTCGGAACTATCTCTGATTCACATGTAAAAAATTCCATGGATCTTACTGAAAAATTGAATAATGCACGTACTGAAACTAACGATAGATTGATCAGTTTTGATGTTTGTTCATTGTTTACAAAAGTGCCGATTGATGATATGCTTGACTTTCTCTCCAAGAATTACATAAGTATGACCTGCCACTACCTTCACACATTGTTTTGGAACTTATTAAGCTTTGCATTAAAGACTGTAAATTCACTTTCAATAACGAGTATTATCAACAAGTGTTTGGGATGGCCATGGGCAACCCCTTATCGCCCCTCCTCTCCAATATTTATATGGAGTTTTTCGAAATTACTTACATTCCGAGAATCCTGGGGGTTGGCATCCCTTGGTTGCGGTACGTCGACGATATTTTGTGTATCTGGCCCATGAATCGTGACCTGGATAACTTCCTCCTTCAGTTAAATGATCAAGTCCCCTCCATTAAGTTTACTTTAGAAGTGGAACAAGACAAGTCAATCCCATTTTTGGATGTGCGTGTACATAGGGAAAGCCCAGGTTTTAAGTTTAGTATCTATCGGAAAACAACAAACAACTTGTCCTACGTACACTTTTACTCGGGACATGACACCCCCACTAAGAAGGCCATTTTTTCATCAATGTTTCTCCGCGCCCTTAGGATCGCCAGTCCGGAATACATCGATGCCGAATTGGAAAAAATCAACGGTATTGGAAGTGATCTGTGTTACCCATCTGCGTTTATGGAATCTTGTCTCAACAAGGGAAAACGAACTTTCTATCGTGTCAATAATAACACTCGTACTTTGTCAAAAAATATTTTAGTACTTCCATTTTTCCCGGGCTTTTTAGGCATTGTTAATGTACTTAAACTTTTGGATATTAATGTAGTATTTCCATATAACAATATTGTGAAAAATATCATAGTAAAAAATAGCCCTACCAATAATTCAGGCATTATCTATAAAATTGGGTGTAAACAATGTGATTCCTTTTACATAGGTCAGACCGGAAAGGATTTGCATACACGTATAAAACAGCATCAATATTCCGTCAGAACAGGACAGTTGTCCAGTGCTCTTTTTGTCCATTTGTCAGAGTTATCCCACTGTATTGATTGGAATAATGCTTCAGTTTTATTTCATTCGAGCAACATTGTCAATAGAAATATTCTTGAGTCTGCCATTATTCAACTTTCAAATAACTTCAACATAAGCAAAGGTCTTTTTCAACTCGATCCTGTTGTTTTGAATTCCTTCAAAACAAATCTAGATAAAAAGGGTAGGACACTTAATCTTTGGTAAACTTGTAAGCAACTTTATTAACTTTTAATCTTCAATTTATTTTTATATATATCCAAACTTGACTCTAAAAAGGCAAAGTGTTAAACCCGGGCGTATCTCCAGTATAAATTTGTATTATTTTTATAACTCATTTGATCTTGTGCTAAAAATCGATATGCCTCTTTGTTAATCCTCTAATCCTTAATTTTTAAGTTTTATTTTTACTTCTCCGTTTATTGATATATATATGTGTGTGTATGTGTGTAGATATGTATGTATATATATATATATATATATGTATATATGTTTGTGTGTATGTATGTTATTTATTTATATTTTTTTTTCTCTTTCTGTAACCTATATATAGGCCGTAACCTTTTATGTATTTCAGTGTTCCTGAGGATGTCATTAGACGAAAGCGCTTGAGCACCGTTTTGTGTTTCCTTTCCTTCGTGGTTTTATTCATCATAAATATTTTTCACGTGTTACTTTCGTGAAATAATTTTCATATATATATATATATATATATATATATATATATATATATATATATATATATTATACACACACACACCCATGATTTATTTAATAAGAATACAATTCGCATCCCGTCGAGTAATGAGCGTCACTCAAGATCAGAAATGAGTTGCCATGTGGCACCCTGCATAAGTGGCACTCAAAAGTAATGCCATATCTCTCCTATTTCGAAACACATTCATTTTCATAATAAAGGAGAAACCCTCTTTCGATCCATCTTATATCTTGAATCTTGAAGGCGTTGTGAGATATTTGCTCGTTTCTCATCGCTTGTATCATTAGTTTACCGTTCTGTACATGTACTCTACTTTCGCTACTTCAGTAGCCTAATGTATTGAGTTATATATATATATATATACACAGGGTGGGTAAAGAAAAGTGACTTCTTAGAGGTAAACTCATATTAAAAAAAGTAAGGAGACTAGAGCTCCCAAACTTCATAGATGCTTTTCCTTAGCATGTTGTTCGTCTTAATTGAGAAGTTGCTCGATGTGTCCCCCTTTCTGTTCAACGCACGCCTCCAAACGTGGACGCCACTGATCAATACACCTGTTTACATATCGTTGAGACACCTTCTCCAGGCCGAGCAGAATTCTTTCGCCTAGTTCATCTATGTCTTTTATATTGGTACCAGGGATGTAAACTTTGGACTTCAGGGCTTCCCAAACACCATAATCTAATGGTGAAAGATCGGGGCTACTAGCCGGCCACATACTGGGTTCGATAAAATTTGGTGTTTCGTTCTCAAGGAATGTGACAGTTTGCCGTGCTCTGTGAGCAGTGGCTCCACCTTGTTGGAAAGTATATCTTTCACTCTATCTAACTGATATTCGACGAATTATAGTGGTGAAAGATATACTTTCCAACAAGATGGAGCCCCTGCTCACAGAGCACGCCAAACTGTCACATTCCTTGAGAACGAAACACCAAATTTTATCGAACCCAGTATGTGGCCGGCTAGTAGCCCCGATCTTTCACCATTAGATTATGGCGGTTGGGAAGCCCTGAAGTCCAAAGTTTACATCCGTGGTACCAATATAAGAGACATAGATGAACTAGGCGAAAGAATTCTGCTCGGCCTGGAGAAGGTGTCTCAACGATATGTAAACAGGTGTGTTGATCAGTGGCGTCCACGTTTGGAGGCCTGCGTTGAACAGAAAGGGGGACACATCGAGCAACTTCTCAATTAAGACGAACAACATGCTAAGGTAAGCATATATGAAGTTTGGGAGCTCTAGTCCCCTTACTTTTTTTAATATGAGTTTACCTCTAAGGAGTCACTTTTCTTTATCCACCCTGTGTATATATATATATATATATATATATATATATATACACACACTCACAATTTTCTTTCAGATCGTCAGTATGGGTTTTGCAAGTGATGCTCTACTGACGATTTTCTTACATAGCTCTCTGACTCTTCATTATCCTCCTTTCGGGATTTTGGTGAAATTTTTGCTATTGCGCTAGACATATCAAAAGCTTTTGATAGAGTGTAGCACAAATCCTTAATTTCCAAACTGCCCCTCCTTCGGTTTCTATCCTTCTACTGTATCTGTGCATTCATCTCTGATTTTCCTTTCCGGTCGATCTATAGATCTGTAGCGCGGTTGTAGGTGGCCACCGTTCTCTTAAAGCTATTAATAGAGGTGTTCCTCGGGGCTCTGTCCTGTCATCCCCTTTTTTCCTTTTATTTATTATTGACTCATAAAGTCGTACTTCCTGTCCTATCCACCGTTCACTTCTCCACCGGCTTTACAAAGCGTCCCTATCAACAGTCACTCCATGATTTGCGTAAGACGGCTATGGCGTACCTGACATCTGATCTCTCCACTATCTCTGAGTGGGGCAGAGTGGGAAAAACTTCCACATCCTCCATATTCTCCATACCTTGCGCCTTCAGATTATCATCTCTTCAGGAGTCTGCAAAACTATCTTGACGAGAAACAGTATACTTCTTTAGATGACCTGCACACCAGTCTTTGTACGTTTTTTGCCTCAAAACTGCCTGAATTTTATAAACATGGCATTGAAGAGCTTGTAGGACGTTGGCAGTGTCATTGATTCCGATGGAAAATATATACTAGATTAAAAAGTTTCAGTTGAGTTTTTTTTGTCCTTCAAATTCCGATCTAAAAAACGACATTACTTATGGCAGGCGTCGGCAACCTTTTTGGTGTTGCGTGCCAATTCCATTTTAAAAAAAATAATTTTATGGTCTTGAGTAGTATTTCTCCTCTCTTTTTTTAATCTTAAAAATATTTTTAAAAAATAAATCTTTTCGCGTGCCAAGGATAGATGCCTCGCGTGCCAAGTTTGGCACGCGTGCCAGGGGTTGCCGACGCCTGACTTATGGGATGACCTCATATATTTGCTAAGAAAAGTACATATTATGGTGTAGAAATGGAACACAACTTAACCTAACTTTCTTACTTGTACCAGGTTTGTGCCCAGAGAATTCTAAAACATTCAATGAATAATCGGGGGGGTCCAAACTGTATAGTTGAAATAGATGAAACATTTTGCGAATTCGTTTGGCGTCGAAACAACACAAATAAACACTTATTTCACCAAATTTTACGAGACATTTCCCCATTTTCAACCTATTTCAGTTAAACTATTATTATATATTATACATTTCTCCACCATAGAATGTATTTTTCTTAACAATATATATATATATATATATATATATAATATATATATATATATATATATATATATATTCTACCTACAAATATTATTTTCTTTGATTTTTTCACAGTGCTTTAAACGGAAAAGACCTCTTTATTTCTATATTTATACCTATACCATTATTCCATCTGTCTCCATGGTATAAAAATTGAATTAAAGCATCACAAGTAGAGTGACGTTCAATTGTGAATGTACCAAATTATTTAAAAAAGATGAAGTTTTTCATGAATGAAAAAGTAAGATATGAGCGGCTGCTGTATGTCCTTTGATAGATGAATTTGGAAGTACAACACTCATGCATTTGGAAACTCCTAAATTACGTATGTTGCTCTTTGGACAAATTATTTATTGCTTCGTTGATCTTCTCTCTGATCGTGCTGTCAGTGGTCGACCATTTATTTATTGCAATAGAGCCTGTTGTTGCCAGACGCTGAATCCCATAATTAACAGACATTTCTTATATTCCACTCTTTACCTGGGAACTCAGGTAAACAATGGAATGTAAGACGTGTCTATTCGCAAATAAAGTAACAAACAAAACTCATTTATTTCTCTATAATAAGAAGGTATAACAAAGCTTTAAGTTATTATTATTATTATTATTATTATTATTAGTATTATCAATTTAGGGTTGCCAGATTTCCAGTGAGACCTGATCGGACATTTTTTTGGGAGGGTGGGGGAGTTTGGAGCTGGGGGTATGGGCACCCTCCGCCCCTCCCTTTTGAAAGAGTGACATTTTTAGGGCCTATTTGGTGCATTTTATAGAGTTTATGAATAAAGTAGATACCCACGTAACTATTGTATATGTTAAATAATTTCAAATAATGATACATTTGGTGCATTACCTTTTTAGTAAATAATTACGTTAGCTATATTCCTGTCCTTTATTCTTTTGCTAAAAAAATACTATTTTAATATATGTCTCGGGAGTCGGGGGTTTTCCCATAGACAAATTGAGTGTTTTTACCTACCGTGGGTCCGTAGTTAATTCACAAATGAAACATACTCTAAAATGCATTTGCGAACATACCTATAGAAGTATGTGCCTGTAATATATATAATTGCATTTTGCCTACAAATTTTATATCTAAATCCTGCATTTTTACTTCAAATTAAATTATTTTGTGATGTGAATGAATGTGTTTGAGTTTAATTAAAGTTACAATATATTTATAACTGAATCAAGAATTTTTGCTATGACCGGACATTTGGCGTCCAGTCAGTATTTCTGACCGGACACTGGATAAACTCCGTATAACCGGACTTTCCGATCGAAAACCGGACATCTGGCAACCCTAATTATTATTATTATTATTATTATTATTATTACCAAAAGCCAAACCGTGATCAAAACAATTAAAGAAACATACAAAGAATAATTTCATTCACAACGCTCAAGCCTCAGACTAGACGTTACATTGTAGGCCTAAACTTGACGCGCATGCGCGTCGTAGTTCCAAATTCCTCCGTTAGAGGATAGACAACGCCTGTTCATAGTTTACTTTTCATTTTTGAAGAAATTTGAGTGTTTTAAACAGTAATTTGAAACTTTTATAACTTTACTTTTATATATTTATTACTACTTTCGTAAATTTAAGAGCCCTGAACTACTGCAGTACATGCTAGAGCAGGGGTGGGGAACCTGCGGCCTTTTGAGGTACTAGTTGCGGCCTTCTGCCTATTTTTTATTTATTATAAAAGCCCTCACGTATTATCAAGTTTGATTTAAAATTAATAAATATGTAGATTGTAGACTAAAATATGACATTTTGTTGTACTGTATATGTTAAATTCTCAGCATGCGGCCTAATAGGGTCTTGGTTAAATGAAATGCGGCCTTCAAATGAAAAAAGGTTCCCCACCCCTGTGCTAGAGGAATTCGCAGTTTTAAATAAAACACGTTTATTTTGCGTTACCCGTTGTACGGAGGGTTGACGAAAATAAATAGACGCTACGTGTTATATATATATATATATATATATATAATATATATATATATATATATATATATATATATGAATCTTTTCCGTTTGACTGCCGCCATTGAAACATAAGAGGTGAGTGCCCCCAGCCTTCTTTACTTAGCCTTATAAGGCTAACTAACGAAAATATCACGACCTAACCTAACCAATCGTTAGGTCAACTGTACGACCTTGACGATTGGTTAGGTTAGGTCGTGGAATTTTATCGAATTTTTGTATTTGGGGATATTATTTGCTATGTTTATTCGTAAAAAGATCGATGTTATGAAACCGGAAATGTCAGTTGTGATTATTTTAATTGGCGATTCAAAAAGACTAGTTTTTCTCTCTTTTTTTTTTTGTAGTTGTGCAGCCGTGTATGGGTCTTATGATAGAAACTTCTTTGAAATTTATACGATAATCCGATTATTGGAAATGTCTTAAAGCCGCGTTTTTTAGGTCTATAGTTTTAGCAATGTTTGTGTTTTTGTGTTGATAATACAGTGTGATCCGTTTGGGTATGGATAAAATAAAATTGATGTGAAATGGAAACAGTAATATTGTATAGTTTAATATTTGGCAAACAATACCCACAAAGATGGTAGATTGTGACAAACCTAATTAGTCTTCAATATGACCCTCCTTCCTGACACGACAGAGGTCATAACGAAAGGCTAATTCTTACGACCACCCGCGTGTGGTTTTGTGATAGACCCCGTTTCTTCAAATGCGCGGTACCACTGCACTATGGAGTCGTATTTAGGAGCTTTTCGAACACCATGCACACGGCGAAACTCACGCTGTACCGCTGTCACACTCTCAAACTTAGCAAACCAAATGACACACTTCACATGTTGTTGTCCATTCGCCGCCATCTTCGAAACTGGCATATGTCTCATAAGTCTGACAGCAGATGGCACTCGTACGTCTGGCAGTAGATGGCACTCTTACGTCTGGCAGCGGATGGCATAGCCTATTACAAACTCCCACATTTTATGACCCACATGCAACAGATGAGCGCTGTATCACTTCTCGGTAGATTCTCACAGCGTTTTTATTTTATCCATACCCAACCGGATCACCCTGTATAAGCTAGAGAAATGATTAGTTTCTCTTACATATTTTTTTATTCTAATGTAAACAGAGAATTTAATACACAGTTTTATTTCTCGAAAATGACCAAAGGAAGTAACGAGACTCTACAGAGGGTTGACAAAATTGAATAGACACCACGATGATTGTCCACAAGAACAAATGGCAAAACTCTTCAATGGAATGCCAGAACGTGTGTCACCTTTACATAATGGAAAAATGGAAAGCAATACGATTCTAAATATACTGAGTCAATAAATTTATTATTATTTATTCGCTTCTATTATCAAATCAAAGACTATCAACATTGTCAATATTGCGATATTCACCGGTAATTTTGGCCAATGTTATCAATTTTTTATAATCGAATTTGGGGATAGAAAAAAATCTCCTTTGTCACTGTACCAAAGAAATTATATCTTCTTTACAACCTACATCATAGAAGGTAGATCTAAATAAACAAAAAAATAATGTCTAAGAACTGCTGGTCAAAAATTCTATAGGTTCGAGAAATAAGCTCGATAAGGTACCTCTTTTTGTGTTTAAAGTATGATTTGAAACAATGAGGGTATAAGAATCATTGACTTTTGAAGGTATTTTCAATGTGGGACGATTAGCTTAATTTCGGTCGATGCAAACATCTGAAAATGGCAAAGTAATAGGTACTTTTAATCATAGATTAATTTCATCGCGTGTAAACACTCAAAATGGCTAAGATTTCCAGGAGAGAACACCATTAGGAAGAGCGGCAAAAGAATTATCCACGTACTGCAACTAATTAAAATGAGGACTGAAATGGTTTAGAAGACTCTCAAAAAAACTCCATAGACAAGTTGACCATGACAGAGTACAAGTATGAACTCCCTAGTCCAGGGATGGCGAACCTTCTTACAGTCCCGTGCCAAAAAAAAACATGTAAACCATAAAAAAAATGCGCGTGCCCACCAAAGTTTCTATATATATTATACCAAATTATGAACATTAAGTCTATTATTTTGTACTCATTATTGCAACGTTATTGCATTTTTCTTAGGTGTGCCAGGCAAATTTGATCGCGTCCCCAAATCTTTTGATTGAAGACTCCCTCAAACAAACAGGGGAATTATTAGGTCCCGTTCTAACAGCGGTTACTCTTTCAATACACTCTAAGTCAGTGGTACTCATTGGGCGGCTCGCGAGCCAAATATATATAGCGCATTTGGCTCGCGAGCCGCGCAATGAGTACCACTGCTCTAAGTGGTACTAGACGTTTGGTTATATACCCCATAATTAACTTAGCTTTCTGAAATAAATAATAGCTATTTTGAAATGTTTACTAGATATTTCAAATATCTGAAACCGGTGTTTAAATGCTTCAGATATATAAATATTTCATTTGTATAATTAGTTAATTCTCTATTGGTTACTCCTAGACGCATGCGCAATGTGATTAAAAATATTCTGAAATTGTAACGCAGTCTGTTTATGTCTTCCATGCATTTATTAATTTAATTTATTCTGCTAGGCCTTGGCTAGTAAAGTCTTTCAGGCTTAAGAACCAGCCTGTAACCCTGAACCCTAAGCCTAGACTTAAAACTAGGACTCTTGATATACAGTTGGCCAACCCTAGGTTCAGTCATTGAGTTAGACAGCTTATACTTGAGAAAAAACACTGATAAATTAGATAGAGTTCGGGCGAGTGCAACCATAATGAATCCAAAACTGAGAAGTCAAATATCTGAGGAAAATTTAGCTGAACTAGATATGAGTATGTATTCATTTGAAAAGCGTCGACTTATAGGAGAACTAATTCGAATGTTTAAAAGTGATAAGTGGCTTTCATAATGTAAGTTACAGGAAGTTATTTGATAGGGATACAAAGTCAATTACGAGAAGGAATAGATTAAATTGAAAGTCAAAACTTATTAAGAGTAATGCTGTGAACCAATTCTTTTCGTATAAACTTAACTTATACTTTCATGCATTAGCCATTTCATTGTTTATCAGACATTTCAAATTAGTCTTTTCGGATCACCTGAGGATCAGGGCCCCCAGCCTCAATTACCAAATGATATCTTCGTTAAAACTAACGAAAATCTCACGACTTAACCTAACTAATCGTCAAGGGCGTACAGTTGACCTAACCGGGCATTCAATTTAATTTATTATTATATTTGGTATTGTAAAGGAAAAAACAAGAATACATGGGGGCCCTGATCTTCGGGTGATCCGTCTTTTCAATTGTCTAAAAAATTGGGACAATTTAGACATTTCAGTTGACTTACTGAATTGGGTAAAAGTTAATAATGGCGGACAATTTTTGTTTTATTTAAAAAAAAAAATAAAAAAAAAAAATAAAACGACCAATAAATTCCAACTAGCCTTTTATGCCATGAATAAGTAGTTTTATTAAAGAAAAATTGTAAATAAATCTATAAATAATAGTTATAAACATGGGACTAGTTGGTATAGCGTATAGAACACCAGTCGTAAGAAGGGGCTATTTTGCCCCTAAAATTCATTGAAAAATGAACCTTACTGTAAATAGATTTAAATGTGACGGATATGCGTTCCAAGTCGCATCTTGGTAAGGCCAGTTTAGCTATTTGGGCGATTAATTATACAGTATTAGCCGAAATCCATATTGGGCTCCAAATAAATCTAACTTAAGCTAAACTAACTTACACCCTTCCCCTCCCACCACTTACATGTGGTTGTATGCTCTGTTGGACGATTTATTTGGAGCCCAATAGGATTTCGGCTACTATAATTAATCGCCCATCTATCTAAGTATTGTATTTGACGCCTCATAAGACGCTACTTTTTTCCTGAAAAACGTCTCCAAAAATCACTTCAGGGCTCATATGTTATTGTTTTGTATAATGTTATTTTGATAAAGTTATGGGAATATATTTTTTGTCAGGCTGATAAATCTTCGAAATATTTTTTTCCTAAATATTCTTTGCTAAATATAGGGTGCGTCTTATCCACTTGTAGCGTCTTATGAGGCGTAAAATATGGTATACGCTACACGAATTAGTCCCATGTTTAGCACGGGAAAACAAAGTAATTACTCTAACCCAGAGCTTTCCAAACTGGTGTGTCGCGACACATTAGTGTTTTTTGTATTTTGAAAATTTTGATTTTTCTATCAACAAAATCGGCTACGAGATAAACCACCTACTGAAAAATTATCTGATATTTGATAACAAAAATTAATTAATGTGTCGTGAAAATTGTTATGCTTAAATAGTTTGTCGCCAACGTTAAAAGTTTGGAAAGCTCTGCTCTAACCTAACCTACAAAAAAAACAACAACCCACTTACATGTGGTTATATGCTCTATTAAAAGTCTAATAAGCAATTTAGACCTGAAATGTCTAACAAAGTGTTCAATTATTGTAAAATGTCTAATGCATTAGACATTTCAAAATTCACAAAACTGGGACAATGAAACGTTTAACGAAATGTCTGCGTCTCTTCAGAGTGCAAAGGAGAAACCTCTTACACTGCCCACATTGAGACTGGATCTTAGGTGTTGGAAAATATTCTCAAAGAGGAAAAGTTTCGAAGCCTCAAGGGTTTCTCAACTTGAAACGCTTCTCATTCTTTACCTTTAACTTCTTAACACTCTTTATTCTTTTACATTGATGAGGAATCCTTTGAACTGCCTGAAATCCTTCTCTTTGCTCGTAAACCAGGATTTTTATAATAACCTTTTTTTGTGTAGTGATAACACAGTTTTTCTGTATGTATGTAGGATACTTACAAGTAATGTCCAAAGTGACAGATGTGGAGGTTGGTGACGTCAGTTTGGAATTGATGACATAACACATGAGCACGGAATAAAGGTCTTCCCTCTTCAAGTTCCTCAGGAGCAGCATGCTGGACGTAACTCCCAGTGTACTGCTGACTATCTCTGATGACCTCTGTCCACCGTTCATCCTCCTGCGCCAGGTGATCTTTGGCAAAGGGTGGCCTGTTAAGAGCGAAACGTTTAATTATAAAATGATACAGGTGTACCCAGACGTACCCCAGGGTTCCTATAGTCTTTTCCTATAATCCCTTACATAAATCCTTTGGTGCAACTATTGATTAATTATTTGCCGGTTGTAATGTCTGGATGTCTCTTAGAATTAAGTGCAAGTAGAATCCCTTACAATAACTCATAAGTGTAGTCTGACTACTATAATCCCTTACGCACTTATGACTACCTTTCTGGTGTAACTTCTGGGTTAATCCCCACAAGCAGTAATCCGTGAGTGAATCACAGTACAGCAACTGGAGGACATCATCCCTGGATACAATTTTTGACGTAATTCAAAATGTAAGCCCTTAGTGTAGCCCTTTTGTGTAATCCCTCAGTGTAAGGAGGAGATTGTAGACACCAATCGACCAGGGAAGTACTTCTGGGAGGGACGTTAGGCACTACGGTCACTGTCCTCCTTAGCTGATCTTTTTCCGTGTTTCATCTACCCTGTAAGCAATCCATCATGCTCTCAAACACACACTTTTCCCTTTTTTCCTCACTACACCAGTACACAAACATACATCTTACACACTACACAATCTTTTCAAAATAAAAAAAAATTTTAAGAATATTTTTATTTTGGTTTTCCTCTACTCTTCCTTTCGGGGGGAAGGGAGGGGAGGGGGCTGCGGGCGTTCGCCCTTGACCCCCTCCTTCCTGCATAACATAAAAAAAACTTTGTATAATCCTTCGATGTGACCCTACAACATATACAATTCGCATACCTTCATTATGTGATCACAATGTGTTACTCTCCTATATAATCTCACGATGTGACGCTGTGTAATCCTGAAAGGGGCGTTACTATCCCCACGGCAGTAACACTGTTTTTTTTTTTTCATTTTTACTGAATAATTGCAATAAATTAGCGCGAGGGATTGAAATCCCTTTGTGGGCACAAACAATCAGTTCAGCTTAAATGGGCGTGCGGACGCGACAGACGCATTTGAAATGTTGTCAGAGGCAGACTGATGGATAAAGGGCTTCATATGGACATTTGTCTAACAAAGGCTGAAACGGCGTTTCGCTCCCGTTTCTATAGACAAAATTGAAATAAATCACTCAAAACAAAAACAGCTATTACAGAAACAATATACAGTATATATAAAATAATGTGTGTGTGTGTGTATGAGAGACAGAGAGAGAGAGAGAGAGAGAGAGAGAGAAAATTGACCACATAAAGCCTTTGACTATCCTATCCGATTCATTATTTAATTTCCTTAATGAAGAAAACCATAACAGGGTAAAAAAAAATATTGCAAAACTCAGATTTCGTCGTTAATTACCTCTTTTTCTTTTTGTTAAATTGAAATAAAGTTAAATTCCTCTCTCACGCATTCTTTCCACTTCTGTGACTTGGGAAGACGACCCGAGTTAAAAAATAAATTAATTACGAAAGGAAAGCGCCTCTAATCTACTTTCATTATTTTTCAACATGATGAAGTGGTATGGTGAAGAAATTGGTGTCTTTAAATAATTCTTGGAATATATATATATTTTAACTGCAAACAACACACAGTATAATTAATGTAAAGAACGACGCTTGTATAGAAGAACGTTCCGCACAAGATGAGGAGGGAGAAAGACAAATGAAAAATGAGGTAACCACCCGGGAATCGAACCCGTCGTTCTTTACATTAATTATACTGTGTGTTGTTTGCAGTTAAAATGTATATATGTGCGGCATGCGAGGGGTGCCCCCTCAAGGCATTGGTTTCTGCTCGTATGTAGCATAATTACGACTTCTGATTAATCGAGGCCCATGGTGTAGTGGTTAGCATATCTGACCGACAATCGGAAAATCCCGTGTTCGATTCCCGGGTGGTTACCTCATTTTTCATTTGTTCGTTCTCCCTCC
This sequence comes from Bathynomus jamesi, assembly GCA_023014485.1. Taxonomy (NCBI): domain Eukaryota; kingdom Metazoa; phylum Arthropoda; class Malacostraca; order Isopoda; family Cirolanidae; genus Bathynomus; species Bathynomus jamesi. The sequence continues at coordinate 706,327 of JAJOZX010000383.1, forward strand.
TCATCTTGTGCGGAACGTTCTTCTATACAATCGTCGTTCTTTACATTAATATATATATATATATAGGGTGTCCCATAAGTCCGGTCTCATAGGAAAAATTTATTTAAAATTTACAAAAGTTATACATTAGAACGAAAACAAATGTTCAAATTGATGTTTTGTTTTGGCACCTTTCCTCAGGAGTGTAACTCGCTTCCATATTAATCATTGAGTGTTATTCTACCTGCAACAAAAAAAAAAAAAGGTCCCAAAAACAAGACATCAATTTGAATATGTGTTTTAGTTCTACTGTATTACATTTTTAAAATTAATTTAAAATAAGTTTTTCTATGAGACCGGACTTATGGGACACCCTGTATATATATATCACCGACTTAATATATAAATTTAAATTCTTTCTTCGTCTCTGTCTTTATATATATATATATACACACACACACAAAACAGAGGTAGATTTATATGTGGACTTAGAAGGGAGAGCGATTCAAGCTGAATATCTGTATCGCATTACAGACAAAAGTATTTTTTGCTCCGAGATCAAAGCTGACTCGCCAAATGGAGAACGTTTGTTCTAACGATACGCCAAATAAACAGTATTCAAGACAGAACATCTTACAATAGAGGCCCACCAAAGAACAATAAGTGTATAATAGAGAACAATAATTGTACAATAAGAAAATCGTTTGAATTCTGAGCATGAGGCAATAGCTTATACAGGCCTGGGGCTAACAAGCCTCGGTATTTTTTAACGGAATGTGTTTTTCATTTGTTTTATGATAAAAGGAAAAATTAATTAAGGGTTTGAAATGTTAATTAATATTCCTTTCAATTTATATTAATTTTAGTGTGTTTAACTTGCTTTTACGAGCAAAAAGAAATTAGAGATTTCAATTAAAATTGGAAAAGCAAGTCATTATTTAAAATTTAATTAAAGTGAAAAATACATTTATTAATGTCTTACATAAAAATACGTTTTCTTTCATATATATTTTTTTTAATATAGAAAATTGCTCTTTTGATGCAGATGGGGATTAAAGAGTGAACAAAGGCGATGTTGTACTGTATACAGAATTTTAGAATTAGCGCTGGCTGCTGCCCTAACCGTTACCTGCGGAAAACTTGGCCTTGCAGTCACTTGATGACGTGTGGAATGAAAGTATACTACTTAAATGATTCCCGCTAAAGCTCGTTCCATTACTGCACAAGCAGGGGCGTCCGCAGGATTTTTCGCAAGGGGGGGCAAAACTAACTTATTAGTTCTTAGTTCTTATTAGTTCTTTATTAGGTAGAAAAAAAAATGCACTGCGACCACTACGAGTAAAAACCGTCATCTCCCCTTATCATAGCCTGCTTTCGGTGCTAAATTTATGTACTTAGTACTTATGTACTTACTCGTAGTGGTCGCAGTGCATTTTTTTTCTACCAGTCAAGTCCATTTTTTATATGTTATATGATACTATGATTAACTATAATCGTGTAAGTTTCAGTGAAATTGACCAAAAGGTTTTCGAGAGAAAAAATAAATAAAACACTCAATATAATGATCTTTGCAAATAATTCCATTACTATATCTTTCAGTATAATTTATTTAACACTTCTAAGTTCAACGACACGGCACTTCGGTAAAGTAAAGGTAAAGTAAACGACATTTCCTTGAATGTGGAAACACTGACTGAGCTGCAGTAGAATTATAGAAGTCGTTGCGTGGGCAAACACAAATTTCCAAGGGAGGGCAACTGCCCCCTCTTGCCCCCCCCTCCGGACGCCCATGTGACAGCACAAGGACCATCCTTAGGTTTCCAAACCCTCCAACCACCATGTTGCCACTCTACTGGCTAACACCAGACGATTTTATATATTGTTAGGAGACCGTTAAAGCAGTGATGCACAAACCCTGGCCCGCGGGCCAAATGTGTCCCCCATGGGTCTTTTCAGTGGCCCCACGGGTCTTTTCAATTCAATGAAAAAGTTAGAATATAAAAGTGACCCAATTTATGACTTAGATGGAAAGTAAGTAGGCTAATACATTTAGTTATTTTCTTCGCTTGGCCCTCACATCAAAAAAGTTTGTGCACCACTGCGTTAAAGGGTTAGTGTTTATCTTGCCCTTAGGGATTGTAAATCACTCCACCTCCCTCTCTTTTCCTCAAACTCTTAGCAAATTCATCTTACTCACGAAGCATTTCACCTTTAAAAGACTGTCATGTGAAAGGCTTATCTAGACTTACTCATCTGACAGTTAATTTTGAAATATTTTTACTTAGCCAAGTTATAAACCTAATTTGGAAGACTCTCTCTCTCTCTCTCTCTCTCTCTCTCTCTCTCTCTCTCTCTCCTCTCTCTCTTCTCTCTCTCTCTACAGTGGCGCTCATAAGTATTCGTAAAGAGAAATAGTTGTTATATTCGCACTTATCTTTTGACCATGCATACAATAGTTACGAAAAGTTTACCGATTGTCTGGAAAATTTTAAATGAAAAATTAGTACAACTCCAACATATAATGTAAAACATCAAAGAATGTAGGGAAAATAAAAAAAGTTAAAGTGCAAAAGTTTTCGTACAGTTACTTATAAAATTATTTAATACTTTGTGTGTCCACCCCTTTGATCGAATGACTTTAGTGATTCGTTTTGGATATTTTTCTACGAAATTTCGATATTTGTTAGTAGAAATTTTAGTCCATTTTTCCCTCCAAAAATTGTTGCAATTCATTCAAATTCGAAGGTTTTCTTTTGTGGACACCTTTTTTCAAATCAGACCATGCAAGGCCGTAGCCAGAGCTTAAAAACAGACGAGGCGAAAATAGCCCCACTAGGGGGTCCGGGGCCATGCTCCTTCAGAAGATTTTTTTAATCCTAGCACAAAATCATGCACTTTGAGCGTATGGTAACTGAGAGTGAATTGGACAATAATAACTTTTGCCTAAAAAGCGCTAAAGAGCGCTGGATCTGTACGACTCTAGGTAAAATTGAATTTTTGTACTTAATAATTAATAATAATAATAAATTATTAATTAGTTTATATATAATTTTATTAATTATAATTATAATTATTTATTATTAAATTAATAATAATTAATAATAGAATTTGTACGAGACAGGTAAAATCCTATTTCTGTTAATTTCCTCAGATGTCTTTTGAAATTCAATTTCCTCATTGATCCAAAATGTCCGTTAAGCCAGACGAGGCGGCCGCCTCATCTGCCTCAACGTGGCTACGGGTATGCCATGAATTGTTGATTAAATCGAGATCTGGACTTTGACTGGGCCACTCGAGAAGCTTGAATTCTTTTGGTAAAGCAATTTCATGGTGCTCTTACTTGTATGCTTTGGATCATTATCTTGTTGCAGTACCCAATTGCGACCCATTCGCATCTGCCGAACTGAAGGCAATACATTTTCTTCTAAAATTTCCTAATATTTCTTCGAATTCAAGATTCTGTTGATGACAATAAGCTTCCCTGGACCAGAAGCACTAAAGCATCCGCGAAGAAGCAAACTACCATCACCATGTTCAACCGTAGTAAGGATTTTTTTCTTGAATATGGTATTGAATTTACACCAAATATACCGTTGCTCATTGTTCCCCAATAATTCAATTTTGGTCTCGTCTGTCTAAAAAATGTTTTTTCAGAATACAAATCCATCATTTTGATGATCCTTGGTGTACTTTAAACGTGCTTCTTTGGGCGCTTTTCGTACCAGAGGTTTTCTTCGTGCAATTTCCATGCAGACCATTTTTTCTCAATATAGGATGTACTACAGTCAGGGCCGCTGAGAGGGCCCGGCTCTAGGGGGCTCGGAAAGAGGGGGGATAAAATCTAAAAATATTAATAAAGCAATTGATTAAATAACAGAGAGGAAATATAATTAATGAACTTATATTTTATAGAGATTATCATAGTCAAACTGAAACGGATAAAATATTATATGCGGTCCACCATTGCCCAAGACCGACTGACAGATCTGGGAACCATTGTAATTGAAAGCCAGTTAGCTCGTACTTTAAATTTCATCAGAATCATTTACCACTTTGCTAGAGAGAAGGCAAAGAAAGTACACTTCTAATTATGAAAATCTTGCAGTAAACAATTACCTTGCCTTCATGGACTGGTACTGCATTTGTAAATTGTATGGTGATAGAGTTAATATAATTGATTCGAAAAATAAAATGGTCATTTTCTTCTGAGTTGTTTATTCATACTGTACGTTTTGAATAGTGACTTGGACATATAATCAGTTTGCTTGTTATGTACACAAAAAACATTCATAATAAAATACTGAGTAAACATGGGATTCCATATACCAATCCTTCCTTGGTGCCCGGGGCAGCTCTCGGCGGCCCTGTATACTGCAGCAACCGTCGTAAATAGAATTCGAAATTCTTCTATTTTCCTATAATCGTTTCCAGACTCGTGTGCAGTAATAACAGATCTCTTAAGATCCGTAGACAGCTCTTTACCACGACGACCCATTGTTTACTAATGGCTTGTATAGTCACCCGTCCTCCATGAAGATTCACAGAGAAAATTTTAGAATTCAGAATTGTCAACAGTCCCTAATCAATAAACAGCCAACTACTGATAAAAAATTTAAATTCTTCAAGCCTAAAGTAGACACACACAAAGTATTAAAAAATTTTGTTAATAAAAGTACGAAAACTTTTGCATTTTAACTTTTTTATTCTCCTCAAGATCTTTGATATTTTACATTATATGTTGGAGTTGAACTAATTTTCTTACGTGTTAAATTTTTCCAAACGAACGATAAGCTTTTTATATCTATCTTACGCATGGTACGATACAAAAAAAGATAAGGACGAATATAACCGAAATATTTCTCTGTACGAATACTTATGGGCACCACTGTATTTATCTAATCTATCTATCTATTTATCTATCTATCTATTTATCTATCTATCTATCTTCTAATGTGGAGACCGAAAAGACCAGATCATTAGCACAGCTTAGCATGTTTGTATAAAATTTGGGGGCTGAAACTTGATTAATGAAAAATAATTATTTATTCGCTTCTTCGAACGAATTTGAAAAATCTCAAAAACGAAATTCCAACAAAATTTTTCCATTCTGATAAATTTATGACCACCTCCATTTTCCGAGGGCATAAAATGGGCAACCAAAGATTTCATTTGATCAAAAATGTTATGATATTTCGGGTATTCCAAGCCGTGCCATTTGAATTACGCTATAATAATTAACAGAAGTCAATCTCTCTCTCTCTCTCTCTCTCTCTCTCTATTTCATGCGTGTACGTACCTCCTTCAACGTTGCAGGTAAGGGCCACGGTCGCCCCCAAATTGTAGGGTCCAATCACTCCGCTCACTTCTAATCCCGCGTCATTAGTGATGAACACTCGTTGAGGAGGAACTGTTGAAATGAAATTTATGGTTATGGCAGGAAGGCACAGCAATTTTACATACAAACTGTAATAAAGTTTTTTTTTTCTTTTAGCTTTTTATCAACATGTTCGTTATTTTAAAATACTGCAAGGAATTTCATATCAAAGAGAAATGAATTCTAGTGCGTGGGCCTAGATCCGACTTGATGGGAACTTTATTAAGTTAATGGCCTGCCTTTCGTCTAATAAGTTTATTATATATATATATATATATATATATATATATATGAGATGCAGTCAATAAAGCTGTCTTTCACGTCCAGTTAATCCAAGAAATTTAGTAAAAAAAAAAGCCGACTTATTTCCCCCCCCCCCCCGAGTATATTTGCTAATGTTCTTCAAATCTCTATCATCAACATACTTCGAACCCTTTTTCCTCCGCAAAATGGATCAGATTCTTGAGTAAATAAACCTGAGGGTCCAGTTCATCACCCGAAAGCATTCATACCGATAAGATATTCATACGTAAAATTTGATTTCTGCGCATGTGCAATGTTTACACTATTATTTCGAAGATAGGGTTAGACTAGTAACTCCGTCGTAAGCCTTATTACGCCTTTAACACACACCTTCTTAGGAACTTGATCAAAGGAGATCTTCTCTATAATTCGTTTAGATACCAAAATTAGGTTGCCTTTCTCGGTATTCTTTGCCATAATGAAATTTTTCCTGCGACTTCACCAATATGGTTTGGTTCTCGCATACAGAAAATGTGTTGCTCAAAGTTTGTTCCTCGCGTTTCATAAACTGTCAAGTCTGTATGACAAAGTTTGCTTCACTTTACGGATCTACGGTTGTCATGACGAAAAGTGAAGGTCCATGACCAAGAAGAAGTATTCAAGATTCTCTTTTCGATCGGGAAAATATATATATATATTATAGTTTGTTTTGATTGGGAGAGGAAGGCATATTTCGCTTCCGTAGCTCAGTGTGAAACGCCGTTTCTGTGAGGTCGGGAATTCGATTCTTAATGGTGTTGGTAATAATGATTTATGAGTTAAGGCAATGAGAGGTATTAGTTGGCCTGAGCGTTGTGCCAGTTTCTGCTCTAATAATATTTGTCACAATAATCATTATTAAAAGTGCGTGTTAAATACGGTAATATACGTAGTGTATATCGCCTTTAAAAATGATCCCATCATTTGGTATTTTAGCGAGTAATTATAATCGTAAAACTTCGTTAACATTAAATTTTGTATTCATTTAACAATCTTAATTTGGTCACGTGACCTATGAAACTATTCTTTATAATCTCAAAACTGGTCTCAAATGGACATCCTTATGCTTTTCTTTAAATGTACAATATCGAAAAAAAAGTTGCCTAAAAGCAAAATATGTTTTAGTATCATAAAAAATAATTGCTAATACTGTATTTTATCCCTTTGGGTGAGTGTACTAACATATCAAAACTAAAACATCTATACCAATTAGTAATTTATTTTTTTTTTGGAAATTTTGTAGACGGACTTATTTCCTCCATCTATATCGGAACAAATAGGTAAATTTAGTGATCAAACAATATAAAACATTACTCGTACATAATTACTGTACACTTAGCCTAATATGGCAAGTCCATTTCGTAGATGGCAAGTCCATTTAGTAGATGACAAGGCCTAAAACTGTTCGGTAGGTTCGTCTTCTCATTCTACTGATAAAAAACGGTAAATAAATAAAGCCACAGAAGAGAAGAATTGTTTTTAACAGATCACCGAGCAAATGGAGATTTCTTTTATGAGTGGATGTATTGGTAAACAGCTCAAAAGTTTGTGAAAATGGAAAAAGCAAAAGGGGGAAATGAGAAGAAGTGGAGCGCAAAGAAGGAAAGAGAGTGGAAAGACAGATTATAATTAGGAGGCAGAATGAAAGATTGAATGTTTGAGAATGTTAAAAAATAGATTCTGGATGTGAAAAATACTCTTAACAGTGGAATATCGAGTAGAAAGAAGTCATTGAGAATGATTTTTTTCCGTAGGGTCTCCGAAAGGAATGACCCGGAATAAACTGATCATTAGTTTAAAATTCTTTACGGGGAAAATGATTTGTACAAAATAAGATTAAAGGCTGTTTAACCCTCATATATATATATATATATATATATATATATGAGGACGGTACATATGATACATATATATATATATAGATATAGTGTGACTTATTTTGATACTTATCTCAGTAATTGGTAATAAAGAGAAACAGTAAGTGTTGGTAACAAGGAAACTATTGATGATAGTTCTATAGCAAACTCTTTAAATAACTATTTTACTTCAGTAGCTGATAAGCTTTGCTCACAGTTACTAAATAATGATCACTCACCGTTAGACTACGTGTCACCCAACTAGGGATGAAATAATACCGGCAATTTTTAATACCGGTATTTGAGCAATTATTTTACTGATACCGGTGTTGATACCGGTTTTATGCAGAGAATAATTTATAATGATTTTTTTGGTGTCACCCTGCCAAGTGCCAACCCTCCCACGAGCCTGCAGGACCCGTAGTACTCACCACATTAACGACAATAAAGACTGAAGTTACTTTTTAAATTCTGTCACCGACACAAAAGGAAAATACCATTGATTGAAAAAAGTTTGGACAGCAGCTCCTAGGGAAAGGCAGGAAAAAGGAAGGACTATTTATAATGATTAAGTATATCAGATAACCAAAGGTAAAAGGGAAAAATAAAAATTAAAAAAAAAAAGGTTTATTAATAATTTTGCATATTTATTTCTTATTTTGGTTTTGGAAGTAAGTTTTGAGGAAACAAAGACTATCTAATGATTGTTCAGAGAGATTTGATCTTAGCTTGGTCAGAAATAAGGCAGCAGCAGAAAAAGCTCTTTCTCATTCTACACTAGTGGGTTTAATGGAAAGCAATGTCTCGTACAGCTTCTCTAAATTTTCACTTCTTTGTGAAGAAACTTCGAAACTCTTAAATTCATTAATAGGATCAAAGTTAGTTGCATTGCTTCTCATGGTACCTTTTCTAATTTCTCTATTTCTTTCATGTATTCGCACATCAATGGATCATCTACTTCATTCTTGTCTTCAGTAACGTTTTTGAACGTTTCAGTACGTATTTATACGATTTCGTATGTTTAAGGCGAGAGTTCTGGACGATAGTTTCCCTTTTCAGAAAAACAGACACATCATATAACGTCAATAACATAATATTATAACAAATGATAAATTGTGACATACACTAATGACACCCTTCAAAGATATACTGCGTGTGTAAGTTATGTATGAAGATAAATCATTATTTCTACTCACATTGGCCACAAAATCCTACAAAAAACAAATCTTTGTTAACTTGACATTTGCTAATTGCTCCCACAATAAAGACAATAGGCAGTTCTTCAATACCGAAAACCAGGTATCGATAATCTCGGTATCGTGTCTCTCGTCCAATACCGGCATAAATACCGGTTTTTCAATACCGGCTTTCATCACTACACCCAACCCACTAAATGAATTTTTTTGTTTCTGCTACAACCCCCCCCCCCAGCATTCATAACATTCCTGTACTTATATTGAAACTTGTTAAAGATAAGATATCTGTAATTTCGGCTAAAATTATCAACCAAAATATTTTCAAAGGAATATTCTTATCAATGCTAAAAATTGGTTATATAACACCCTCTTTTAAAGGGGGGTTGATCCTGTACTAGCAACTAATCACAGGCCGGTGTGCTCTTTATCTATATTCAACAAAAATTGTAAAAAAAAATTGTAAAAAAGTAGAATGTAAACGATATTTAGAATCGTACAGTCTATTTACAATCTATTATTTCCAAATTAATATGGCTTTCATAAAAATAAAACAACAAAAATGGCGACGAACACTTTGTGGAATTCAGTGAGACCTTTGTTTGATTAGAGAGACCATAATATTCTATGTAACAAACTATATTGTTATGGGTTTAACGGGGTTATCAGTGATTGGTTTAAACGTTATTCGTCCAGAAGACATCAATTTGTATCAGTAAAAATTGTCTGTTCACCTAAAATGATATAAAAACTTGGTGTATTCCAGGCAATAATGTAAGACCCGAGACCGGTCTCGAGACCCTTTTATCTGGTCTCGGTCTCGGGTGCTTAGGTCTCTGTCTCGGTCTCGGCCATGGTGGTCTCGACTACATCACTGGGTCTTTGGTCCACTGTTATTTTTATTATTTTTAAATGACTTCCACACTCTTCTGATATATACTTAACTACATAATGTTAGCATAGGCTACAGCTGCGTCTTTTTCTGGCAAAGATGTAATACAGTTAGGGACATATTTAAAACAGAATTTATCAAAATGGTGAACACGGTGACCTCCAAGAAACTCTATCCAAATACCAATAAAACAAATTCTATGAATTTTAGTAACAAGCGAAATATGCATCTTAATGACTGAATGCTGATGAAATCGTTGTATTGCAAAGGAATGTACTGTAATGACATTTGCAGTGGAATGACTGTAAATTTATCTCAAAAAAAGATTTCAAAGAGAGTTGTTCAAACCTAGACACGTAGTCCCTAAACTCCGTGTTGTGACCATCGCCGTGGAATGACCCGTACAGCATTCATGCACGAGGAAATTCCGCTAACAACGCTTCAAACAGTATCTTTGTCATTCAAAAACAGCAATGAAGTTATTATCTGATGCTGATTTCCACGATCATTCAAGGGCATTCTTTCAAGAGAATAAACTATTAAAAATCAAAGCTGTAATCAAACTGAAATATTTTACTTTCATTTACAAATCCATAAACAAAATCCTTCCTGAGTAAAAAAATATTATAGTTTTTAACTCATAAATAAATTTACTGATCCAAGGCTAGAAATATATCAAAGCATGTTATTCCTCAATTTAAAGCGTCTTTATCCCCAAATTCACCCATTTTCGTTGGACTGAAACTAGAAAATGATTTAAGAGTTAATATAAACATTATTTCTTATATAAAATTCATTTAAAATTAAATGAAGTTCTCTTTTAATAATGAAATATTGATGAAAAATAATATTAAAAATACATTACTGTATTACGTGTTCATCTCTCTTTATAATGCGTACTTGCCTCATTTCTCTATTAATTCTTTGTACCGCATTTGTATCATATTTATAATAATGACTTATTAAGCTTTAATATATGTATTATATTTTTATCTTCATTTAATCTGAGAGCCCAGTAAAGCCTGAAGCCTAAAGCCAATTAAAATAAGATAAATAATTCATTTGACAAATGATTATTATATTATTGTAACAGCAGAAATTGTAATATTGTAATATTTATAGTTAAAGATCCCGAATTAGAATTGGAATTGGGATCGAAATACATTTGGACGAAATAGTCGTAACTATTACAATTCACTCGTTTCCCGTCCCGACAAGAAGGATCAAATTAAACCAATTGTTATTTTCTTATGAAAATCATTTCGTATTATCCACAAAAAGCAGTTAAGCTTTCTTCTCGAAGTAATGTATCGCTCGCCTTCCAGTAATGCTTTCCAGTAATGCTTTCCAGTAATGTCTTCCAGTAATGCTTTCCAGTAATGCTTTCCAGTAATGCCTTCCAGTAATGTCTTCCAGTAATGCTTTCCAGTAATGCCTTCCAGTAATGCCTTCCAGTAATGCTTTCCAGTAATGCTTTCCGGTAATGCCTTCCGGTAATGTTTCACGCGCTTAAAGAGACAATGAATAGATTCGTCGGAAGATTCTTGGTAAAAATCTTTGATAAATTTAAAAAATATTTTCGTATTTTGTTTGTAAATTAAAAGAAATTTTTGAAAATTTGAAATAAATCACAAACATTATTCGTAAATATGAAATTTCTTTAGTTTTCTTTCTTCCTAAAGGTTAGTGACTCGGACAAAGAGGTCCGGGGTCACACTGCACACGACGAACCCCTCCATATGTTAAGCTTTAATTATTAATTAATATATATATATATATATATATATATATATATATGGGAGAAATTTCACGATTAAACACGTGAAATGAATGAATGATGCAAACCCACAAGGAAAAAGAGGAAATGAAAAAATAATACACAAAAGCCCTTGGAATAATTTTTCTTTTTCCTTGTAAGTTGCATCATATATATATATATATATATATATATATATATATATATATATATGTAAAAATGAACCCTAAATAATTCCCATATTCCTATACTATCATATTCTTCATGTAATTCTTGTATTCATTTATATAGTTCTTGTATTCATTTTAAAATTCATGTGTTTATATGGTTCATGTATTTATATAATCCTGTATATTCTTATATATTTAACTTTATATAATGCCTATATTCATATGTATTTTACGTGTGTGTATTCATTTTTACATAAGGACCAAAATCGCCCAACGCGAGTTTGGATAAAATTTTTGATTTGCTTTCTACTTTGCCAAATAATTAATTGGTGACCAGTTCTTTTTTAAAATCTCATAATCACTTTTTTAGATTTCGCTTAATAAGGAATCCTGCTTAAGCTTTGCAATGTTCATATTTTGTATACATTCTCTTTCGTTATAAAAGATGAGATCATGTCTTGCCTAAGCATTTAAATTGTACATCTTAAACCTTAAAATTTTACTCATACGCATATTTTAGTGTAAAGATGCATAGTCCGATTTCCACTTTTAGTTAACTTGGCAGATCATGATAACATCAGATCTGAAAAGTCGCGGTTTAAGATAAAAATATGGTTTCGTCTTCAAATATTTTGTTTACTCGTTCAAGCCTTACCACAGCTAAAAAATTTAATTTATTTTCGAATATTGTGCAAAAATAATGCAACCTTTTTAGCATTTAATAATAATGATGTTAGCAGTTTTGGGGTATATAAACCCCAGTAAAAATCTTTATCAGTAAAAGTCTTTATCTTATCCTTCGAGCCTTGCTCTCTTCAGAAGAACTTAGTCATTAAACTTTCCGGATACGCTATAAGAAAAGTCCGGAATCTTCAGAAAATTTTAGTAAGTCTACCAAAGTCCTCCGAGCCACTATAGAAGAACTCGGAGAGTAATATAGAAGAAAACTACTACAAGTCATACATCCGTTGCTGCCACCTAACTAGAACCCCCGTCGACTTCGAACCAACCCAGGCCATAGACGGAGGGGTTAACATATATATATATATATATATATATATATATATATATATATATATATATATACAGGGCGTCCCAAAAAAATGTATACACACTTTAACAGCTGATAGCTCAATTGATGTTTCTTTCTTTCCAAGTTAAACCCATTAGAATTAATAATGGCAGTCAGACTAAGCTTTGAACAAAGGAAATTCATTCTAAAATGCTACTGGAAGTGTGAAAACGCAGTTGAAGTGCAAAGACAGTTTAGGAGGGAGTTTCAAACAGATCCACCAACGCGACTTACCATCACTCGAATTAGAGATAAGTTTGAAGCCGATGGAACTGTTCAGAATGTCCACAAGAAGCGTTCCGGAAGACCACGGACATCGACAAGCCCACAAAGCAAGAAAGAGTACTGGAAACGTATCACCAAAGTCCAAGAAAATCTGTGCGGCAAGCGAGTCGTGAGGTAGGAATTTCAGAATCGTCTGTCCAACGCATTTTGAAGCGCTGTCAATGGAAAAGTTACATTCCAAGATTAGTCCATGCTATTAATGAAGATGATCCGGACCGAAGAGTGGAGTATTGCGAGTGGTACTTGGCACGATGTGGATGTGGATTGGACGAAGGGGTTTCGTAGAATACCCTCCGCGTTCACCAGACCTCACACCACTAGACTTTTTTTATGGGGATACTTAAAAGACAAAGTCTACGCTATAAAACCTGCAACAGTCGCTGAATTGAGAGCAGCCATTGAACGAGAATGCACACAAATACCAAACGAAATGTTTCGTGATGTTTGCGATTCCATTGCTTCGCGTTATCAGCAGTGCCTGGACCAGAACGGACGTCAGTTTGAAAACAGGCGTTGACAAAACAATTAAATAATGTCTGTAGATTCTATTACATTTTGAAAATGAAATGTATTTTAATAAACACTGCCTTTATAAGTATTTAAAGTGTGTATACATTTTTTTGGGACGCCCTGTATATATATATATATATATATATATATATATATATATATATATATATATATATCAGTGGCGGATCCAGAACCTGAAAATGATCGGTTTGCTAGCCGGGAGTCTGGGGGGCAGCCTAGGCGTCCAGCAGGGTTCAGGGGCAGCGCCCCTGACGCGGGCACAGGGGACGAAGCCCCCTAAAACTTCTGGGTTTTTAAGCATTTTAAGTTATTTTTTGCCATATACTCATTTAATACAAACTGATTCCGAATATTTACAAATTTTTTTTTTTACAAATATCATGAAAATATATTATACGAGTTAATGTCAAAACTGCTTTAATTGCTAATTATATCAACCAGTGGAGTCGGAGACGTATCTTCGACAACATTTGTTTATGCACCAAAGATCTTTCATTTAACGGTCGCTTCCCACCCATGTTTATTTAAGCAATCCTGAAAGTTGCCTACTTTGCAAATTCTGACTGTTTTTGCAACGCGCTCCAAACCGGCCTGAATTCGCGCCTGTGTATATATATGATACATATATCAGAGCGCAAAAATCTCTTGTTTACAGTCGCTTTAATAAAGTACAGACACATCATTTTTCAAAACTTCAAGTTTTGTTCCGTTGCCATGGTAATTACTACATCTAAGTAAGCACACGTTTACGCGCTTAGATTCAGTTAGTAGAAATTTTCATGAATTTTTTTTTATTATTTACTTTTTAAGGAGAATATTAATATTTGGTAATGAGTAATATATTACTTGCCACTCATCGTCATTGTCATTCCTTTTCGTGGGTCCGCAATTGGGAATGTCTAAAGTGATAAATCCAAATTTGAGAAAGGAGTTTTTCTCATTTCAGAAAGAATGTCACTTCCATTCGCATTCGTGGTAAAGCCATCAATAGACAATGGATAATATTTCCTAACCTAACTGAATTTAACCTAACCTAATCTAACTTAACCTAACATGGACCAAAATGGGAAATCCTTGGACGAAAATGAGAATGTCCTAAAATGAGAAAAGATCAATTTGAGAATTGCTTCCTTTGAGATTCTTATTCGTTGATTTCTCATTCTTGGTAATAAAATGAAATGGTAATTAAATGGAGTTGGTTGATATCGAGTAAAAGAAGGGTTTTTTTTTTCCATGAAGGATGAATACTGGTTGGTTGGTTGTTCCATTTTACGCCCTTCGTCCAAATGATGAACACTGACCAGGATATTTCTTTGTAAAAAGAATAAACAACTTTCTTTGTAAATTACAATTAATTAATTTGTAAAAATAAGGATTTCACAAACTTTTACAAGGATGTTTGATACAAGGATTACTTGTATTCGACAGGACCGAATGTTGATTTCTCCTCTGTCGATTACATGATAATTTAAAGTTAATAACAGTTATGATAATAAGAATGAGGTATTGAGATTATGACGTCACAGTTTAATGTTACATCATGTCGCATCAATCATTCTTATCAAATCGTAGCAAAAAATAATGAATACGATGATTATGAACACAACATTTGTTATTTTAAACTGATGTTATTATCGTTCACAAAATACAAAATACAAGTTTCTCCTTTCGATGTAATTCAGTTAGTAATGTAATTCATGTTAATAAACCTTTACAATACAAGGTATGAGAATGTATCTATTAGGATGAGTGAAGTCGCTTAGGATTTTGGTCTTCGTAGAAAGACTGTATCGATGACAAAGGAGGTATGAATTAGAACGAAGCATCTCAATGATGTTTAGGTCTGGAAAACAACGTGTTGCTATTACGGAACAATATGATGCATCAGACCTATTATATATCCATAGGTTCGACAACACCATAACTCTGATACTCTAAAAACTAATAACCTAACTTAACTTAACCTAACTTATGCTAACCTAACCTAACTTAATCTAACTTCGTCTCACCCACAATATACTTGTCTACAGAATGTTAAGTCGATCAGATATCGTAATCCTGGATTGCGCTATGATTTGGATTCGGATTACTGTGGAAATCGTTTTTAATTGTTTATGGATAATAATTTATAGTTTGGGGATCTTAGTTTTGTTTGAAAATACAGTATATTCGCGAAAACCTTTTTCACGAATACAATACAATACATTTTCCTTGCGAACGTGGTACAATAATTCGATGTCTCCGCGAAAACCATACTGCGCATCGCGTTCCAGCCTAGAAATCGCTGTTGGCAGAGAGAAATTGGGCGGAAAGAGTAAACTTTGGGGAGCAGTATATTGCTTGGGGAGAAAATTTTGAGTCTAATTTTGTATTTTGTGGTAAGAATGTTTTCTCATTAAATATCATGGGTTTTACCACAAAGAACTCGAAGGATTATTATAAAAGTAGAATGAAAGTTAACTTTATGACGGACAGTTTGGTGATATCTTAAAGGACGTTCTTCTACCAACAGTTAGAGGTTATTTAGTTCTGAAGAATCAACCGTTCTACTCAGGGCAAGATAACATCCGAACTTCACATCTTGTAGTAGTGTTGTTCAAGAATAGAGTGATGACCATAGAGCAGGTGACCTTAACCCAACTGCAAACCTTTGGGGGTTCCTTGGTCGTAGAATGGAGAGGAAGAATTCAGAAAAACGAAGAAAATCTGAGGAACTTGCAAAAAATTATGGAAAATTTTAAGAACTACGTTACAGTACAGAAATCTTCTACCTTCTTTATCTCGAAGACTAAAGAAAACTCTGGGTGAAAACGGTGATCACACCAAATGTTAAACAGGAGAAATAATATTGGTGCCTGTTGAAATATTTGCTAATTCAAGTGAACATTTTAAAATTTTGTTTAATACGGAAAAATGAGACACAATACTATTTGAATGCATTGTACAATAGTCCAATTAAGGCCCATGGCTGAAAACAAATTATGGCATAATTGTTGTCTTTTATAATTTAAATATGTCCGCCAACATGAATATAGCGTATTTAAATCACAAACTACATACGCAGTTACAAACTCCAAATGTTTATATGCTTCCTTAATTGACTGAGCAAATTCGAGTGATTTGAGTCATCAACATTTAATAATATGATGGGAAATCTGTCGACTCAACTGTGAATCTATGTAACTTGCATTATCAAGGTTTTGTTGTTGAAATTGAAATTTTAGTGTTGCCATCATAGTGTCACCCGCAGGGAATAAAGAAATGAAGAATATACAATTAAAATAAAAACAAAATTTAAAATTGACTAATTAATGTTTACACATCTGAATTTACTTACCTATCAAATCTGATTTTTTTGTCGAATACAGGACATGGCCAAGATATTTTGTTATCAGATATGAGCAGTAATGTATTTGAAAATACTTAAATACATATTTAAATACATGTATTTATAAATACTTTTTGGAGAGTATATTTAATTACGTATTTAAATACTTTCGAAAAGTATTTAGTATTTGTAAATACTTGTTTTTAAATACATTTTTAAAATACTTTTTTGTGAACTGTTCAATTTTGCGAGGATGTACAGTACTAACCACCCAGTATTTAACTGGTACCACAGAACACAATAAAACATTTTTCAAGGTGCTTGTGCTTCCAAAAAGTTCCAGGCTCAGCAGGCTGGAACTTTCTGGAAACACCTTGAAAAATGGAACTTCCAGCCTGCTCTAGTGGCGATTGTCACAGACTCACAGCTGCAGTGTGGCAGCCAGCAGTCTATCCTGAGGCATCGTCATATGTGGTTGTGTAAAGTTCAGCGCTAACTGCGCAATTAGCCTTAGCCTATTGATCATATTAGACGAGGACAACATTTGTAACATGGCTGCAGCAAGTGGAAGTGGTGGAAAAGAAGGTGGTAAAATAGTTGTTGATGGTGGAAGTGAAAATAAAAATAGTGAATCACACCTGCACCCACTTTTTGATGGAAAATATTTCCGAATAACTTCCAAAGATGGTAGTAAAGTGAAGACTATGTCTTCTGTGCCACAAAACAATTGCAGCGTCTACATCTGCGACTTCTCGATTTTATTTGACTCTAAGCTGATGTTAGTGATTTTATGAGCTTTTTGAAAAGTATCTAAATTTTATTTGAAATGTATTTAAATACATTTTAGGAGTAATGTATTTAGTATTTAAATACTTCCTGAAAACCTGAATTTTATTTAGTATTTAATTACTTTTATTTTCAAGTAATGTATTTATTATTTAAATACATCTAAAGTATTTACTGCCCATGTCTGTTTGTTATAAAGACAATGTAAATGAAAGGTAAACTCTTACATCTGGCAGAGAATAAAATACCAGATGTACGATGTTCCGTGTATATAAATTCTAATATTAATTTTTCTGTCAGGTCTATAGAATGACTAAGCCTAACATCTAATGATGACTAAGCTACTAATGCATACTATTTTTAAATTATAATAGTACACTAACATCCAAATTAATAGTGATAATTATTAGGTGTTTCATCATATAAGCACGAAAGCAGATTATATACATTTGAGAGAGATGCTGCCGAAGGTTTCGTCTGTCTCAGTTTCATAACCATTTCATTCCTTACTTAAGGATGAGAGAGAGGTCGCGAGTGAGAATCTCAAAGGAGGAAATTCTCTAATTGATCCATCCCCATTCTTACTGTGTGAGTGATTTGGTATCATCCCGATCAGTGTCATTCCCATTTCATTCCACGCCCAAGAGTGGGAAAAGCATTTTCAAATCGGTCTATTCCCAATTCATGCCATTCTCATTCTTATCCACGGCTTTCCCACTTTAGTCCAGTTTAGGTTAACTTAGGTTAGGTTTGGTTAGGTTGCTGATAGATTAGGTTTGGTTAGATTAGGTTGGGTTGGGTTAATGTTAGGTTTGGTTAGATTAGGTTAGGTTAATGTTAGGTTAGGTTTGATTAGATTAGGTTAGGTTAATGTTAGGTTAGATTTGGTTAGATTAGGTTAGGTTAATGTTAGGTTAGATTTGGTTAGATTAGGTTAGGTTAATGTTAGGTTAGGTTAAGTTATGAAATATTAACCATTGCCATTTGGTACCTTTATCATGATTAGGAATGGAGTGACATTGTTTCTCAAATGAGAAAACTTTTCCTCAAATATGGAATTTTCACTTTGTTCATTTTCATTTGCTGACCACAGATGGGAGTGGAAATGAGTGGGACGTAATTCTGCCGAAGTACACTTTCGGAAAAAAGTTCGCCTAGAAATATGAGTTCTATAAAGCATAAAAAATTACGGATCACCTGGAGATCAGGGCCCCCAGCCTTCGTTAGTTAGCCTTATAAGGCTAACTAACGAAAATATCACGACTTAACCTAACCAATCGTTAGGTCAACTGTACGCCCTTGACGATTGGTTAGTTTAAGTCGTGATATTTTCGTTAGTTAACTTTATAAGGCTAACTAACGAAGGCTGGGGGCCTTGATCTTCAGGTGATCCAAAATTACTAATTGATAACACGCGTTTTTTTTTTTTTTAAAGTCATGTGATTATGAGGACTAAGGACTACAAATATACAAAATTTTCTGAATTTCAAGTGAATGATATGTGAGTATCAAAGGTGACCCAGACAAAGTACAGTATGTGGGCAACATACTAATTGATAATCTCTCATTCAAATTATTAAGATATTATGAGATAATGTAGACAATTGTATGCTCTGGGAAATATTTTGATTAGAAAATTTCATACGTGTACAACTGATATTAAGGTGACTTTGTTCAAAACGTTTTGTACCCCACTGTATACAGCTCATTTATGATGGAACTATAGGATGTACAATATGAGGAAGTTATACGTAGCCTATAACACTGTATTTAGGCTACTTAGGAGCTATTGTTAAGAACTAGATTTATAAATGGTGTTCCTTGTAGCGCCAGTACGTTGTTTGTAGTCAGTAGTGTACCTAACTGTGCCAGTGTGATACGCAGTTTTGTGTATAGACTTATCACGAGGTTTGGTGAGTCTGTTAATAAGAAAATAGAAGCCATGATTAGTAATAGTAGACTGGTTGGTAACTCATATGTTTTCTAGATCTCGAATCTGGAAGCAGTGGTGTGGGCAATTGTATATTCATTATTTATAGTGTTTTGTTGGCTTATGTAGTCACTGCTCCAGACACCTATTACTTAACTGTATAGACCAATTGTATAATATATACTTATTTACTTTATGAGGGTTTGAACGACGGTTCAGGATCGACTTACGTTCGACCACTCTCTCTCTCCTCTCTCTCCTCTCTCTCTCTCTCTCTTCTCTCTCTCTCTCTATATATATATATATAGGCCCTCTCAGAGGTCCAGAGAGGCCCGGGCTACTTCCAGCTTTTGAGGCCCATAGTTAAACCCAATTATTACTTTCACTGCAAAACATTATATTCAAACCTGAACGTTTCTAAATTTGAGGTCCCCCCTTAAGCTTGAGGCCCAGGCCAAATGGCCCTCATAATGAAGGAAAATAATGAAAATGAATGAAAATTTGTTTCAGAGTTTTTGGTGTTTCATGAAAGAACGATTTTAAACATTCCAACTTTTCAATAACCAAAAATCGAAAGAATGATAAATAATAATTTACTGGTTGACAAAATCGAACGTTTTTCTCTCACCAAAGATGTATACACACTTTTCTAAACCAGTTTTGTGCGCTGATTCCAGATCTGTTTTCAGTTTTCCTCTAGCGTATATAGTTATCGAAATATGACTGGTGTTAATTTCAGCACAATTTATCGTAAAAGTACAACTTTATTCATAAAATGAAATGTACACCAACCTAAAAACGTTGCGAGTACGATTTTCTTTTGTAAACCTTGTCCGGATCGTCGCGGTACAACATCCAGCAGTAGTCTGCCAGCATACTTTCGTTCCAGAAACCTTGGTAGCGATTTTCCATTGACTGAATGTCTTGATGGAAGTGTTCCCTCTGTTCGTCACTCACCGCGCCAAGGTTTTCGGGAAAGAAATCTAGATGCGAATGTAAAAAATGTATTTTCAAGGACATACGACAGCGCATTTCTTGATATGCATCGAGCAGTTTCTGAACTCCATCTTTGTATGCGGGAGACTTGTGGTTACCCAAGAAGTTTCCACAAATCCATTTGAAAGCCTGCCATGCATTTAGTTCTAAGGCATTGAGGCTTTCTTCAAAGCCTTCATCCTGAAGAACCTCTCTGATTTGGGGCCCCACAAAGATTCCCTCCTTCAATTTCGTGGCACTGATGTTGGCAAATTTCTCAACAAGGTATCGGAACCCTCTCGAATTCGCCTTACCCATCGCTTTCACAAAATTTTTCATTAAGCCGAGCTTAATGTAGAGAGGTGGCAGGAAAATATTCTTTGGATCAACTAAAGGAACTCACGGGACATTGCCCGTTCCTGGCTCGTATGTGCTTCTTTGACGCCAGTCACGTCTGATGTAACGATCCGCTGTCCCATAGGCATAGGAAACAACAGTATTTCGTGAACCCTCCTTGCATGCCCATTAACATACCGGTACCAATGACTTTGAGATCACCACAGATATTCCATGGATGATTGCTGTATTGGATTGCTTCGAGTAGTATATTCATGTTATCGTACTCTCCTTTAGATGAACGGAGTGTGCGATCGGGATGGACGACTTTAAGTTCCCGTTATGCAGGAGAACCGCTTTCAAGCTTCCCTGTGAGGAATCAATAAAGAGGCGCCACTCAGATGGTGTGTGTACCTGTGACAAGTTGTCGAAAAGTTCATTGATATCATAGCAATAGCAGAGCGAGCCGTCTACTGTAAAGAATGTTGCCCAATCATGGTTTCGTTTTCGATAGTGACACACTCGGACGTTCTTCTCAAGTAAGTGTTTCTGCTTGAGTCTTGATGAAACAAGTTCTGATTTCTCTTTGGAGAGGGCTAGGTCTCTAATGAGGTCATTCAACTCGTTTAGGGTAAGCCTCTCCGGCTCCGATTGCTCTTCGTCAGGTGTGTAGTCAAGATCGGCCGAAGGTCCCGCATCTCCGCCAATCGCACCTTCGTCGGATTCCCTTTCGTCTTCTAAAGAATCGAGTCCATGCTGTGGAGGTACGATGACACGATGCCGATTCCGGTGAGGGATCGGTCTGATCGCGGAGTCTACGTTCGGATAAACGATGTTATGCTTGTTCTTTATGGAGAATCCAGTTATGTTAAAATTGCAAAAGTAACAATCGCCATGATCTCTCGGCAACCTCCATATCACGGGTATAGCGAACGGCATCGACGTTTTCCTTTGGTTTAACCAGTCACGTAATCCATTCGAACAAACGGTACAGATAATATGTGGTGCCCACGCCTTATCTTGGTCGCCTAGTGGACAGCCGAAGTATAACCGGTAAGTTTTCCGAAGATCCATCGTGATTGTACGCTGTTGTGATTTAGTCGCAAACGAGTCGCACACGTAACAGAAATTGTCGGGGTGATTTTTACACTTTCGAGGCATGATGATCGATGAATGGGTTGATGCAAATCACCTAAAAATAAAATGTGTAAGTAGGCGACACAAAACAAAACAAAAAACACGACACACAACTAGACATGTGACTGTTACGCCAAAGAATAAAAGGGCGTACATGTGCAATATTTGCAAATTTGTGGCCAGCAACTGCTCTCATCTAAAATACGACAAGACAACCTGCGGAAAGCCTAAGTTGAAACGACAAAATGCCATACATGATGGTACAGAAACGGTAAAGCAAAAACCTACACCTAAGCTGCAACGACAAAATACTCCGCTACATGTATAAAGGACGCATATTATATATTGTATATACACACAGTATTATATATTATATTATATATAGTTATATGCATATTATATATTGTATAGTTATTGTAGAGTTATATGCATATTATATAGGTATACAGGGTGTCCGAGAATTATCTGTACAATTTTTGGCTGTTATTAAAAGTCAACCATGAAGTGTAGAAATTCCAGTGTTGTCCCATTTTACAGAGAATCTCATTAAGTTTTTTCTGATACCAAGTTTTGACAAGTTTTTTAGAAATTCCAGTGTGTCCGAACATTATCTGTACAATTTCATCTTTTAATAAAATTCTTGATAACAGACGTAAAATTCTTAAACAAGATTATTTAGAATCTGTATTTTCAAAAGTTTCTTTTATTAAAGTAAAGTTGTTACAAACATTCGATATGTGCACCATTAGTGATTCGCAAAACATCCAATCGATACTCCAAATGTTGCCATGTACGCTGCAACATATCCACATCAATTCGCTCAATAGCAGCTGTGATTCTTGCTTTTAAATCATCAATATCTGTCACCCGCGTACATTTCTAAAAAACTTGTCAAAACGTAGTATCAGAAAAAACTTAATGAGATTCTCTGTAAAATGGGACAAAACTGGAATTTCTACACTTCATGGTTGACTTTTAATAACAGCCAAATATTGTACAGATAATTCTCGGACACCCGGTATAGTATTATTTTATATACACAGCATATTAAGCTTATATTTATTATATATATTATGATCGGTCTCATCTCAAAAACTAGACGTGCTAGAGGAAAACTGAAAACAGATTTGGAATCGGCGTCCCAACAGCTATCTAGCCCACCCATAATTCTATCTGATGAAAAATACTTGTTGGCCAGTGTAATTAATGATTGAGGAGGGCCTGAGACTGGCACAGAGCTCAGGCCAACTAACACAGCTTATTGCGCTAACTCCTGTATTATTATTAGATGTATCATCGGGATTCGAACCCTTGACCTCAGTGTCTTCACTTCGCTTTTAGGAAACGGTGTTTCCCCACTGACTTGCGAACGCTACCAAAGGAATGTTAGATTAGCCATAAAATACATTTGCTTTGCATCTGTTTAATGGGTAAAGTATATATATATATATAAGTCTTATATATATGTGTGTGTGTGTGTGTGTGTGTGTGTGCGTGCGTATATGTGTGTGTGTGTCCCTCCACACACAACCCCACACAGTGTTGTGTGTGTAGGTGTGGGCATGGGCGTCGGTATGGGTACAATGAAGAACCTTTATTTTTTAATGTTTAAACTCTATTTTTCGAGTGAGACCGTAGATATTATGGTAAATTTTGATCGACGCGCCATTTTAAAAACATGAAATCCATTTTATGCACTTCAGTTCTAAAGAATTTAGACTATTTTTTTTCATATTTTTTCTTTTTTAATTTGGAGTCTGTCAGTTTTCGTTTTTAATCGTTTAATTCTCATTGAAGCGCACTTCGTAATGAAATTCTAGACCATACCTGATGGTTGATAAAAGCAAATTCTCAACCAGTTATCACGCGCATAGTTCAACCTCAAAACCAGGATCACCGAGATAACCCTGAATGTTAAAGTCCTTTTCATTTGAAGTATTGTAGAAACTTTAATTCTGATCTCTTTTTAAAAACTTGAGGATAACTTTGCCAAAGGTCTTACTAAGACCAAACATTCTTAGTAATAATAAATCAGTGAGGAGATCCAGACATTGGCACAGCACTCAGGCCAACTAATGCAGGCCATTGAACTAACTTCTTTATTAATTAATATTATTGCCAGCAGCATCGGGATTTACATCCCCGACCTCAGTGACCTCATTTCGTTTATAGGAAACGGTGTTACCCAATGAATTACGAATGATGGCGACATTCTGAGTAAGTGTGGCTTTCCTTCTGAGCCTTCTGAGATACTATCAGCCTAAAAGAAACTAGAAGCCTAGATAAACTTTGGTTTATTATAGGACAGTCTTATAATAAACCAAAGTTTATCTAGGCTTGTATGCCGTAGTCCTATTAGGACTACGGCATACAACTGTTTCTTGTTATGTTTTGTGAAGATCGTGTGCCATTAGAATCACAACATCAGAATCATTTACAACTTAGCACGTTCGCATCAATTTCATCTTTTTACTTTAAAGATGTAATTTTAAAGATGTAACGCGAAAGATCATCAAGATGATCTCTTTAATCCCTTTCCATAACATGAACAAAATTAAAGTATGGACACTGGTTTCATTACTCAAATGTATAACTAACAAATGAATCATTTTAACTTCAGTCTAAAAAACTGGGCCTATTTATATAACTTTATCCAGAAATATTTTTGAGTTAGACGATCGTAAACTATTTTATATGTGATCATTTCATATGAACTCAAAGACTTTTCGGAATATCGAATAATGTTATCACTAGGTTCATTACTAATTCTGAGACATAGGTAGACAAAGTCAGTAAAAGTTCATAGTAAAGTGCATAGTAATAACAGACAATCAGTTAGTAGAGCCAGAAATTGACATGGCGTTCAAACCAGAGTAAACCGTCCCATTATTTTTAACTCTTGGATTGTTATTAGCCAGCATTATCGGGAATCAAACCCCCAATCTCAGTGCCTTTACTTCGATTATAAGAAAGCGTTGTTACCTCCTGATCAAACCAACTCTGGCATTTGTTAGTTCACCATCATTTATATTTTGGGTTTAAACGCTGAGTAAGATCAATTTATCGTTTGAAAAAAATATTTAGACATTGAGAAAAATTTAAAATAAAATTGATAATATTCATTATTAATCAGAAATACCAGTTAATACAATTACAGTCTTCCATTTTGATTAAACCATATGTCATACAAGTACCAAACTTTGGTCGGTCACAGATTGGAGGTCAAAATCAAAAGAAAATAATGGCTAATCGATCGACTCAAGTACGAATACAAAACTGAGACAAAGAAAAAGTTTCCTAAAGGCGAAAAATCTAGCAAACCTTTGACAAATCCTTGACACACCGTCTTAATTCGACTGGAAGTAAAAAGAATTACACACACACAGAGACACACACAACACACACACACACACACACACACACACACACATATATATACTCTGTAAATTGTAGGATATTTTGCTTCTGCACAGAGTGAAACTAATTTGTGTAGACATTTTAATAGGATTATTTATTAATATATAATTAAATGTGTAGCAGAACTTTCATTACAGTTATTACATCGTATCAAGAGTTAATAATGTTGAGTGAAAAACTATGTTAATTAATATTTTTTAAATAATCATTATATTGAAAGTTAAATTAACTTTAAATAGTTTTGTCGAAACAAGACGCCGTCGGAAGATTTGTCCGCAGACGTTGCTTTTAATTTCTCTTTCCAGCAGAAGAGAAGGAGAGGTCACCGACGCGTCGAACGTAGAACTGGCGTTCGAAGCGAGTTTTGCGGCGTCATAAGTCATTCTGTTAACTGAGATGTGTTTGGTGGGCGGTGTCACGCCTTCAGATGACGCAAAACGACAGACAGACGGCGAAGGATGTCGTCGTGACGCCAAGCAAGATGATGCCAAAAGGTGGCTAAGTGGTTCTCGCCGATTCGGAGGACCCTCTTCTGATTAGTTTGGGCGGTGCCAACTGGCAGTCATATCTTTTCATGGCGTCAAAATTCAAATCTGTTAGGGACAGGCGAGGGTTATTCGCCGTCGGTGGAGCGCATATTCCTCATTTCCGTTTCGGAAGTCGTCTGAAAAGCTTTTTTCAAATCTATTCCCGTGGTTGGCGTAATCATAATGGGTTTATCATTATTTATTGTTTAAAAAGGCATTGTAAAAGGAATTTTCTCTCGGGTATTATGATTATTACCTTTATCGTAATCTTTATGAATATGAGTGCTTATCGTTATTATAATCAGTGTGACCCCCCCCTCTCTCTTTTAGTGCCTATCAAGAGAAGTAATTCGGACCCCTATAAACATTTAAAAATACTTCTTTCCCTCTTTCTTGGCGTCGTGGCAGAATTTCCACTTCGAAAATGGACGCCAACTGACACTTCCTACGTGTTTAAAAGACGGTTAATATATTTTAATAATAATTCTTATTTATTTATTCCGGTCACAGGAAAATACGGAAGCCGGACATCCGGTCGAAGCCCGATTTGGGGGACCACGCTCGTAACTATGAAATCCGGATGGCGAGACGTCTCCTTATATGCCCAAATACCCATCAACGGGGCAACAAACTTTGAGTACTCACCCACAACCTCGAGCATGATGCGCTCATTCCTCGTAGGAGACGCTTTGTAGTCGACTCTGCACCGGTAGAGACCGGTGTCTTCCGGTAAGACGGGATCTATCACTAGACCGGTTGTTTGAGACTTGAGGTCGAACTGAACCCGGGACCCAAATACGTCGAGAGCGATCCATTCGATCCCGAGACTCAATGGTCCGTCTCTCGCGTCCAGGCTGAGGAGAAGAAAAGACATATTAATGCATGCGGATAACAGGTAGAGAGAGAGAAAGAGAGAGAGAGAGAGAGAGAGAGAGAGAGAGAGAGAGAGAGAGAGAATGAAAATAGTACGAAGAAAAAGTCAGCGGATATTGTAGCCACTCTTTTATTTACTCCTCTAAAACTACAGTATATTACTATATATATATATATATATATATATATATATATATATATATATATATATATATATATATATATATATATATATATATATATCGCAGCTACTGACTTCTGCTTAGGGAGACTATATATATATATATATAAGAAATGAATTTCACAATTAAACACGTGAAATGAATGAATGATGCAAACCCAAAAGGAAAAAGAAAAATGATTCCAAAGCCTTTCATATATTCAGAAGTACACTTCGTCAGGGAATGAAGGGAGAAGGCGAGATGATAAAAATATATACCTATATACAGCGGGAGAGAAAAATAAAAAAATTAGCACATGATTAACAAGAGTTAATTAGAGGCAAAAGGTATTTTAAGAGGATATTGTCAATTTTATACATTCCCACACTGTTA
Source organism: Bathynomus jamesi (assembly GCA_023014485.1). Classification (NCBI taxonomy): domain Eukaryota; kingdom Metazoa; phylum Arthropoda; class Malacostraca; order Isopoda; family Cirolanidae; genus Bathynomus; species Bathynomus jamesi. The sequence continues at coordinate 733,580 of JAJOZX010000383.1, forward strand.
TTGAAATTATTTTTAAAATGGATAAATGCACATTCTAGAATATTCCTTCCACTTATATCTGTCTTTTAACGAGCGCTTCAGAACTATCCCACTTGATACTATGATTACATCTCTATACATATGGTTAAACAATGCATTAGAATTATTTGCTGTTCTACACGCATATTTATGCTGTTTTACCCTAATATCTAACGTTTTACCCATTTGGCCTATATATACTGATTTACATTGTGTACATCCGATCGAATACACACAACCAACCGCATTATCCGGGCTATTCTTTAATAGGCGTGATTTAACAGTATTATTATACTTAAAGACTACATTGATACCAATTGCTTAAAGTAAAGTCGGAAGATATTGAAAACTAACATGGTAAGGTAGGCTAAGGATATTTTTACACTCAAATTCCTTTACAGTTACACTATTATAATACCTATTCTTGGCTTTCCTAAGGCAGTTATCTAGAAATGAAATAGGATAACATAATTTAGTACCAATATTCATGATATTGCATAACTCGGAATCTAAAAATTCAGGACTGACAACTCTCAATGCTCTAAGAAACATAGCAGAGAAAATAGATTTAATCGAGGGATGATGGGCAGAATAAAAATGCACATAAGAGTTATTATTAGTAGGCTTACGAAAAACTTCAAATTTGAACTGATTCAAGCATCTCTGAATTTTTAGATCCAAAAAAGATAGGCTTCCATCATTTTCTTTTTGAACCGTGAACTTAATAGATGGGACTAAATTGTTGAGCCTACCAGGAAGTAAGTCAACATCCAAATTGTTAGGCCAAAAGTATAAAATGTCATCTATATACCTGTACCAAACATGGTTAAAATTAACAATCGTAGGCAAAATTCTACTCTCAAAAAATTCCATACATAATTTAGCTAATACCGGTGAGAGGGGATTTCCATCACCAATCCAAACGACATAGCATAAAACTTATTTTCAAACTGAAATTTATAATCTTTGACGCAAAGCTTAATTAACTCAATAAGAGTGTTGTGCTGAACAGGGAAAGAATATTCAGAGATCTTATCTTTTAAAAAATCAAGTAGGTCATCAACAGGGACTTTTGTGAATAACGAACATGCATCAAAACTTACCAGTTTGAAATTAGGGTCATTAGGAAACTTCAGTTTGTCAATAAGATCCATGCTATTTACAATATGTGACTTAGAAATAGCGCCAACTAACGGCGTTAATAAACTAACTAACCATATGGTTAGTTAGTTTATAAACGCCGTTAATAGGCTCTATTTCCAAGTAGAATTTTGCCTACCATTGTTAATTTTAACCTTGTTTGGTAGAGGTATATAGATGACATTTTATACCTTTGGTCTAACAATTTGGATGTTGACTTATTTCTTGGTAGGCTCAACAATTTAGTCTCATCTATTAAGTTCACGGTTGAAAAAGAAAATGATGGAAGCCTATCTTTTCTGGATTTAAAAATTCGGAGATGCTTGAATCAGTTCAAATTTGAAGTCTATCGCAAGCCTACTAATAATAACTCTTATGTGCATTTTTATTCTGACCATCATCCCTCGATTAAATCCTCTATTTTCTCTGCTGTTTCTTAGAGCATTGAGAGAGTTGTCAGTCCTGAATTTTTAGATTCCGAATTATGCAATATCATGAATATTGGTACTAAATTATGTTATCCTATTTCATTTCTAGATAACTGCCTAAAGAAAGCCAAGAATAGGTATTATAATAGTGTAACTGTAAAGGAATTGGGTCTTTGCTGTTTGGGGGCTAGCAGCGAATTTTAATGAAAATCGGTATACTAATGTAGTTTTGGTCACTGATTTCAAAAATAACTTTCTTTTTTTGAGAAATGAAAAACAAACATGTTAGAGCACTTTAAATAATTGATATGTTTTAACTAGCTTAAACTAGTTACAGAGGATTGTGTTAAATTTAGCCAGAGTCACAAACTGCTACTGTTTATGAAAAAGTGCTCTAAGTGTGGGAAAGTGTGTTCCTTTGATAAAAATACCCAGTTCTTTCGCTGCCAAAAGCGTCGGTCAAACGGTAAAAAGTGCAACTTTAAATTATCCCTAACGAAGAATACGTTTTTTGAAGGATCCCAGCAGATCTGTAAAAGTAGCAGATAAAATCAAGAATTAATGCCCAGTTAGGTCAATTGAATGCCCGGTTAGGTCAATTGAATGCCAGGTTAGGTCAATTGAATGCCCGGTTAGGTCAACTGTACGCCCGCCCTTGACGATTGGTTAGGTTAAGTCATGATATTTTCATTAAAAACACATTAATTATTTAAAGTGCTCTAACATGTTTGTTTTTCATTTCTCCCAAAAAAGAAAGTTATTTTTGAAATCAGTGACCAAAACTACATTAATATACCGATTTTCATTTGAAATTCGCTGTTAGCCCCCAAACGGAAAAGATCCAAGGAATTTGAATGTAAAAATATTCTTAGCCTACCTTACCATGTTAATTTTCAATATCTTCCGACTTTACTTAAAGCAATTGGTATCAATGTAGTCTTTAAGTATAATAATACTGTTAAATCACGCCTAATAAAGAATAGCCCGGATAATGCGGTTGGTTGTGTGTATTCGATCGGATGTACACAATGTAAATCAGTATATATAGGCCAAACGGGTAAAACGTTAGACATTAGGGTAAAACAGCATAAATATGCGTGTAGAACAGCAAATAATTCTAATGCATTGTTTAACCATATGTATAGATGTAATCATAGTATCAAGAGGGATAGTTCTAAAGCGCTCGTTAAAAACACAGATATAATTGAAAGGAATATTCTAGAATGTGCATTTATCCATTTTAAAAATAATTTCAATAACAGTGCGGGAATGTATAAAATTGACAATATCCTGTTAAAATACCTTTTGCCTCTAATTAACTCTTGTTAATCGTGTGCTAATCTTTTTATTTTTCTCTCTCGCTGTACATAGGTATATATTTTAGTCATCTCGCCTTCTCCCTTCATTCCCTGACGAGGTATACTTCTGAATACACGAAAGACCTTGGAATAATTTTTCTTTTCCCTTGTGGATTTGCATCATAATATATATATATATACACACACACACACAATTTTTTCGTTACTCATATGTTTGTAGTGAGAAAAGTTTAAACCCGATTTATACAGTTGGATAGATAATTTAATTGGCTTCAGATTGGTATATGATATTTTCAAACAAAAATATTTGCAAAGAAAATGAGCTATTACAAATGTTCTGAAAGCATACGAAATATTTTGCTTCCATTACTCGACTCTATGTTTGAAAACTGCTCCTCATTTGGTTTTCATTTAGAGTAGTGTATTGAAGTCGGTTATTGTCGTGGTTGTGTTCAGTATGTCCACTATTAGCTTTAGAACAAGTTGTAGTAGTCTCATCCAACTGTATCCAACTTTGCAACTTAAATACAGCGTTGACTTAGCTGAGTTCAACATGTTAGATCCTTTCCTTCACTTCTTGTATATTTGTTGATTCTGGTTTCACGGAACACCTTCTCATGTGTGTTTACCTAAAAGGAATAATCAACAAGATTCGAATCTGAGCTGTTTGGTGCCCAGGTTTTAGGTTCACTGAAGTCTGTCCAGTTTGCTCGCGTGAAAAATCAGTGGTGACTTGATAACGTGTCATATTCCTCATACTGCCTGAAAGTGAAGTACCGCATTTGATTTTTAATTCAAGGCAACATGCGGGACAAGACATCATTTCAAATTTATTTTCAAGTCTCTCCTAACGAATATGAGGTCAGTTTTGTCAACAAAGGAAACGCCAACAACGACAACAACATCACAGAGCCACTGAAGTGGGATCTCTCTCTCTCAAAATCCGTGTAGACATTATTTTTGCTTTGTTGTGTTTTGTTAGAATCTAATAGACGTTAGTCTAGAGCAGGGGTTCTCAATCCACTTACTTCCATTACCCACCTGAAGCACAGGCGCTCACCCCGTTACCCCTAATGACGCGTAAATTAACCAAAAGTTAAAGAAGTAGTTTATAAATACCACTCTTAAATAAAATATGTATGGCTTCCATTACCCCACTGGATATCCCAAATTACCCCTTTGGGGGTAGTAACCCACCGGTTGAGAACCCCTGGTCTAGAGTTATGGCCAAACGAGTTGAAACACCTAAAAGTTTTTAAAATGTGCGAGGTATTAACAGAAATTACTTGAAACATCACTGATGTATTCTGAGTATCGATAATGAACTTAACACATTGTCAACTTTTGTGAACTTCCTCAAATTTCTACAGTTTCTTGGTAGGTAAATTTGAAGTACAAAGCGGTATGAAATTCAATCCATCAATGGCACATCATTACTAAGAAGCAAGCCCCGGGAGAGAAATCACGGGCCGTGGTGCTACTTTTAACTCCTGGCCCCTTTACCCCCGATCACCTCCTTCTTTATCCTCCAGCCCGGGCCCTGGTGCTTTGACACATCATGCACTCTTCTCTCCCTCTTGGCCCTGCTGAGAAGTAGCATCCTTCTATGAGCAGACATTGAATCACAGAGAAAAAAATTATTTCAATATGGAGTGCTCTTATTTTCACATTAACAGTGCACAAAGAAGAGACAGAGGAAAAACAGCTGGAGTCTCACGTGAAAAAAGTGACACCATAATGAACGAAGGGCATTTTTTGAGAAGAAATGAAAATGATAAAAGAACAGCCATCATTCTTAACGCTTTCACCGCCACGTTATGGTACGTATGGCACCGAATATATGCGGGTTTGGCGGTGGAGAAAATTTATGATAAAAGACCGGACTTTGCAGATACTGTATATGGACACTAACAATACATGCAATAGCCACATGCCCAGTACCACCCACAGTTAATTCAGCAACTACAATGGTACTAAGAGTAATAAACCTCTAAATTTAATATATATATATATATACACACACACACTCGGTGGTATAATGGTTAGCGTCGTTGACTACGAATCCATCGGCCGGTAATGGCAGGCGGCGCGCAGCAAAACCCAGCTGTTCATCCTTCCACACTAAAAAAAAATTGATTGGTAGATAAATGGGTACCCTGTGTAGCCTAGTGGTTAAGACGCTGGGCTGCTGCTGGTGGGGCGTGGTTCGGATTCCACGTTAAACTGTAGGTCTAAGGTGGAGTAAGCAAGCTTGACCTTCGTCAGAATGAACAATTCGGGCGGAAACAAAACCAAGGCTAACCAAACCAAGGTGTGTGTGTGTGTATATATATATATATAAACACAGGACCGTGCATATATATATGTCATGACAGCTGATGAAGTGAATGTAAGCGATTGTGGCGACGCTTTCTGCTTGTTCCTGACGCGACCTCACTGCAATGGGAGAGGCGTTTGGATATATATTATATATCCAACGCCTCTCCCATTGCAGTGAGGTCGCGTCAGGAACAAGCAGAAAGCGACGCACAGTCGCTCACATCACTTCATCAGCTGTCATGACATCATCCACCTGCCTCAAGGCAAACATTATCCACAGCCCAGGCCCCGCAGACTATTGCACGTTTACTCAGACTGCTTCATGCACCTGAGGCGGACATGTCAGCCCATTGACCCCATATATACAATCGCTCCACTTTTTCTATCCAACGCGCGTCTTTCACCCTCCGTGATATATAATTATATAATATATATATACACACAACACACACACACACAGTATATATATATATAGATATATATATAGATATATATATATATATATATAATAATATATGAAAATTATTCACGAAAGTAACACGTAAAAAATATTATGATGAATAAAAACCACGAGGAAGGAAACACAGAATGGTGCTCAAGCGCTTTCGTCTAATGACGTCTCAGGAACACTGAAGTAAATAAAGAGTTCGAGACTATATATAGGTCACAAAAAAAAAATATATATATAATAAATATAGAAATAAAAATTGTGGTAAGCATACAAATTTGTAAGTAAAACGACCAATTTTAGCACTTTGCCCTTCTTGTCTAAATCCGTTCTGAACGAATTCAACACAAGATCAAATGGATTGCTTACAACCAATTTTATAGATAATGCCTGAATGATATATAGGTCACAAAAAATATATATATATCTATATAAAAATAAATTGAAAAATAAAAATTATAAGAGGAGCATACAAATTTATAAGGGAAAACTACCAAAGTTTTAGCACTCTGCCCTTCTTGTCTAAATCTATTCTGAACGAATTCAAAACAACAGGATCGAGTTGAAAAAGACCTTGGCTTATGTTAAAGTTATTTGTAAGTTGGATAATAGCAGACTCAAGAATATTTCTATTAACAATGTTGCTAGAGTGAAACAAAACTGAAGCATTATTCCAATCAATACAGTGGGGTGGGATAACTCTGACAAATGGACAAAAAGGGCACTGGACGACTGTCCCGTTCTAACGGAATATTGATGCTGTTTTACACGCGCGTGCAAATCCTTTCCCGTCTGACCAATGTAAAAGGAATCACATTGTTTACAACCAATTTTATAGATAATGCCTGAATTATTGGTAGGGCTATTTTTTACGATGATATTTTTCACAATATTGTTATATGAAAATACTACATTAATATCCCAAAGTTTAAGTACATTAGCAATGCCTAAAAAGCCTGGGAAAAATAGAAGTACTAAAATATTCTTTGACAAAGCGCGAGTGTTATTAGTCACACGAAGGTTCGTTTTGCCTTGTTAAGACAAGATTCCATAAACGCAGGTGGGTAGCACAGATCACTTCCAATCCCGTTAATTTTTTCCAATTCGGCATCGATGTATTCCGGACTGGTGATCCTAAGAGCGCGGAGAAACATTGAAGAAAATATGACCTTCTTAATGGGGGTGTCATGTCCAGAGTAAAAGTATACGTAGGACAAATTGTTTGTTTTTTCCCGATAGATACTGAACTTAAAACCTGGGCTTTCCCTATGTACACGCACATCCAAAAACGGGATTGAGTTGCTTGTTCCACTTCTAAAGTAAACTTAATGGAGGAGACTTAATCATTTAACTGAAGGAGGAAGTCATCCAGGTCACGATTCATGGGCCAGATACACAAAATATCGTCGACGTACCGCAACCATGAGATGCCAACCCCAGGATTCGCAGAATGTAAGTAATTTCGAAAAACTCCATATAAATGTTGGAGAGGAGGGGCGACAAGGGGTTGCCCATGGCCATCCCAAAAAACCTGTTGATAATACTCGCTATTGAAAGTGAATTTACAGTCTTTGATGCAAAGCTTAATAAGTTCCAAAACGATGTGTGCAGGTGGTGGCAGGTCGTACTTGTGTAATTCTCGGGAGAGAAAGTCATGCATATCGTCAATCGGCATTTTTGTAAACAATGAACAAACGTCAAAACTGATCAATCTATCGTTGGTTTCAGTGCGTACATTATTCAATTTTTCAGTAAGATCCATGGAATTTTTTACATGTGAATCAGAGATAGTTCCGAGAATGGGGGACAAGACTTTGACAAGCCATTTGGAGAGTTTATAGGTAATAGAGCCCACCGAACTAATAATAGGGCGCATAGGGTTGCCAGGTTTGTGGGTTTTAATAAGACCATAAAGGTAGGGAAGAGAAGGTGAAGTGGACGTGAAAAGCGGAATTAAGTCCTTATGATCTTTGAGAATGAGTTTCAAACCACTATTGAATGATTTGATGACGTCATCCTGCGGGTTCTTCCTAAGTTTTCTGTATGTGGTGGGGTCCTGGAGAAGCTCGTTCATCTTTCTAATGTAGTCCACTTTGTCCATAATAACTATGGTGTTAGCCTTGTCTGCTTTAGTAATATGGAGCTCACCATCTTTTTTTAATTGTGAGAGGCTATTGCGAAAACGTTTACACTGTTTTTCAAAACAAGCAAGACTATAACAAATTTGTAAAGCAAAAGGTTTTTTAATAATAAAAAAGGACACACCAAATCCAAGGGCATTTTAATAGAAATATTCTTGAGTCTGCTATTAATCCAACTTACAAATAACTTTAACATAAGCCAAGGTCTTTTTCAACTCGATCCTGTTGTTTTGAATTCGTTCAGAATGGATTTAGACAAGAATGGCAGAGTGCTAAAACTTTGGTAGTTTTCCCTTATAAATTTGTATGCTCCTCTTACAATTTTTATTTTTCGATTTATTTTTATATATATGATACATATTTTTTATTTTTAAAATTTTTTGTGACCTATATATCATTCAGGCATTATCTATAAAATTGGTTGTAAACAATCCACTTGATCTGGTGTTGAATTCGTTCAGAACGGATTTAGACAAGAAGAGCAAAGTGCTAAAATTGGTCGGTTTCCTTACAAATTTGTATGCTCCTCCCACAATTTTTATTTTTATATTTATTATATATATATATATATATATTTTTTTTTGTGTGATCTATATATAGTCTCGAACTCTTTATTTACTTCAGTGTTCCTGAGGATGTCATTAGACGAAAGCGCTTGAGCACCATTCTGTGTTTCCTTTCCTTCGTGGTTTTATTCATCACATCACACACACACACACACACACACACACACACACAAGTATACAAGGTCTGTACGCTGACAAAACATTACAAACTGCAATACCTTCGAAATCTAGCTCTGGAAACCAACACGACAGACATGTGCTTGACGGAAAAACGCATGCATCAATGCGAGAAAGGTTGTGAAAACTGCATTGAAGACACGGAAATAGCAATAAAGGACTATAACATACACAGAGCGGATAAATTTGGTAGAAAAAGAGGAGACTGTTGTATTTATATGAAAAACACACACACACACACACAGGTGAAATGAAGGTAAGGAAATCAAACAGCATAGTCAAATTTCTTATTTTAGAAGTATTAGCAAAGGTGGGCCCTACGGGCCCATTTAGCTAGACCAGCGGTGCTGGGGCTTTCGGCCTCAGTAATTTGGAGGCCGCAGGCCCCCCAATTACTGGGGGGTCAATAGTTTTCGGTCAAAAGAACGCAGTCACGAAAATCTTAAGCTTCACAAATCTTGATACAATGGGTTGGATGTGAAGCTTAAGATTTTCATTGTTGTGTTCTTTTCTGTAGTTTTATTGACAGAATAATTGAAAGGAACGCAACAATGAAAATCTTAACACGCTAGAGTAAAAAGTTGAAACAAAGCAAAGCGCATTTATTTCTATGTTCAGAAACGGACGGAGGGACGAGACTGCTTTTTTATAGTATTGAAAAGAATTGATTGCAATCAGTTTAAACGTATATAGACCACCAAACACCACAAAAAAAATGAATTTCGGTTCACTACAAATGAAATCGGAAAAACGTTAAAATCACTCAGACCCACACCAAATATATTAATTTGTGGAGACTTTAACTTTCCATTGATAACGGAAAAAAATGTTGAAGTTACATATGTTGAGAAGTTCACGTTAACATTTGAAAAGACGATAAAATTCAGGTGAGAAAATTATGCCCTTATCCAGGAAATATGTGTAGCAACTCGAAAAGGGAACGTTTTGGATCTAATTTTGACAAATAACAATGACATAATAAATAAAAATATAACGCGAACCAATTTTTTTTATCATAAACTAATTGGTAGGCAAATAAAATCCGAAGCCAGAAGGCCAAAAATTCTTCCTAGAGAGAGAAAAAATATTTGAAGGAATATATTCAATTTCTTTCAGTATTTTGACCCCATGGTTCCTGATGAAGGTTAAAGTTCTTTCACAAACGTGAGAAAATTCAGTGCTAGGGTTAGACACATGGAGTGCCATGTTTCTCAAGAAATGCAAAGAGGGATTTTAGTTAAGCCACTATACTTACTCTGGAGGAAATCAGGATAATATGAGTATCGTCACGTTCAGAATATCAAAAGCAAATATAATTATAAAATATTAAAACATAATTTTCCCATCATTTTGATATAAGTCACTATGTTCGCAGATGCGTCCTTACCAAATTATGTAGATTTGAATATTATGACATTTTTGCGACGTTTTTTTCCCGCCCTTCCAATATAACCCTCGTCTGTATCACCACCTAATCCATAATAAGGTAATATTCTAGGTCAGGTTAGGTTAGGTAAGGTTAGGTAGGGTTAGGTTAGGTTAGGTAAGGTTAAGTAGGGTTAGGTTAGGTAGGTTAGGTAAGGTTAGGTTAGGTAAGGTTAGGTTAATTAATACCAAAATACATTTTTCTAGTAATATTTGATGTGTTTTGCTTAGATTTTGACCTCCATTTCCCTTGAAAATGAACCAAACTTCAAAGTACTATAACTTTGTTGGATCTCATTTCCGAGGGAAATGAAGGTCAGAGTTGAACAAATCACATCAAATACTACTAGAAAAATGTATTTTGGTGTGTGAAATGACTGAACGTGTCTATATATACATAATTACCGGAATCACTCGACACAGGACAAATTCCAATCCCATTGCCCCTTATTCAGAGGATGTAACAGAGCAATGCCTAAGAGCCACTACTCTTACATCCCTCTTTATAAGGTGCTTTGAACGTTTAATTAGAGACAAAAATACTTACTTACATACAAGAAACGAATTTATCCAGTCCGAACCAACATGGCTTCAGAGCTGGAAGATCATGTCTATCAGTTATTAGACCACCAAGAGAAAATACTGACACATTATGTCGAGGCCAAAATACAGATGTAATATACTGTACAGTGATTTTGCTAAAGCCTTCGATAAATGTGACCATGTAATTATAGCATACAAACTAAAGGATAAAGGAATTACTGGAAAGTTGATCACGGATATTTAATTTTCTGACTCAAAGAACACAAAGATTGTTAAGCCATCATGCCTATCAGGCAGGTCCAACTCATATGTCTCCCCAAAGTGTTCTATCCTGAGCTATCCTTTTCATCTCATGGTAGCTTGCCTGCCTTCAAATCATCCAGCATTGCTTTCCTTTTCCTTCCCTCGGCCTTTACCTTCATATCTACCCTCTATCACCTCCTTCAACAATCCTTCTCCTCTCAGCACATGTCCGATCCATTTCTTCTGTCTTTCCTTATCACCTTAATGAGTCTTCTTTCCTCCCTCACCTGTTGCAGGTGAGGGACATAAAAAATTACAAAACGACATTGAAACAGTATTGAAGTGGGCAGAAGACAATAATATGAAGTTCAACGAAGAAAAATTCCAGCTCATAAGATATGGTAACAAAAAGGAGCTATAAAATAAAAGATACAAGACACTAAAAGACAAATAGATCACACCAAACTCACAAGTAATAATGTCATCGATGCATAATTCGGAGGACACTATAACATTAAAATCACAACAGCGAAAAAGCTAATGGGAATTATCTGGAGGAGCCTCAGTAGCAGAAAAGCAAACATCATGCTAAAATTCTGAAAGAGTTTAGTCCTGCACTTTGATTGAGTATTGCTCAGTACTCACAAGCCAATACAGAAAACTGGACATTGCAAGCATAGAGGCCATGCAAAGGACTTTTACGCTTAAGATAGAGGAAACGAAAGATGAAGACTACTGGTCTCGATTACAAAAACCCTTAAACTCTACTTCCTAGAAAGAAGACGTGAGCGATATCCAGTAATGTACGTACATATGGAAAATACTCGAGGGATATTTCTCAAACTTTAGAAATTAAATAGAAGCACGCTGGAATGAGAGAAGGGGTAGATTTTGTACTGCCCAAGCTGCGGTGGGACAGGGGGGCGGGATAATACCCTCAGAATACGTGGCCCAAACTCTTTAACGTGCTGCCGAAAGAACTGAGGAACCTCCAGCACACCAACCTGAATAATTTCAAGAACCACCTGACAGGTTCTTGGACAAAGTCCCTGACCAACAATGCGTAACTAGTTACGAGGACAAGAGGAGAGTCGAAACCAACTCTCGCCTCTATCAAATCCTGTAAATGAGGCGGGCTGCTGCAGAGAGATCGACTGCAGGTTGATTCTAAACAGTCGTTCAAAGACATTAAAATCAGGGGCGTACCTAAAGTATTTGGCACCCGGGTCGGATCCTTCCTTTGGCTCCTCCATAAATAATTTTAAAATTTATACACACAGAAAAATATATTATGTTTGCGAGTAGATTTTTAAACAGTACAGTACTGTCATAAGCAAATTGGAAATAAGAAAAATGCAGGACATTAAAAATTCAGTGAACAGGTAATACTGCATTTTATTTATACAAAAAAACAGGAATCCAGTCTCAACGCTCAGCCTATTCTTCAAAGGTAAATAGAGAGGATTCACAGTATCTGCTTTCGAGCCTTAATTCCTGCAAATTGATCAATGACCTCATCAAAATTCACCTTCTTTGCATATTCATATCCAATTGAAAGTAAAGCCAGATTTGTCGATCTTGTCTGACTCATGGTCGAGCGAAAGAAATTTTTTATCAATTTCAATTTGGAAAAACTTCTTTCACATGAAGTAATAGACACGCAGACAGTCAAAGAGAATCTCAAACACAGTGACAAGCTTGGCAAAGATTCACAAAAATCCCATTTCACAATAAACTCCAGAAACTGCAATGCTGTCCATTTCTTTGCTTCTTCAACGCTGATTTTGGCAGCTTCCAAATGCCTCCGAAGTCGTCCAAGTTTCCAAACTGATATCTTCATCAGAGAATTCATCGAAAGTCTGAGTAAAATTTGGAATATACTTCCGAAGTTCTTCTGTTGCAACAACCAAAGTGTTTGGCTGAATATCAGCAAAGATTGACAGAATTTGATCCATTGCCTTAGAACGAATCTCCAATTCTTGATGAAAGCGATCAAGACATTCAAACATAGCCCTTTTTACTTCCTCTGGCAATGTGAGACCAGCATCCTTTGCAATCTCTCATGGCATCCTTTTTCGGAGCTTTACTCTCCCTCTTCTCTCCATAGAAATGTCCATTTTCTCACACTTTGTAGTTGCATAATGAATGGACCCTCTCCACAATTTCATTGCGCTGATCTTCAAGAAACAGTTTTAGAGCTTGGAGCTTCACAATGTACTTTTCAAGGCTGATCCCAACTGTTTGCAAATACTTTTGTGTGAGATTAATTTCTTCCAGGACTTCACACCAGAAACAAAGGTAACTCAAAAAAGAGAAATCACATACAGTAGACAGCAAAATCTGAGCTGATCCTCTTGTGTCCACATTTTCTTTAGGATCGCACAGTACTTGAAGGGTTGAGGTCAGCTTTTCAAAATTTGCCTTCACTGCTTTCACAGCGTCATAATGAGCACTCCATCTTGTTTGGGAAAGTCTTTTGACTCTCATGCCTACATTCTCCATCAGCACTTCCCATCGATGAGTTGAGACCAAAAAGAAGGAATAGACTCTCTCCAAGGTTCCTTTACTTCAACTTTGTCACATTCAATATGGACATATCTGATCATTTCACACATCTGATCAGTGTGGGACACATCAGGAGTGCTGTCAAAAAGAATCCCAAAATACTTTGCTTTCTGATATCAGCCACTATTTTCTCTTTGACGTAATTCCCCAAAAGCCAAATGAACTCATTCTGAATCTTTGGAGATAAATACGAAGCCACTCTCCTCCCAGATGGACTAGAATGCTTAATCCTTACAAAATGTTCTTTCAAAACTGGATCATAATTTGACAGCAACTCTACCATTTCCATGAAGTTTCCTTTGTTTGCTGATGACATGTCCTCTTTGTGAACTATTATGACTTGAAATACATTAACTGAACAAATTGTCTGTGATTATTATTTTTTATTATTTTTTTTGGGGGGGGGAGGGTTTAAGTGCAAACACGACTCCTAAAAAAGCAGAAAACTATGAGCATTACTCACAAATAACTAGACCACTGACAAAATGAAAATTAACAGTATATCCAGTAAATAACGAAGTAAAAAAAATTTATTACAACAGAAAAGCTTCAAACAAGTGGTTCTCAAACTTTTACCAACCAGATACCCATTGAATTATCAGATTATCAACCCAGACAAGCAGAGACAATTAATTATTATTATTATTATTATTACCATTATTAATTATCATTAATCATCATTTATAAACACTTAAACATCACTATGATACCACATTGTCAAAAATTACTGGACACTGGTATAAGTACCATGATATTGTTATAAACACCAGCACTTTATGCTTTATCATAATTATTTAGTGAAACATACCTCATGTATGTGGAGTCACAGTGTCAATGAACAAGAATTGGAATGTCAGTTGCAGCCAGCTGGCTATGCTTCAACAAACTGATGACTAAAACGTCAACAAACGTTCGCCTTTCGATGTAATTTTTATCAAATATTTAATTTTTCGTTTGCAAATTTTGTATTGCCAATAAAAATAAAAATATATTTTATAGTCGAAATTAACATTAAGCTGTTGTAATAGTTTGAACATTTTTTATTTTTTTTCTTACTTTAGTGAATTTTTCATTTGGTTTGAAAACTTGTACTGGTATTTCAACTCTCCCGATGGTACTCCACTCCTGGCTGTCACCCGGGGCGGACCGCCCCCCTCGCACCCCCCTTAGTACGCCACTGCATTAAATAAGACTCGAATAAAACACAAAATGGAATGACTACGTAGTGCAGTAACACAACCTACCACAGATCTTACAAACACGACATTATCACACTAAGCAGTAGTCTAGGGCCTTCATGCTACTTTCCAGGGTGACTACGTAGTTTCTTATACGTAAGCGGAATTTTCCCACCGCACTGCAGCGCACTTAGGTTGCACCGAACTTTTTGTACACAATTTTTAAAATCTTTTATATTTTATATCTTCAAACATTTTAAAAATTATTTATCGAAATGTGAACACCGCATATATATATACCGTATAATATAATTACATGCCATATATTGTTCATTAGATTCGCTCATTGGATGTCTATTCTCAACGAAACAGGGTTCGATTTTCATGCGAAAAGAACATATGAACGTGGTTCAGTTGAAAAGAGATCAAACAGAGTCGTTTCATCACAAAGAGGACGAAATATAACTGTCGCAACTGCCATAGATAAAATTGTAGGTTTTGTGTATTCTGTTACCAAGGAAATGTGTATTCTTGGTTCTGTTAGCAAGGAAACGTGTATTCTTGGTTCTGTTACCAAGGAAACGTGTATTCTTGATTCTGTTACCAAGGAAACGTGTATTCTTGGTTCTGTTACCAAGGAAACATGTATTCTTGGTTCTGTTACCAAGGAAACGTGTATTCTTGGTTCTGTTACCAAGGAAACATGTATTCTTGGTTCTGTTACCAAGGAAACGTGTATTCTTGGTTCTGTTACAATGTATAATGTTAGGAGAAGAACGAATATATCTTATTATGGATAATGCCCCAACACAAAGTGGATTAAATTATTATCTATCAGTTCAACATCCCATTCCTCAATCCTAATGAAAATTGTTTCTTAGTTCCTATAATGAGAGCTAAATATCAGATCGCGGGTCTCGAGGAAGCTATCGGAAATGCAGAAGAAGAGAAGAAGGAAGAAGAAGAAGCGAAGAATCGTGGAATGGTTTTCTTCGACTGGAGAAAGAGGCTATTTTGGAGAAAGAAGTAAATGATAGTTTTGAGGTTATTAACAATCATTTGGTTCAGAATTACTACACAAACTCTGAAGCCTATTTAATGAGGTATTTAAATACGGAAGATATTGTTGATTGAAATTGATCATGTCTTTTGTTGCAATGTTTTGTAAATGCGATTAAACAAACTTCAAACGTTTTTCACAACATTCATTAATTTCGTTAACTCTTTGACGATGTTTTTGACAGAAAAATCGTTTGGATAGACCATCCATAAAATGGCTATGACATACATGCAAACTGTTTCCGCAAATAGTATTTTCTTAGCCTAAACTAAACGGATCACCTGAAGATCAGGGCCCCAGCCTTCTTTAGTTAGCTTTATAAGGTTAACTAACGAAAATATAATAACCTAACCTAACCACTCGTTAAGGGCGTACAGTTGACATAAGACTGGTTAGGTTAGGTCGTGATATTTTCGTTAGTTAGCCTTATAAGGCTAACTAAAGAAGGCTGGGGGCCCTGATCTTCAGGTGATCCAACTAAACTAAATGGGAAAACGTTGTGTAATTGACAATTGCGATTACGGATTTGACAATACTCAAAACATTTTGTAGTTCAAAACTGCTACATTGTTTATTGGACATAACTATAACAATACCCACAATACATCAACCAACCATGTTCAGCAACGCGGACCAATCCAAAGTGAATGGGTGTAACTTGAGTTTTCTTCTGATTAAATATACTAGATTAACCAGTTTTTCCAAGGTCAATAAATTAAGAGGTCAAAATGTCACCATGTCAATATAATCATATTTCTACGGACGACAGACCATGACTTATTGAATGATATAACAATGGCGAGGACTTTGTAGCGTTGGCAGAACAACTTCGCATTATAAGAACAAAGGCCTATATGATTATTTTCAAACTACATCCGCACGGGACGTATTGGAAGAATGCCATACGACAGTAAGCAAACATACCCAACCCCCAACTTCTTGACGGATCGCCGTGAAGTCATGATTGTACTACATGTACAATCATGCACCAACACCTCGCACCATTAAGGTAACACCAGAGAGACATTATAACCAAATACTCCATTCCATACCACGCCCCACAGACATCACACAGTTCAGAAAACACATACACACACACGTAACCCACAAAGCACTGACACGACTCGGTCCGAATGCGGTCCTAGGTGCGAAGCCGCCACCCATTAACAGGTCAGAGATCAGCCTGAGCAGATCGGATCGAGTTAACTTAGCACGATTCCGATGTGGACATCATCCCAACTTACGGACATATAAACACAGACTAGACAACTCCATAGACGACACCTGCCACCTGTGCCAGGACACACCACAAACAACTGAACACATTATGACAGACTGTACCGCTCTAGCACAACAACGAACACAACACAACATCACTAGTGCGCTGAACCTCTGGTCCACTCCGGAGAGGGCGATCGGTTACCTGCGTGCCGCCGGCTTGCTCGATCAGGGTGGGCTGATCGGCTAAACAACAACAACAACCCCAATTCTCTCTCTCTCTCTCTCTCTCTCTCTCCTCTCTCTCGTTTATAACGAACAAAAAACCTAAAAAAAAAATGCCTCGCATAGATTAGGTGAAGTAGTTGCGTTTCTGTTCTCACGATTTCTGTTTTCTTTCTTTTGGTTGGCTGGATGCACGTGACGGGTGAGGGCATGGTGTGAAAAAATCCCAGTTTTACTCTTAATTCCTGTTTTCAGCCCTTTCCTGTAGAAGCATTTCATCACTTTGCTGGCGTGATAGCTTTGCGCGTATATATATATGTAGACATGGAGAGTTTAACCTTTACCTCTCTCTTAATCCTTTTGGGGCTGACTGAAGTGGGTCGCGGGGTCTTTGTTGGACCGATACCTCGGTAAATAGAGATGTAAATATTTTGTATAAAATGAAAACCCTATGTTCGATGTGTTTGTACTATCATGTGGTTGACGTGCGATCGGCGCAGATATATTATTGGTTAATTTATACAACGGGTGTTATCTAGTGAACGCAGTGGTGGCATTCAAAAATTTTAGCAACCGGTTCTATCTCGCTTTACATCCCCACCTAAGTTTTTTTGCAAAGGAAAACAATAAGAAAAATATCTAACTAACCTTTTCCCAATGGCGACCAATTTTTGAAATTGCAAAGAGACTGTAAGAACCGGTTCGGCGAACTCATGAAATTTTAAGAACCGGTTCTTACGAACCGGTGCGAACCGGCTGAATGCCACCAATGAGTGAACGATCTATTTGTGCATAGCGTAATTGTAGAGTTAGCAGAGCCGGCCTTAGAGTTTGTGGGGCCCAAAGCAGAGCTGCGCGTGGGGGGGGGGCCCTCCTACTAAAATTCAAAATAGTACATAATCGTCAATCACAAATTTAATCCCCCCCCCAAAAAAAAAAACATTATACACAGTTATACACAGCTACAAGGACACTATTATGTAATTATAGAAACCCCTTCAGCATAAGTAATGTATAAGTAGTGTTAACTATAAGAATACATTCAAATTGTATGTATTCTTGTAGTGTACACAACATATACCTAATAAAAAATTAGATAAATATATAGTACAAGTAAACTTAAAAATAATAAACAAAAAAAAATGCATAAAGACGACAGAGCGTCAGCAATGTTTTGTCGAAAGCGAACAAGCAAGGGGTGGCAACCCGAATTAGCCGCATGTAAATTCTGTGTGTGAATAACATGTAAAAATTGTTAATAATGCATAAGATCACAGTTAACTCTAAAAAAGTACCAATGTAACAAACCCTAATTTAGGTTAATTATGCATAACAAGCATAAATTATGTACAGTATAATACCAAAATCAGCATTATATTTTATTCTTTGATAATTAATCAAACATTATTTATTTAAAAAATTTACCGCGGGGTCCCCCAAGGTGCGGGGCCCAAAGCGACTGCATCTGTTGCATCGACCTAAGGCCGGCACTGAGAGCTAACTTAGACACTGTATATTCTTTCCCGTAAAATTTCCTTGGCTACTTTTCCAGGGGTCAAGGTATTTTTTCAACCTTTTTCCGTACCCACCTCTGGCTGGGATAGAGCGGAGGGTGGTGACAGAGCCTTCGCTTTTTCCATCTAGTTTTCTACTACTGCTAGAATAGTTAAAAATGAACCAGTTTAATAACAGGAACCTCCCCGAGCGGAGCGAAAGGTTTTTGAGGCTTCCTCTTGTCCTTGTAACTCTCTCTCTCTCTCTCTCTCTCTCTCTCTCTCTCTCTATATATATATATATATATATATATACAGGTATCAGTAACGAACATGTTATTGCTTTCATGCCTTTCATACTCATGGTGATTGAGGCAAATCCCTTGATAATCCTCTGGTAGTTGAAGTCATCATTACGGGATGTCTTTGCCAAGAAGCCTGAGGGTCTGATGCGTCGATCAGTAGAGCCTTGAATGCCCAACTAATTACCCAAAAGCTGGCTGAAAATGCCCAAGACCACGAAACGGGCGATGAGTTAAGGACACCCGACAAGATTATTATGCTCATCGGATTTACCAAGAGGGATTACTGTAAACCTTATGAGAATTTACATTGAAGAGATGGGTTCCAACCTTTATACGAAGCGGACGTACGAAAGAGCGCCACTGGGGGAAAGCTTTAACAGGATTGTTGCTGGAGGAAGAGGCAGGAATATTAATATTATCATGGCGATTTGTGAAAACGTAGCAGTGCTTTATTACGAGCTAACTTTTGATGACGTGAACAAATGTTTATTTGCTGATTTCCTCCAGTCCCTCTCGGCCATTATAGGCCAAGAACACTCTGGTGATTCTGGACAATGTCCCTTGTTACAATGATG
Organism: Bathynomus jamesi; assembly: GCA_023014485.1. Classification (NCBI taxonomy): domain Eukaryota; kingdom Metazoa; phylum Arthropoda; class Malacostraca; order Isopoda; family Cirolanidae; genus Bathynomus; species Bathynomus jamesi. The sequence continues at coordinate 752,966 of JAJOZX010000383.1, forward strand.
CCCGTCTTTAAAATCCACACCAGATGATAAAACATTTGCCTCCTCATTCTCCCTTCTTGAATCCAACAGAAAATGTCTTCATTGTATTGAAGGCAATGTTGAAAAGAAGAATGTGTGACCTACAAGATGTCATGACAGCAGAGAGGACGAGAGAGGCCGGAATAACCCTTTTTAATGGATGGAAAACCACGTACATCAGGTAATCTCAGACACTGAACGTGTGTCAGTCGAAACTGTTAATAACTGCTACAAACATTATCCAACGTATCAATCCTATTCATTCCTATGCCGATGATTCCACTCTTCACTTCTCCACCCGCTTCCCAAAGTGTCCCTCTCAACAGTCACTCCATGATTCGCGTAGTACGGCTATGGAGCACCTGACCTCTGATCTTTCTGCTGTCTCTGAGGCAGAGAAAGCTTTGTGGCTTTCAATGCCTCAAAAACTCAGTTCCTCCATCTGTCTACTCGTCACCATCTTCCACACGACTATCCCTTTACCTTCAACAACACACAACTCAATTCTTCCTCTTCTCTTAATATTCTTGACGTTTCTTTTTCTCGTGATCTTTCCTGGAAAGATCACATATACTCTCTTTATAAAACAGCTTCTAAGAGGTTAGGTGTGCTGTACCGCCTCCGTGGTTTCTTCACCCCGAATCAGTTGCTGTCTCTGTACAGGAGTCTTGTTCGCCCCTTGTTCAACCCACACAGCGGTACTTGACCGGTGGAATCAAAGGCTTTTCGTCTCATCATTTCCCCGCCTCTTACTGATTGGCTTCACTCTCTCTCTCTCTCTTTGCCGCAGTGTTGCCTCACTCTCTTTTTACGGTCGCTATTATAACGGACATTGCTCTTCTGAACTCTCTAACTGCATGCCTCCTCCTTTAAGGAGAGCACGCAGTACCAGACTTTCTACACTTTCTCATTCCTTTTCTGTCCAACTGTCTAATGCAAGAGTTAATCGCTATTTTCAGTCTTTCATCTACTCAAACGGTCAACTCTGGAACAATCTTCCTCAATCCATCTTTCCTCCTGTCTATAACCTCCCATCTTTCAAACGCAGAGTGTCTAGGCATCTCGAAAACCCCGGACCTTGATTTTGGCTCTCTTCTTCTTCTATGGAAGGGGCGCTTTTGCGGGCATTTGCCCTTGGCCCCTCCTTCCTGCATTAAAAAACCCCAAATGTCTTGATAGAGATGATATTTGGAGTTGAGAAAACAGTATGTATTGTATGTTAGGAAATAGGCGTGATCAACTTACGTTATTGTTTATGGATCTGAAATGCGTACGTAACCTAACAACTGTTAAAACTGTTAAATACAATGTTGTAAGTGTTAATGTCAATTAACCTTTTAGGATTTCATTCTAAGTTTGTCGAATGGTAATGAAAAACGACGGACATCGTCGAAAATGTCGATATTTAAAAGAGGATTGTCAATACCTAAAGCGAATGTGTCTTAAATCTGGCGATATGTGAAAAGTGGATTAGTTTCCGAAAGTGTTGTGCTTCGCTGTCGAATTGATCACAACTTTGTTGAAAGTGATTTTACTTTGTCAAATTGTTTATTTTGTTCAATCTCAGTACAGAAACGTTGTATTGTAATTGTTTTTGTTACTTTTGGTTGTACTTAAGTATGAAGTTGTTCAAATTAGGTTTGATAAATGTTGGAATGTTGAATATTATTTTTACTTATTGATAGGCGTGGACAAATGCTGAAGTGAGATGAAAATTGCCGAATATGTTCGATAGTTTGTCGAAATAATATGAAGAAAGCCTAAATTGAGTGTCAAACGCCGAAACCTATTGCGAAATGTCGTATGTTAATAACATTGCCGCAATGCGAATTGTCAATGTCGGACTGCGTGTTAAATTGCCGAATTTGATTGTAATTGTCGAGAAAACAATGAACTATGCCGAATTTAAGGTAGTATTGTCGATTTAGACATTAAAATGTCGTTTTGAAAAGAAAAATGTCGAAAATGAGAGCAAAATTGAATATGGGGATTATTTGTGCCAAAATCTTTCGAAATTTATTAAAATTCAAGTTAATATATATATATACAAATATATAAAATATACTGTATATACACACACACACATATATATACACGAAGCACCATCCCTTACATCGATTTAAATGAGGCATAAGGAAACCTTAAGTACAAAATTGAATACAAAATACATCGTGTTTTTCCCTAAAGCAGTTTTATTTACTATTTTCCAATGCGCAAACAACGCTTTGCTTTTGTTTTTTCAACCATTCCTTATGGTACATAATCAATGTGGTTGAACTAGGCGCTTGATCAGTATTCTTGTCTTCCCCGAACGCCCGATCTTTTCAGAAGGCAATTCTTTACAATATTACCGTAACTTACTGAGTCCTATTCTAACGGAAGGTAAAGCGAGGCACTCTATAAAAGCTATAAAATTCAATATAAGAACTGAAATTGGTTTCCTCACACGACTCTTTGTTTTCAAATATTAGGAATAAAGTAGAACACCAAACATTTGGCAAGACGGAATTAAATTTTTTTTTTTAAATTCTCGTGTTTACGAGACGTAATTGCTTTTCACCTTCAGACTTTCACTTATTTCAGTCCAGTGTTCCTCTAACCTGCTAGAATCGTATTTTCTTTAAAAGCCATTATCATTTCTAGTGCTAGATTTCGTCCGATTAGTCTGGTTAATGGTAGAGGGTTATCACTTCTGTGCGTTACCTGACTGAAGTCATTTCACGAACTGTACAAAATACATCAAATCAATTGTATTTACATACAACGCTATAATATAATTATGTAAAAATTTGCTCTCTCTCTTTTCAGAGTAAAGACAGTTTGCGTGACAGACACAAAGTGACATAACCTTTAGGTCAAACTGTCAAAAATATTAAATATGATAGGTAGGTTAGTGTATGGCTAGCTTTGAGAATTAAAAATTAAAGCAGTTTTATTTCGAAAATTCCCACTACAAACTGATGACTCAAATCCTCAGATTAAGTCAAAGGGAAATCGGAAAATATAAAAGTGAACCCCAATCAAATCCTTGAATCCAATTCCGAACTGGCACAAAATACCTTCAAATCCGGATTCTTCGACCTATGATGCATACAGAACCGTGTCGGGATAAAATAAATGCAGGAAAAAAAATATTGGAACAGCTGAATATCGTTCATGGTTTGCGTTTGTAATACATAAAGATAGTGTCACGCGTCGAAAGAATCTGTTACTCATAAGAGAAACTCGTACAGTTGGTGCTCGTCATGTATAACCATTTCCCGTGTCGCATGATAGTCAATGAGGCTGAAGCAAGAAGATGAGATCATTCAAAATTTTAACCTTGCGTACATAATCATATCACCGCAAAGTTTTGTCAGAAAGAGGGGAAATCCCCTTTTTAATATGATTCAATAAATATCACACTTTTAAAATGAAACTCATAAATATTGAATTAAAGCGTTCGGTTTTGGGCTTTACTGGGCTCTCAGATTAGTTAAAATATATAATTTTATAAGTACTTTTTTATGTAGAAAGGAGGGGGCCAAGGGCGGGTACTCGCGAGAATGCCCACTTTTATAAGAAGAGCCAAAATCAAGGTCTCCGAGGCTCACGATGCTATTTTTTTTTATATACAAATTTTTGAAAGCTCGTGTAATGCGTAGAATGCACGCATGTGTAGTGAAAAACAGAGGGAGAAGTATGTGTTTGAGAGCATGAAGGACTGCTCATAGGGTAGAAGGTAGCCCGAGAGCAATGCAGCAGAATTATGAAGACGCTATGACAACTGCGAAAAAAATTTGGGAAGCCGGATCTATTTATAACGTTTACTTAACAATCGAAGCGGGATTGAAAACGCTGAAAATACTGAAGCTTATCAAAGACCGAAACATTGGCCAGATATTGTTGCGAGAGTTTTTCACGTGAAACTAAAAGAGCTGCTTCATGAGTTAAGAATAAAACAGGTACTCGGGAAGCTACTAAATAATATTCGTATGTATTTCACAGTATCTTGAAATTTCAACTGGCAGGACCCGCCAAAAAATGACGAGTTGAAGTTTCCCACATTGAAAGAGTTTACTTAAGAGAGATATATATACAGGGTGTCCCATAAGTCCGGCATCATAGGAAAAATTCATATTTTTCTATTTCTACAAACTATAATTCATATTTTTCTTATGCTCGGGATGCCAATTTCCCGTCCACCATTCTGTTCTGTGACGAGGCTGTTTTTTATGGAAATGGTGAGGTAAATCGACAGAACACCCGGTACTGGTCTCAAAACAACCCTCACTGGTATACCTCTTCAAAGGAACAAGGTGCATCTCGGGTGATGGTATGGTGCGGCATTTGGAAGGATCGCATCATAGGCCCCCTCTTTTTCGATGAACATATCACTGGAGGCACCTACCTACGTACGCTCAAGGAAGAAGCATTTCCCAGTGTCTTGAACGAAGAAGGAAATTTCCCAACATGTTCCAGCAAGACGGCGCTCCCGCACATTACAGCACCCAAGTAAGGGAATACCCGTACCAACAATTCCCTGGTCATTGGATAGGACGTCGAGGGCCTGCGGAATGGCCAGCTAGAAGCTCGGATCTCACGCCACAAGATTTTTATCTCTGGGGCCACTTGAAAGCGCTGGTATACGCAAAGAAAATTAGGAGTGTTGAACATTTGCGGCAGCGCATTATTGGGGCATGTAACACCATTACTCCTGACATCATTCACCGTGTGCTTGCTGACTGGGTATCACGTCTGAATTTGTGTATTGAAAACAATGGTGGACATATTGAGCACGTTCTGTAAATAAAAGCTTTTGTTTTGCCTTTTTTTATTATTTTTCCTATGATGCCGGACTTATGGGACACCCTGTATAATGATAATACGCAGTTTAGATTAGATAAATCTTTTAGATTACATCAGTTTAGATTACATATCTAATGTAATATTAGAAATTGAAAAATGAAATAAATATTGGAGTATATTAATATATTAAATCTTAAATATCATTTCGGCGAATATGATCAACCACAAATAGGAAAATAGGAGAAGAAGATAAATTAGATAAGTAATGTAATATATAGGCCTACATAATGTCATAAAGGACATTTTAATACCAATACTGATCGGTATTCATTTATTAAAAGAGGTTTAATTTTATTCTTAAACGCAGCTAGATGAAAAATCGTTTTAATATTAGTGTTTAAGTCAATCCATAGTATAGGATTTTTTAGATGAGGACAATCTAAATTGAGGAATAACTTGCTTAGTTCTCTTCCTAGTCCGAGAGGAATGAAATTCTCGATGAGTTACCAAATATTTATTTATTTATTTATATTATGCGGGAAGGAAGAGCCAAGGGCGAATGCCCGAAACCAGGGCCGACGAGAGCTGCCACGGGCACCGGGGAAGGATTGGTATATGGGCCCCCCTCCCCTGTTTATTCAGTATTTTATTATGAATGTTTTTTGTGTACGTAACAAGCAAAGTGATTATATGTCCAAGTCACTATTCAAAACATAGAGTATGAATAAACAACTCAGAAGAAAATGACCATTTTATTTTTCGAATCAATTATATTAATTTTATCACCATATAATTTACAAATGCAGTACCAGTCCATACAGGCAAGACAATTGTTTACTGCAAGATTTTCATAATTAGAAGTGTACTTTCTTTGCCTTCTCTCTAGCAAATTGGTAAATGATTCTGATGAAATTTAAAGTATGGGCTAATTGGCTTTCAATTACAATGGTTCTCAGATCTCTCAGTCGGTCTTGGGCAATGGTGGACCGCGGATAATATTTTATCCGTTTCAGTTTGACTATGATAATCTCTATAAAATGTATGTTCATTAATTATATTTACTCTCTGTTACTTAATTAATTGCTTTATTAATATTTTTAGAGTTTATCCCCCCTCTTTCCGGGCCCCCTAAAGGTCCTGGCCCCGGGGATTTATCCCGACTTCCCAGCCCTCTCGGCGGCCCTGCCCGCAACCCCCATCTTCATAGAAGAAGAAGAAGAGAGCTAAATTCAAGGTCCAATGTTTTCGAGATACCAAGACACTTTGCGTTTGAAAAATCGGAGGTAATAGAGGGAAAGATGGAGTGAGGAAGATTGTTCCAGAGTTGACCGTTTGAGTAGATAAAAGATTGGGAATTCCGATTAACCCTTGCGTTAGGGAGTTGGACAGAAAGGAAAAAGGAATGGGAATGTGACGAAAATCTGGTACTAAATGCTCTCCTTAAAGGAGGAGACATGTAGTTAGAGAGTTCAGAAGAATAGTGTCTGTTATAAACTTATAATAATAGTAAAGTAAGGCAACATTGCGGCGAAGAGAGAGGGATTGAAGACAGTTAGTAAGAGGCGGGGAAGTGATGAGACGAAAAGGCTTTGATTCCACTCGGTCAGGTAGAAGCTCCAGAGGCGTAGGCCTACCGAAGGGGAGGACGACAGGGGCGATCGCCCCCCCTTGAGCTAATGAATTATTATTTTGATTATTTTTACGTATTTAATTCACATATTCAATTAAATATTTTACATATTTAATTTCATGCGCCAATCGAAAAATGTTAGCTAGCTTTCTAGCGATTTTGTGTTTCATGAGTATTGCATCATTTTTCATGGCACCTGGCAACAGCAGTTTATCAATTTTTGTTTACATTCATTTAAATTTTAATTTTTTTTTTTAAGTTTTTTTTTGTGAACTTTCTAAATTTTGATAATTTTAAGTATTGATTAAAGCTTTGTGTGTATGAATGTGTGTGTGTGTGTGTGTGTGAGACCATGTGTGAAGGCCGCTTGGTCTCAAACATGTAACTAATAAATGAAATGAAACATTAAGTATGTTATTTTTAAAATTTGGTATTCAGTTTTTTACATATTTTAAAATTTAGTTTCAAAGTTTTCATTTAATTTACAATTTTTCACATTATATTTCACGCACATAATTTTGTGTGGATTTTGTTTGGATTTTTTTTATTTCATTATAATGGACTTTAATGTTATGGTCAGTAATAATTCTTATTTCTATTTGTAACTTTGTAGAGTACTATTTGCGGGTGTCACTGGACTAAAGATAATGGACCTTTATAAATTTATAAATGAAATACTGCCTTCAGCAACACTTCAACAAGTTATAGGAGAATGGGATGTTTGGGCGGAGATGTGGAAGTCAGTACCTAACTTGTGTAGACCAACAGATGCTATCTTGGCCTTGGATAAATGTGACAGAAACAGTTTTCCTGTCATACATAGATTATTACAGGTTATTGCTGTCCAGCCTGTAACGACTGCTACTCCTGAACGATCATTTTCAAACTTACGAAGGTTGAAAACCTGGTTACGATGTACTATGGGAGAAGAGCGTCTGTCAGGTTTGGCGATAATGGCGAGGCTCCTGAATTTATTGTTAGAATAATATTGTTAGAATAATAGTGTTAGAATAATTCTAAGATCTTATTATGCATTAATAAAACGTTGATGTACGTTATATCGGACAATTTTCAGTATAAATTTGATATCTTCATGCTAAAAAGAGATGCTCTACTGCAGTCTATTTTAAAAGGCAGAAAATATAGTCTCAGCCTAAAACTTCAAATTTTCTAGCAAAAGATGTCTCTGAACCTCCTAGAAACTCGCGCCTTCGGCGCTAGCTCTTGCCTCCCCTACTACTAAAAATCTAAAATGGTTTAGGATCCCGAAAACTCTTAATCCGGCCCTGAGAATAATTTTCTTTTATAAAGGTAACAGTCCAAGGAAATGCTTAATCTCGAAATTAGCACTTTTTTATTCTTATGTTAATACAAATCTGAGCATCCTAATTGCGGTTTGCATTGAATATTATGTTACTAATCAGATTTTTATCATAATTTTTATTTTTTTTATAATATAATTTTTATATTTTTATTCATAATGTGTCTTAGCAGTAGCTAGTTAATCATCTCTAACTGAACGATAAGCTCATCATGAACGTACGTAAAAAATATTTCTCTCTATTTCAATTATACTTCTACGATTAGTTCCAAGTTCGCCTCCCCCACTTGGCAAATTTCTGGGTACGCCCCTGGGTAGAGCTGTGTGAATTGAGCCACCCAATACACGAGAAGCATACACGATAGCAACTGAGTTCTTGGGGGAGGAGGTGAGGATCTGCGGAGTCAGTACAGTACACCTAATCTTTTAGAATCTGTTTTAGAAATAAGAAAAGTAAAGTTGTTGGAGAGGTTCTTGGCTTGGTGCCGAAAGAGCAAAAATTAGAATTAGATAAGTTTTCACATTTTTGTCTGATGAAGGAATTTTTGGCGAGGCGAAAAACAGAATTTGCGAGATTCCTGGAAAAAATATAAGCAAAGTGAAACTCAGGAGTTGGATGGCGAGGGTACCTTGTGAAAGCCACCTCTCTGTTGCGGATAGCATTAGAACAAGTAAAGTTAAACCAAGGTTTTCTTTTGCATTAGTATGAGGAATAGAATACAGAATGTACGCCTCCATACCCGAGAGAATCACTTCCGTGATGCGTTCAGCGCACTGAGTGGGGCCACAGCCACGGAAGCCGTAATCATTCCATAGGAAATCAGAGAAGTACTGTCTAAAGGCCTCCTAATTAGCGGCGCCAAAGTGGTAAAGGCATCTCTTCTTGGGAGGATCCAAAGGCCGAAATGGAACGATAGGACAGGAAACAGATATAAGAGTGTGGTAGGAGGAGCCCAACGGAGAAAATAGTTTGACAAAGTAAGAAGAAGGATGAATGGTGAGAAATAAATCCAAAATGTTGAGCCTACCTCCAAGGCGATCGGGAATACGAGTAGGGTGCTATACAATCTGCTCTAGGCCATTCAAGATAGAAAAAATTGTAGGCTAGTTCAACAGGGGTGTCATTGAAATGGCAGGAAATGGAGATTTCAGCGAAAGGAGAGTGGGATAGAATGTATTCCATTTTGAAAGTAAGGGAGTTAAAGAGATTTGATTAGTTAGTAGAATTAGGTGAAAGACGGCGCAGCTGTATTTAGTTTGAGATTGTCATGTAAGTCATAGCCAGAGGGTGTAGAATTCGAAGGATTCAAGTCCGGGAATAAGAGAGCAAGTTAGGTCATTGCGTACATATACGCAACATCTACCTTTGAAATAAAATTAAGTATGGAGAAAATAGGAGGATACAGAAAAGGAGTTGTTTTCAGTCGTCCCAGACATCTGAGTTTCAGTGAGGAAAAGAAGGTGAGGTTTAGAGGAGGAGAGGTGGTGTTTAACAGATTGGAAATTTGTTGCAGAAATTTATGAAAAGTGAATCGGGCGGAGGCCTAGGACATCTCGAATGGGCAGAAGCAGAACCAGCCCCGCTGTCCGGATCTGCTTTCCTGATATCGACAGCGGGAGAGCCAGAAGTGGGGACATTTATGGTCTCCTCCCCAGCAGACTCTGAAGCTCTTGAAGAGAATGCCATTTTGTTGTTTTTTATATTTTGTAAATATTGTGTAGTGTGTAAAATGCGTGTCTGTGTAGTGAGGAATAGGAAGAGAAGTGTGAATTTCAGAGCATGCTGGACTGCTCACAGGGTAGATGAGACAGGGAAATAGATCAACTAAGGAGAACAGTGACAGGAGAATCGGGAGCTCCAGCACTCCCTGTCTCCTGCCTAACGTCCCCCCCGACGGAATATTTCCCTGATCGATTGGTATCTACACTCTTATCCTTATCCACTGTAATTAATAATTTACAGACCGGTCATTAGCGTTTACAGACCAAACACTAAAAGCCTTCGATCACTAGATGGCGTTCAGTTCACGGAGAAAGGTTGTAGACAACACAAATAATGTAAATTTGCCAAAGCGAACATATCATCGCCATTTGTCTAAATTGTCGATAACAATGAATGTACGATTCGGTGAAAACCCCTGCTGACAGCCGCCAATATAAAAGGTTATTAGCGTGGAATAAGAAGATTATGGAGGTCTTTTCTCTTCGCAATCGAGTTTCAGTATAATGAATTCATGTATGGTGTTGAGAATAGTTTATTAAACTTTTGAAGAATCTTGTTTGCACTCGTAAGCGAAATATCAGTTTCATTATCATATTGATATGGACAGATTAGGGATGATATTTAGAGTGACCTAAATACATATCTATTTTTGAGGCTCACATTCCCCAAATTGTTCAAAGAGGATTGCATCATTTGATACACTTCCAAAACTAAATGAGGAAACGCAAAGAATTCCATTTTCATCCTTGCCATCTCAAGTCCTGACATGGGTTGAAATGATTCCTACTTTGGGATATCCTGATCGTCACTTGGTATGCCGATGATCTCCCGCATCAGTGGGAATTTGAAATGAATTTTGGCAAAATTTTTACCATGACACGATGTAGAAATTTACACTACCTATACCCATGGGTATTCTAGATATTATAAAGAGAGAGAGAGAGAGAGAGAGAGAGAGAGAGAGAGAGAGAGAGAGTTACAAGGACAAGAGGAAGCCTCAAAGGCCTTTCGATCCACCAGAGAGGTTCCTGTTATTAAACTGTTAAGTTTTTAACTATTTTAACGTCGTGAAAACTGGATAGAAAATCATAAGGCTCTCCCCCGCTCCAGAGGTGAGTACGGAAAAAGGTTAAAAAAAAATGCCTTGACCTTGGAAAATAGCAAAGTAAAATTTACAGGAAAAAGGGGAATATATAAGCTGGCTTTGCAATTACGCTATGCACACATCGTACAGTAGATAGCACGAGATAGCACGAGATAATATAACTAACCAATAATATACTTGTGCCAATCGTATATCAACCACTTGGTATCGTCACAAAAACCTCAAACATATGGGTTTGTTTCTATACAAAATATTTATAGCTCTATTTACCGAGGTATCTGTCCAACAAAGATCCCATGACCCACTTCAGGATAGCCCTAAAAGGATTAAGAGGTAAAGGTTAAACGCTCCATGTCTCCACCCATGTACGTGCAGAGCCATCACACCGACAAAGTGATGAAATGCATCAACAGGAAAAGGGTTGAAACAGGAACTGAGAACGGAAATAAGATTTTCTACACCATGCCCTTACCCGTCACGTGCATCCAGCCACCCAGGAGAAAAAAGAGGATAAAAAGAAATCGTGAGAACAGAAACACAACTCTACCTCACTTAATCCATGCCATGCATTTGGGGGGGGGGGCGGTTGTTATAAAACTGTTTCTACAAAATATTTTTTCTACTCTATTCTTGGGCATATTAACAAAGCAGGCAAGTGTGTGAGTGTGTTTTCTGTATTTGGATATCCGTTCTGTGTATGTGTTTACCAGTTCTTTGAATGTCGCCGATTTTCTATTTGGGTCTCCTGCCGTGAAAGATGTTTATGCGGCAAGTGATATATTGAGTCATTCCTACTTCGTGGTGTTGTGCCACCACGAGAATAGAAAAATGTTTTTCTGGCGGGCGAGGAATATCAGTGAGAGGTTCCTGTATCTATCCCCATGTACTTGTCCTTTAAGTGTTTCGTGGGTGATCACCCGTGGTTGTTATGGCGAATTCAAAAGTCTCCCACTTAGAGGTGTTTATGAGTCAAGTGATAAAAAAAATGAGTTGCTCGATGGTTGATCATGCTATGTGAGTCACATTCAACCAGAGACGTCTCTCTAAAGTAGAGAGAGAGGGAGAGAGAGAGAGTTACAAGGAGTTACAAGGAAAAGAAATACCTCAAAAAACCTTGCGGCCCATACCGAGGAGGTACCAATGGCAACGGGTGCCAGGGAAAATTTTCTACACACTCAAATAGTGTGCAAGATTTGGTCTAACCTTTTCTTGAACTGATCCACAGAGGAACTGTTCACAACTTCTGAAGGTAACCTGTTCCATGTGTCACAGATCTTATACGTAAAGTAATTCCCACACACACTAGTCCTAAACCGTTTCAAATCCAACTTCCAACCATTGTTGCGAGTTGGGTTATCATTTAAACTAAACATGCTTCTAAAATCGACATCGTTGAACCCGCGTAAGAGCTTGAAAACCTCGATGAGTTGACTGCGCAGCCTCAGAGTTT